>CM054057.1:181790964-182264638 GCA_028641055.1 Alopecurus myosuroides
ACGCTGGATCGTGGAAAGCATACTTTGTCTAAGAAATCCCGTGTGGAAACAAGTATTTCAAAGTCTGAACTTGAAGTGCAAACTGATGTTGAGAGAGGGGGTATGCCAATATGCGCAACACAATTGCTGATTTGAGGGTGGCGAATGCAGAATCTGAGCGAATGAGGCTCCGGTTTGCATTTGAAATGGAAAAACTGCGGAAGGAACAAGACGAGCTAAAAACGTGTCAAAAGGAAGGAGTTGCCCTGCTTGAGCAGTTAGTTCAGCGCATATGTGGTAATTAAAACTATGGTCGTTTTTCTGAAAACTGAATTTTTTATATTGGTTTGCTTTTCTGTAAAATAAACTAGTAGTCCTTGAATTTCTATATTTGATGCCTGCTATGTGGTTTTCTTTTCTGAATATGGAACATGGAAAGGTCAATTCGAACAATGATTTAAGCATCCATCTGGCACGAAAACAAAAATGTCGTAGTATCGTAACATAACAAGAGACCCGAATTAGGACACGTGGTGTCGTATGCCATGCCCACGTGTCGTTTTACGATTGGGCAGTTCCACAACGAAAATAGAACATCACGGAAAGGGTGCCATGTGGCATCGTATATTTGGTCCACGTGTTGTTTTACGATTAGGCAGTTTCACAACGAAACAAAACGTCGCAGAAAGGGCGCCATGTGGCACCGTGCATTTGGTCCATGTGGCGTCGCTTTTCCGCTCGCTTTGCATCGGAAAAAAATACGTCACCGCGTAGCCCACGACGACCGGAGATCGTCCCAGAAAAAAACCACGCGGCGACCTACGATTGTTCCACGTGGCGTCATCTTGTTGCGTCGTCTCATACCACGACGCTAGCAGTTCGCCGCAGATGGCGTCTACATGGTTTCACCTGATTGGTCGAGGCCGTGACAACAAAAAACGTCATGAACGGGATCGGCGGTTATGACGTCATGAACGGATTGGTGATGTCATAAACGGGGCCTTAACAGAATCTATTCTTGACAAAAAAAAAATGTTGCGATCGTAATGACGTAAGTTGCCTCTAGTGTGACGTCAGCTGATTACGCTAACGGCCGTCAGTTAATCCTTTGCCAAGTGTCAGCCGACAGTGACGAAAAAAAACGTTGCCACTTAATGGGCCGGGACCGGACGGCCCAGATGCTTGCAACGTTTTTCTGAACGTTGCGGATAGCCTCGACGTTCTCCGGTTCAAATTAACGTCGCATAATCGTCCGTGACAGTCGATCAGGCACGTTCTCACTTCTCGCGTAAACCGGCGTGGATTGCCCTTAGCGACGGTTTGGAGCTCATCCGCAATGTTATTGAAATGTCCCAGACCGCACGGAATTTGGTAGTGTCTTTGACATTCATCACAAGATAAAACAAACTTTCGTGCATCTTTAAAGAGAGTATGCCAATAGAAACCTGATTGTAGAACCTTCTGTGCGGTTCTATCTCTAGCGTGATGTCCTTCATAAGCATTACCATGACACTTTCTCAATATATCTCGTTGTTCATGTTCTGGAACACATCTTCGCATAATACCATCTACTCTTTCTTTATATAAGTGTGGTCATCCAAAAAATAATGCCTCAAATCGTAAAAAAAAATTCTTCTTTGTTGAGCTGTAAATGTTGGAGGCAAATACTTGGAAACAATCAAGTTAGCATAATATGCATACCAAGGACTATCCTGGGAGTTTACTTTATTGCAACCAGTTGTTCATTTGAAAAACTATCATTATCAGGAATAGGGTCATAAGCAATGTTTTCCAATCTAGAAAAATTATCAGCAACAGAATTTTGATCACCCTTCCTATCCACAATATGCAATTCAAACTCTTGTAAACGCAGCATCCATCTAATAAGCCTAGGCTTAGCATCTTTCTTTTCCATAAGGTATCTAATATCACCATGATCAGTTTGAATAGTAACTTTTGAATCAACAATATAAGGTCTAAACTTATCACAAGCAAAAACCACATCTAGGAACTATTTTTTAGTGGTAGCATAATTATTTTGATTAGCATCAAGAATCTTACTAGGATAATGAATAACATTCAATTTCTTATCTACTCGCTGTCCAAGAACAACACCTACAGCAAAATCACTAGCAGCACACATAATTTCAAAAGGCAAATTCCAATTAGGTGGTTGAACAATAGGAGCAGTAGTTAAAGCCTTCTTTAAAGTTTCAAAAGCTTTCTAACCATCATCATAAAAAACAAAAGGTACATCTTTTGAAGAAGATTAGTAAGAGGCTTTGATATTTTAGAGAAATCTTTAATAAACCTCTTATAAAAACCAGCATGACCAAGAACACTATGAATACCTTTAACATCCCTGGGATAGGGCATTTTCTCTATTGCTTCCACTTTAGCTCTGTCAACTTCAGTACCTCTTTCAGAAATTTTATGCCCAAGAACAATTCCTTCATTGACCATAAAGTGGCATTTCTCCCAATTAAGAACAAGATTAGTTTCCTCACATCTCTGCAAAACTTTATCAAGATTGTGCAAGCAGTTATCGAAAGAAGACCCATAGACGGAGAAATCGTCCATGAATACTTCCACAATTTCTTCACAAAAACCATGAAAAATAGCAGACATGCATCTTTGAAACATAGCAGGAGCATTACACCAAACCAAAAGGCATACGTCTATAAGCATAAGTTCCATAAGGACAAGTAAAGGTTGTTTTATCTTGATCTTGTGCCCTAAGAGAAATTTGAGAAAACCCAGAATAACCATCAAGAAAACAAAATTGAGTTTTCTTAGACAACCTCTCTAACATTTGATGAATAAAAGGTAAAGGATAATGATCCTTCTTAGCAACCTTGTTAACTTTCCTAAAATCAATGCACATTCTATAACCAACTACTATTCTTTGAGGAATAAGATCATTATTTTCATTAGGTACAACAGTCATTCCTCATTTCTTAGGAACACAATGCACATGGCTTACCCATCTACTATCAGCAATAGGATAAATAATACCAGCATCAAGGAGTTTTAATACCTCATTTCTTACCACATCCTTCGTCTTAGGAATTAAACGGTGTTTATGTTCAACTACTGGCTTTGCATCGGGTTCTATATTAATAACATGCTGACATATAGTGGGGGAAATCGCCTTCAAATCGTCAAGAGTATATCCAATAGCCCCACTATGTTTCTTCAATATCTCCAATAGTCTTTCCCCTTCTTTACCTAAAAGTTTAGAAATAATAATAACAGGATATGTCTTCTTATCATCAATATAAGCATATTTAAGATAATCAGGCAAAGGTTTTGAATCACAAACAGTATCCTCCTTGGGTGGTAATGTGGTACCCAAGTCTTCCACAGGTAAATTATGTTTAAGTATCACTGGTTGACGAAGAAGAATATCGTCAATCTCATTTCTTTCTTCCATAAAGACTTCACTTTCATGGTCCTCCATGTATTGCTGCAAAGCATTGTTAGGAGAAAGAGCAATAGAGGCAAGATATTCAACTCTAAAATCCTCATTAGGCAATTCAGATTCATAAGGAGCTCTAGCAAATTTGGAAAAATTAAACTCATAAGATTTTCCATCAAATTTATTCAATATTTTCTTCTTCTTACAATCTATAACAGCACCACAAGTGTTCAAGAAAGGTCTACCAAAAATAATATGACAATTTTTACTAGCAGATGTACCCAGTACTAGAAAATCAGCAGGATATTTAGTTTTACCACATAAAACTTCTACATCTCTAACAATACCAGTCGAAAAGATAGTTTCTCTATTAGCAAGCTGAATAACCACATCAACATCTTCAAGTTCACAAGAACCAATTGCATGCATAATTCTTGCACCAATATCACACAAACCATAGTAGCAATGATCACCTATCCTAATAGAAAGCACATGAACTAGTTTTCTTAGATCTACTGGGATGTGAAACAATATTAGAAGCATCCTCACAGAAGACAATGTGTCCATCCTCTAGATTTTCAGAGACAAGGTCTTTTACTATAGCCACTTTAGGTTCAACAATTATTTGTTCATCAAGTTCTACAGATTTCTTCGTACTTATGTTAACCACACTAGCTATGCTAGAATGTTCCTTTACCTTATCAGGGAAAGGCATTTTTTCAATATAAGGTTCAGGCAGAGCAGGATTAATAGCATGCACTTCTATATTTCTAGCAGGAACAATATCTTTATAGGGTGCATGGTACTTGCTCAACTCCTTTTGGGAATATCAAGATAGGAGGCAAAGGCCTTAAAACAATTTGCAAAGATTTGAGAGTCAAAACCACAAACAGCACTAACATTGTAGAAATCATCGGTTCCCATAAAATCTTTAATGCATTCATAATCGTAATTTATACTTGACTTTCTACCTTTGTCATTCTCCCATCCTCAAGTATTTTCTTGAATACGGTCAAGAAGATCACATTTAGCTTCTTCCTTCATACGTGTGAATGATCCAGAACAAGAAGCATCCAATAAATCCTTATCATGAAGAGAAAGCCTTGCATAAAAATTATTGATAACAATATTACTGGGGAGTTCATGAACATGAGATTTGAGCATTAATAACTTCAATATCCCCCAAGCTTGGGCAATACTCTCTCCATCACGAGGCCAGCAATTATATATTTGATTATGATCTTTATGAATCTCACTGGGAGGATAAAATTTAGAATAAAAGAGAGGTACAATTTCCTCCCATCCAATAGATTGACCATTCTTCAACATTTTAAACCATTCCGTAGCTCTACCCTTTAGTGATAAAGAGAATAACTTCCTCTTAACTTGGTCCCTTTTAATACCTGCACACCTGAATAACTCGCATAATTCATGTATAAAGAGTAAATGATCACCAGGATGGACAGTTCCATCTCCAAAATAGCAGTTATCCATAACACGTTCAAAACAATTCATAGGTATTTTAAAAAGATCCAATTGAGCAAACAGTGGGTCATCTACTACATTATAAGTAGTAGAAGTACTCCTAAATAGAGAACCAAATGGATTCTCCATAATAAAATATAGCAGTAGACAAAAATAAAAACAACACTCAAAGTAAAAGTTTCTCTTATACCAATTCCACTTACCAATAGTGCTTCACTCCCCGGCAACGACGCCAGAAAATAGTCTTGATGACCCACAAGTGTAGGGGGTGTATCATAGTACTTTCGATAAATAAGAGTGTCGAACCCAATGAGGAGCAGAAGGTGTTGACAAGCAGGTTGGATAGAGGATTGACTATAAATACTAGCAAACAGGTTTTTGGTGGTTTGTTATATAGCAGATAAATAAAGTACGAGTAAATAAAAGACAGTAATAATAATTGCAGCGAGTGGCCCAATCCTTTTTACAGCAAAGGACAAGCCGGCTGGTCTACTTATGATTACCAAACGTTCTCGAGGACACATGGGAACTTCGTCAAGAGCTTTCGTTTCATACAGTTGATTAATATTTATTGTTTTGATAGGTGTTGTGTGGGTGAACCTCTGCTAATGCACCGCCCAATTAGGACTAATATATACTTGTGATTAAACCCTTTGCAAGCATCCGCAACTACAAGAAAGTAATTAAGATAAATTTAACCAGAGCCTTAAACTCTGGGATCCTACACTCCCTCGTGTATCGGTTTCCTAACGGGGGTTTAGGTTTTTGTCACTCTGGCAACCCCACAATTAGTAGCCAAATACACAATGCATCCCTCTAGGCCCATAAAGAAGAAGTGTCATTTAGTCAGCATTCACATGACACCACTAGAAGAATAGCACCACAACTTAAATATCAAACCATTAGATATTACTTCAACATAATTCGACTGCTAACATCTTGAATTCGCCCATGTCCTCAAGAACTAAACGAACTACTCAAAAGACATCATATGGATCATGATTAGAAGTGATATAATGATGAATAAAAATCTGGTCATAAAGTGCAAACACCAGTAAATCTCGTAAGCATCAACTACAAACAAGTAATCCACACCGGGAGAGAGGTCTAGTGAAGAAAAACGATATAGAACCCTAATTGTCTCCTCCAGCTTACTGCTCCTCCATTCATAACAAATACGTACCCGGATTGTGACTTAGAGTCATCCGGATCAGTGTCGAAGCTAGCATCGACGTAACATATTGCGACGAGCTCTTCTTCACCTCCATATACGAGAAACATATCTTTAGTTCTTCTCAAGCACTTAAAGATATTCTTGACCGCCGTCCAGTGTTCCAAACCTGGATCGGACTGGTACCTGCTAGTCAAACTAATAGCCTGTGCCACATCTGGTCTTGTACATAGCATAGCATACATGATAGAACCTATGGTTGAAGCATAGGGAATCTTATTCATTATTTCTCTATCTTCTGCTGTAGCCGGACATTGAGTCTTACTCAACGTCTTTCCTTGCAACATTGGTAAGAACCCCTTCTTACTTTCTTCCATTTTGAACTTCTTCAAAATCTTGTCAAGGTATGTACTTTGCGAAAGTCCAATTAAGCGTCTTGATCTATCCGTGTAGATTTTGATGCCAAATATATAGGCTGCTTCACCGAGGTCTTTCATCGAAAAACTACTGTTCAAATAACCTTTTACGCTATTTAAAAGTTCTATATCATTTCCAATCAAGAATATGTCATCCACATATAGTACTAGAAATGCTACAGAGCTCCCACTCACTTTCTTGTAAATACAAGTTTCTCCGTATGTTTGGACAAATGCAAATCCTTTTATCACCTTATCAAAACGGAGGTTCCAACTCCGGGATGCTTGCTTCAGTCCATAAATGGAACGTTGAAGCTTGCATACCTTGTCAGCATCCTTAGGATCAACAAAAGCTTTGGGTTGCATCATATACAACTCTTCCTCAATGTCACCATTAAGGAACACCGTTTCGACATCCACCTGCCAGATTTCATAATCGAAAAATGCAGCAACTGCTAACATAATCCTAACTGACTTTAGCATCGCTACCGGTGAGAAAGTCTCATCGTAGTCAACTCCTTGAATTTGCCGAAATCTTTTGTGACAAGTCGAGCTTTATAGACGGTCACATTACCATCAGCGTCAATTTTATTTTTAAATATCCATTTGTTCTCAACGGCCTTGCGGTCATCGGGTAAGTCCACCAAAGTCCAAACTTGGTTTTCGTATATGGGTCCTATTTCGGATTTCATGGCTTCAAGCCATTTGTTGGAATCTGGGCTCATCATCGCTTCATCATCCATCGCAGGGTCATCACCTCCATCTACCATGAAGTTTAAGACATGATCGCCATATAGTTCAGGAGATGTACGTTCCCTAGTTGACCTACGAGGTGCGGTAGTTTCATCTTCTGGAGTTTCATGATCTTGATCATTAGTTCCCTCTTCAACTGACGGATTCGGCACTGGAACAACTTCCAGTGTTGTGCTATTCGCCATTCCAAGAAGAGAAGGTTCAGTAACCTCGTCGAGTTCCACCTTCCTACTATTCACACCTTTCGAGAGAAACTCCTTCTCTAAAATGGATCCATTCTTGGCAACAAACATCTTGCCTTCGGATATATGGTAGAAGGTGTACCCTATTGTTTATTTAGGGTATCCTATGAAGACACATTTTTCCTCTTTGGGTTCGAGTTTATCAGGTTGAAGCTTCTTCACGTGAACATCGCATCCCCAAACTTTTATAAATGACATCTTATGTTTGTTTCCAAACCATAATTCATACGGTGTCGTTTCAACGAATTTAGATGGTGCCCTATTTAAAGTGCATGCGGCGGTCTCTAGTGCATAACCCCAAAACGATAGTGGCAAATCTGTAAGAGACATCATAGATCGAACCATATCCAATAAAGTAAGATTACGATGTTCGGAAACACCATTACGTTGTGGTGTTCTGGCAGGTGTGAGTTATGAAACTATTCCACATTGTTTCATATGCATGCCAAACTCGTAACTTAGATATTCACCTCCACGATCAGATCGTAGAAATTTAATCTTTCTGTTACGATGATTTTCAACTTCACACTAAAATTCTTTGAACTTTTCAAATGTCTCAGATGTGTGTTTCATTAAGTAAATATATCCATATCTACTCAAATCATCTGTGAAAGTGACGAAATAACGATATCCACCATGCGCCGATACACTCATTGGTCCACACACATCAGTATGTATGATTTCGAGTAAGTCTGTCGCTCGTTCCATAGTTCCGGAAAACGGAGTTCTAGTCATCTTGCCCATAAGGCATGGCTCGAATGTTTCAAATGATTCATAATCAAGTGATTCTAAAAGTCCATAAGAATGGAGCTTATTTAATGCGTTTAACACCAATATGACCTAAGCGGCAATGCCACATGTAAGTAGCAATATCATCATTCAACTTAATTCTTTTGGCATTCACATTATGAATATTATCAATACTATCAAGATTCCAAAGAAACAAACCATTCTTCTTAGGTGCGTGACCATAAAAGATATTATTCATATAAATCGAACAACCATTGTTCTCATACTTAAAGAAATAACCACTCTGCATTAAGCACGATCCAAAAATGATATTCATGCTCAATGCAGGCACCAAATAACAATTATTCAGGTTTATAACTAATCCAGATGGTAAACAAAGAGGTAGTGTCCTGACGGCGATCACATCAACTCTTGATCCATTGTCGGCGTGCATCGTCACCTCAACCCTTGCTAGTGGTCGCTTATTCTATAGCTCATGTTTCGAGTTACATATGTGAGCAACCGAACCAGTATCAAATACCCAGGCGCTACTGCGAGTACTAGTAAGGTACACATCAACAACAAGTATATCATATATACCTTTGTTCACTTTGTCGGCCTTCCTATTTATGTAATGCTACATGTTGTGTTTGCTGGGATCTGATGAATGTTGAATGCTATGTCTTCTGATTATCAATCTATCATGTTATCTTCATGCTTATGTTATTTATGATCTTCTATGCTCTCCATTATTAGTAGATGCTCTGGCCAAGTAGATGCTAGTAACTCCAAGAAGGATTATTTATGCTCGATAGTGGGTTCATGCCTCCTTTTCATCTGTTCTCGAGTGACAGAAAAGTGACGGATGGAGGATGTGCTATTTCCATTAGGGAGAAAACAACAATGCTTTGTCTAAGGATGATGTTATTGTTTACATTACACACTTTGCTTATTGCGATTATCGGTTGCTTGCAACTTAATACCCAACGTTTGGTCGGATGATATTCGAAGGGTGGATTTTTAGTCATTGACGCAGTTGGATAACGGTATATGTATTTTGTTGTAATTCCCGCATGAATCACATAGTAATCTTTATTTCTTGCATATGCACTACGGTGCAACCTTCATTTCTGTCAATTGCCCGGCTGTAATTTGTTGACCAGACATGTTATTTATCTTTCACGGAGAGACACCACTAGTGAACTGTGGACCCCGGTCCTTTTTCCTCATACTGATAAAACACCTACTACTTTGATATTGCTTTCATACTGCTCTCATACTGTTCCTGCTGTTTTCCTACTGTTTTCCACACCATACGTTTAACCTCTTTTTGTTCAGCAAAACCGGTGAGGTAGACAACCTCACTACTTCGTTGGGGAAAAGTGAATTTATTGTGTTGTGTTGGTTCCACGTTGCGCCCTGCCATCTCAGCTGCATCAACCTTCAGAAGTGCTTCTTCCTCCTACTGGTCGATTCAACCTTGGTTTCTTTTTTGAGGGAAAACGTGCGGCTGCACTCTTCACACCTTGCACTTGGGGTCTCCCAACGAGCGTGTGTCTACACTCCATCAGTATGGTGGACACATTTGGAAAACTTTGGTTTTTGGGAGTCGGATGCACGATTAGAGCTCATACTGAGTACAGATGGAGGCTAGCAGAAGACTGGTAGCGACAAATCAAGAGAGCAATAATGGCCATAATTATGCATAGCGACAAAAACATCATTAATCAAAGCATAAGTGGTACTACAAGTTCAAAAACTAAATGATCATAGAGGCTATAAGTGACTGGTTTGTAGTCATAAACATGGTGTGAGCATGCGCCAAGTCAACCAAATAAAACATTCAAAGGAGAACACCACAAATGTATGCTTCAATATGACAAGAACAACTCATGATTCTTTCAACATTAAACACTCTCATCTATTTGAGACAAATTATGCTACAAAAAAACCACTAGGATTTAGAATTAAAATAACATCTAGCATGACATGAAAAAGTTTAGCCACATTCTATACAAGCTTCTATTTGCACCGTTATGAGCACGAAAATTGTACTACTGCTTTCCAACACCAAGCATTTTATACTAAACAAAAACTCTTAAAGAGATACATCAATGAAACAAGAGATCACTAACATAACTCTACTAAAACTAAGAGATCTGAATAAGAGATGCAAGAAAAACAGGAGCTAAAAAGCTAATTTGCAGCAACTAGAAGAAAAACTAAGAATACGAGCATAACGAGTATTCATATGAAAAAGTGGAGCGTGTATCTCTCCCACACAATGAATTCTAGGTTCCAACAACATTATTTCAGCAAGAAAAACAAAAGAAAAACAAACAGACGCTCCAAGTAAATTTCATATGATGTGACCGAATAAAAATATAGTTTCACTAGAAGTGACCTGATAAATTGTTGATGAAGAATGGGATGCCTTGGGCATCCCCAAGGTTGATGAATTTGTTGGTATGTACCACGAGGTCATCCCCAAGATTTGATCTTGCACTCTTATTGATCACATTATATTACGCTCTTCTCTTGACCCTTGAAAACTGCCTTCACACCACACTCAAAGTAGTTCGCATTAGAGGGTTAGTGCAACAATAAAAAATCCATGGGTTCTGGATGGGAAAAAGGTACACCAAGCTCGACTCCTCCCTCATTGAGCTGGGATTCAGGAGAAGCCCACTGGAACACGCAGTATACCTGCGTGGAAACGATCAGAACTATCTTCTGGTCGGTGTGTACGTGGATGATTTGATCATCACGGGCATGGACACGGAGGAGATCGGAGCGTTTAAGATGGAGATGCAGAGGTTTTTCAAGATGAGTGATCTCGGCCTGCTTTCATACTACCTTGGAATTGAGGTGAGACAGGAGAAATGGGGGATCACGCTCTGTCAGAAAGCATACGCAAAGAAAATCTTGGACCGTGCAGGGATGGGAGAATGCAATGCTTGCCATACTCCAATGGAGGTTCGTCTGAAGTTGTCCAAGCATGATGGAGCATAGAAGGTGGATGTCACGGAATATCGGAGTGTCATAGTCTGCCTTCGCTACCTGGTGAACACTCGTCCTGATATTGCCTTTCCAGTTGGTATTGCAAGCCGTTTCATGGAAGCCCCCAGTACGCGACACTGGTCTGCTGTGAAGCAGATACTAAGGTATGTGCATGACACTCTCGACTACGGATGTCATTATAAGAAGAACACTGGCAAGTCTGAACTGATTGGGTACTCATACAGTGATCTAGCTGGAGATGTGAATGACAGGAAGAGCACCTCTGGTGTGGTTTTCTTTCTCGGTGCTAGTAGAATCACTTGGTCCTCACAGAAGCAGAGGATCGTTGCCATGTCATCCTACGAAGCTGAGTACGTGGCGGCTGCATCAGGAACAAGCCAAGGTGAGTGTCTCAGCTCCCTGCTGGCAGATCTGACAGGGAGGTCACAAGAGAGCTTCAAACTGTTCGTTGAAAACAAATCTGCGATTGCACGCAGCAAGAATCCAATTCATCATGATCGGAGCAAGCATATAGACATATAGTTTCATCACATACGCCAGTGCATGGAAGAAGGAAAGCTGGAGATTGATCACGTGAGAACCGATGAGCAGCTGGCTGACATTTTGACCAAAGCATTGGGAAGAACTCGTTTCGTGGAATTGAGGATGAAGCTGGGCGGCGCCAAGGTGCAGGTTTAAGGGGGTGAAGTGTTGGTCTAAACCCTGCACCCTGTCTCTAAAGAAAGCACCTGTAGTTTTTATTTCAGTTTCAGAAAATAAGAGCGCGTCCTGATTGGTTGTGGTCAGATCGTGAGTAGATAGGTTTAGACTCGTTCTTTGCTGGTTTGTAGGATCACTAGCATACCTTGCGGGGCGTGGGATGGCGCGTATAGTAGTTGCAGGTTTTGCTAGATTTACGGCCACGTCGCTGGTCACTCTCTCTCTGTACTCAGTTGAAATAACAGAAGCAAAATAGAAAATGCTGCATTGCAGTATGCATCACAAAAACACTCTTGCGTCGTCTCTCTCTTTCTCGCTTGCTGTTCATCACATTCCACGCTGAAACCTGTGAGATAATCGAGAGCCACAACAACATAGTCGGCCAGAGCAACATGTTCTCTACGCCATTCTTGTACTTGCACTCTAGAAGCAGGATCCGGACGACGAGGCCCATTGGCTATCCTGACCAAGGCGGCGGGGACTGGAGGGACGCTGTGAGCTCCGGCGAGAGATGGTGCTCTGGATCGGGGATGTGACGAGCCGGGAGAGGGAGAGAAGTGAGAGGGTGGTTCTGATGGGATGGGCGGCGGCTGCGTTGAGAGACTCCATCAGAGCCACCGCCTCGCCGGAGAAGCAGATCGAGAAAGGGGAGGATTGTCTGGTGGTCTAGATCGGGGATGGGAGGATACGGGAGAAGAGTGGTGGTGATGGGCTGGGCAGTGGCACGCTGTGGCCGGCGGCGAGGTATGGATGGCGGAGGGACATGAGGGCTGCGATGCCCGACCTCAACGCCAACGGAAGAGGGGACGGGAGGGCGGCGAGAGAGCACGCCTTTTTTCTCTTATTCGGCCAGCGGAGCCATGGAGATTGGGTACTGCGCTGTAATTTCAAAATAGTTGAAGGACTAAATTGTATAAGTCGTAAAAAGGTCATTGAGGGACTGCAGGTTGATTTTCCAAAAGCTAAGGGGCAAAAAAGATGACGTACGTACGATCGTTAGCCCGTACTATATATTAGAGACGATTTAAGTATCTAGCACAAAAGCACAATCCTCGTATAAACTGCAAACAATCATAGGAACTTTGATCATGTTTCATTCAAATGATAACAACATGCACAAAAAAGATCATCTGTTCCAACCATTGACTCATTACGTGAGTAAGAGCTTTTAGTCAATTTCTCGGTTTGTTAGTTTATCTTGTTTTTATCTTGCTAAGCTAGGCTCAGATGAGAACACTAAGTTTTGTGAATATATTAGTACCAATATTAATGATTTCATATGCACATCAATTGCTTTCATGCCATTAAGGAAGAATCTTACGCAATAAAACCTACTTTGTCGAATGTTGCAATGAAAGAACAATTTTCTGGTACTAATGGTGACGATGTTGCTTCTCATTTAAATAAATTTGTGGAGTTATGTGATATTCCAAAATATAAAGAGGTACAAGGTGATATTATAAAGCTGAAACTTTTTCGTTTCTCATTAAGGCAGAGAACTAAAATGGTTATTTTCTGTGCCTATAAATAGCTTTTATTTTTGGACTAAATGCAAAGATTATTTTATTGGAAAGTACTATCCATCTGCTAAAATTATACAATTTAGGAGTAACGTAATGAACGTTAAACAATTTTATAATGAACATATTGCTCAAGCATGGGAAAGAATGAATTATATGGTTAATAATTGTCCCACGCACAGATTAGTTACCTGGATGCTTGGCCAAACTTTTTATGCATGTCCGAATTTTTTTCGGGGAATTTATCGGATTCAACTGCAGGAGGTACCTTTATGTCCACCACACTAGGTGCAACGACTAAGCTTTTAGATGATATGATGGCAACTTATTCTGAATGGCCAAATGGTAAGGAGGTAAATTATGTTTAGGAATTCTCTTCTTTGAAAGATAAAGTGGATATGATTATGTCTATACTTGCTAGCAATCAAGTTCCTATTTATCTTAATAATGTTCACTTAGCTTATTTTATTTAGCTAGAAAAAGATCAAGTGGATGTTAATTTCATTGCTAGAAATAATTTCAACAACAATGCTTATAGAAACAACTTTGATGGTAACAATAGGCCTTATCCTGCTAATAATGGAAATTCTTATGGTAATAGTTCTACTAATAGAGGAGTTCTTAGTGATGCTAGAATAACAGAGATTGAAAAGGCTACTAAAAATTACATGCGTACACAATATAAGCAAAACAAAAAAAAATCTCCAACCAAATAGATGAGGCTGGAAATAATTTCAACAACAATGCTTATAGAAACAACTTTGATGGTAACAATAGGCCTTATCCCGCTAATAATGGAAATTCTTATGGTAACAGTTCTACTAATAGAGGAATTGTTAGCGATGATAGAATAATAGAGATTGAAAAGGCTACTAAAAATTACATGCGTACACAATATAAGAAAAACAAAAAAATTCTCCAACCAAATGGATGAGCATTCTTCTATATTGAAACCATAAGTAAAAAACTTGAGGGATTGAATACAGAAATTTCTGATCTCCAAACTAGGCTTTTCAATATTGAAAACTATATCTCAAACATGTTCGAAATCCAAGCTACTTTAATAAACCGAATGGCAGGTAAACATAAGCTCATCCTTTCACCTGAAAATGACACTTATGGAACACTTAAAACTATACGCACCACTTTGCTACTATTCAAACACAAGAAGATCTTAAAACTTTGAGTAGATATGAGTCTCCTACAGGCCCTAGATATTCCAATGGTAAAAGTATTGGAATTGGAGAGGTCTCAACATTATCTAGAAGGAGTCCCAAAAGTTTGGAGAGTGTTAAATCTTTTATTGATAAAATATGTTGAAAGCGGGATTGAAGATAATGAAACTTTACATGATAATGATATTGATAATTGCAACCTTACTAAACTTCCTAAATAATATTGCTAAAACTCCTAATGTGAGTAAGTTAAACATGGCTTTTACTAAACATATTACTGATGCTCTTATTAAAACAAGAGTTGAAACACTTCAGCTTGAAACTTCTATTCATAGGAAATTACAAGATGGTTGGAAACCCAATATTAAGATCAAAATTTAATATGATATGCTTGGTGCTAGTGTTTTTTTATGCCCAAAATTTACTATGATATGCCCTAAATGAAACCTAAGGATGATCGTTACGTGAGTGCGCATCTTGCTAATTCTACTACGAAGAAACCTCTTGGAAGGATTTATGATGTTCTTCTTCTTTTAATACCAATTATGTTCCCATTGATGTTATTGCTTTGGATATTGAATGCAATGCTTCCTTTCTTATTATTTTGAGAATACCTTTCCTTAAAACTGTTGGTGCTATTATTGGTATAAAAGAGGTAAACATAAAGTTTTAGTTCCCACTCAGAAAAGGGATGGAGAACTTCTCTAGAAATAGAACAAAGTTACCTTTTTAGTTAATCATAAGGGCTAGCTATGATCTTGATGTTGGATATGGTGAAACTACTTGATTTTGCATTGTGCTTAGCTAAAAGGCATTAAATAGAGACACTTATGGGAGGCAACACATGTTATTTTTTACTTTCAGTTTTTATTGAGTCTTGGATGTTGTTGGCTCTGTATCAACCTCATTGTATCCTTTTATTTTCATTTCTGTGCCAAGAGTAGCCTCTAATGCTTTCAAAGTGTTAAACTTTTTTTGCTGTTAGAAACAGAATTCCTGTGCCTCACTATAGAAATTGTTACGAATCACCCAATTGTGATCTTGATTTGAATTTTTTGAGAGCAAATCCTTGTTATTATATTTATTTTATTA
Source organism: Alopecurus myosuroides (assembly GCA_028641055.1). Lineage (NCBI taxonomy): Eukaryota > Viridiplantae > Streptophyta > Magnoliopsida > Poales > Poaceae > Alopecurus > Alopecurus myosuroides. Next base: position 181,806,665 of record CM054057.1, read on the forward strand.
GTTTTGAGTTTTCCGATTTGAGCTACGGAAGTACATGGTTAAATTTGATCTTTATAGGTTGTTCTGTTTCTTACAGATTTATGTCTTTCTTTGTGTTGTCCCATTTAAAAGCGTTTTTTGCAGTCTTTTGATGCATCCATTTTAGGCGTTATTTTACTTAATGTTTTATTAATAAGTAGATAAGGAATTTGGTATTTTACCGTGTCAAAGTGCACTGTTTACGTGCGTGTATGCAGATTGTTGAAATCCTAAGGAGATCTTTCATACAAGTCATAAAGAAGCATAATTAGACATAGTATGAGGAGAGCACAACATTTAAGGACATTCCAAAGAAGCACAAATTCGCAGAAGTCAAAGGAGAGGCGGAAAAAGACTTAACGAGCTATAGTACGATCAATTATGACCGTACCAGTCACCATACCGGTGATTTATGCAAGCAAGCTAGATAGAGAAAACCTAACGAGTCACTGTACGGTCACCTTGAACGTACCAGATGGAAGTAACTCGTCACAGAGGGCAAAACGAAAACATTGACCATACCACAATAAGGTGATAACTCAAACGACCCTGGTACGGTGAGTACCGACCGTACCACTCACCGTACCATTCTGTGTTTGGCCTGTTTCGGCCAACATATTAACCTCATAACCCCATATTCAAAAAGTGAGGCAGACTAAAGACACACCAGATGCAAAATCACGAAAATCCACCAAACCCTGGCCTCCAAAAGGTGCCCGGAGGGAGAATTCACAGAAGGGAATCCATCTCCATAAACTCCATCATCATGAATGCCTCTACATCAATATTCGTCGCCATCACCACCATCTAAATCTATGTGATAGCATCTCCATCCCATCTCACTATAATTGTAGTTGTGGATTTTCACGTGTATTCGCTCATACATTCATCCTCCATTTGCAATACAATCACTATTATGTTTACTGCCTTCATGTGTGAGTATTTCCATTAGTTCTAGGGAAGATGGGGAAAGCCTAGTACTATTATGAATTGAGACAAAGATGCAATGTTTTCTATTGTCTGGTTTGCGATAACAATCCTCATGATATTGTGTGAAGTCGACCGCACCAATATTTTTCCATAGAGCCATGATGGCTTGTTCGTGTTGATTTGAGGACGTCCGACGAGTGAGTATGACAGGACAGACAGTCGGTTCTCATTTCGCGCCAATTTTTGACACGGGATCAACGGAGAACTCACTGTACCAATACCAACTCCACAGGGAGATCCTTAATCACTAGTGCTAGTAGGCTCCTCGCTTATCTTCTGGGCTATGTGGTGGTTGTGAGTAGTGTGTTATCTGAGGCATCGGGGCACATTAATTTATGGAGCTCCGCCATTATAAATTATTCATATGAAAACATTATGCACGCCTAATAAATTTAGAAATTAGGCTAGTGGTAGAACCGCCCTTCCCAAGAACGCCTTTAGCCCTATTGCAGTTTCAATCGTTCAACCATCCATTAGTCCGCTTTCATTTACTTTGTTGTTTATTTTATTTACTGTTTTGTTTGTAATCCTTTTATAGTCTTTATTTTAGTCATTTTTTACTTTTTTAGCCTATAGATAGTTTGTAGAGCACCAATGAGAGTAGGTGATCAAAGCTAGACCTAGAGGACCATTTCCATAGCTCCACCATGCTTCGATACTCTTATTTCGAAACTAGTTATAACAACCTTGTGCACTTGAAGACATCATTCTTTAGGGGCGGATAGCCATAAATGAGGCCTAGTAACATTAGATAATATTAAATTGGGTATTCGTAATCACTAGTAGGAAAAGGCTTACTAGTGACGAACAAAATATAGGTACCGCTGGCGAAGTGGTGTTCGCCAGCGGTAACACACCAGTGGTAATAGGTTACCAGTGGCGAACCATCTTGTTCGCCATCGCTATTTTGCTACCACTGGTGAACACTTATTTCGTTCGCCAACGGTAAATTCAAAATATTTAAAATTTTAAAATATTTTTTCCATATTTTTTTAGAAATTTCAAAACATCTGAATTAGGGAATATAACATCCCTAATTTTTGGAAAGTTCAAAAATCATAAAAATTGAAAACCTTTTGTTTTCTAATATTATAAGGCATAAAAACAAATAAAAACTCAAACACGAAGTAAATATTATAGTTATTCCCATGTTATTGGAATTCAAAAATCCAACATGCCTCTATTCTCCTAAACCCTCAAGCCTATTAAAAAAATTATATTCTTTATTTGAGTAATAGTTTTCTCTTAGCAAACCTTATTACATAAAATGTTTTCAAATCAAATATTACCTTATGGCAATTAAAACGAGAGGATAATTACTTAGCCCCTCCCTTCTCTCCTGGGCTGTTGGATCCTATCAACGGTTAAGATAGGATCTTAAGTGAAGGGGTAATCCACCGTGGGATCTGGATCCAACAATCCTGAGCGACCCACTTATTGACGTCACTGGCCCAGTCAGCATGTCACGCTAGCACACAGTCAGCAGCCCAGCCCATTCAGTTGTCGCCACGTGGCTAGCCCTTAAATTCAATTTTTCTCCCGGTAGAATTATTTAGCAGTTTTGCAGAAAAGCCCCTGCATCTTTAAGTCATCATAACTTTTGATCCATAAGCCCAAATTTAGTCAATTTGGACTTTTTGAAATCAGCACAACATGTAGAAACTTTTGGCACTGGCCAAGTTTAAATGCATTTCAAAAAAAAAATTCGAAACCTTAGGATGTGTACTTTCATATAATCTGTCCCATAATATTTTTTTTGAACAAATTAAATTTGAATTTAGAATTAAGTTGTCTATTTGAGTATTTTTTGACATAGATTTAATTCTATAAATAATTTCAATATAGTTCCTTTTGAAAAATTGCTCCATTTGGTAACCTTGAACCAGAGACATCAATGCCTAAACAATTTGGACACCTCTAGACCATGACCATGTAATTTTTGCCAAACGTCCATCATAGTAGTCCACCTAGTTGTTTATGTCTTAGAGTTTGTTTCTATTCTTTTTAGCTTTGTTGTGGTGGCTATTTTGGAGCCAAGACCAAGTCCCTAGTATGTGTAAATCACATATAAGACCAAGTAGTGAACCTTAAACATTAGTACCATTGTTTTGCATCTACTTCTCCACTCCCATACTCTTGCTTCAAGAATTCATCAAGTTAGCAAAATAGAAATCAAGACTCAAGCACAAGAAGGAATTTCATTGTCAACTTGGTGGCAACATGATGAGCTACAAGGAATATCATTGAAGAAATTTTGAAGAAAAGACTTGAGCTCCACAACTAGAAGCAACTCAAGGAAGTGCAAATTCATGAAGAGATCAAGAAGAAGACCAACCCCTTCTCTTTCTATCTTTTCTTCTCTTTTCCTTTTGACTTAGTGGTATTTTATGTCCATCCCACTTTGGACCAACTAGTGACAAAGCCATGAAGAATCTATCAAGACCAAGAGAAGAATCCATCCAAGGAACAAGAATACAATGGAAATCATGAATATGAACATCAAGAAAACAAGTATGTGAATACTTGAAGAAAATCTATACAATTTGAAGAATAACAAGTTGTTTTTGTCCAACCATTTACCCAAATGGAAAATCCCAAGACTTTGTGTTTTTTTCCTCTATTGCTATGAAGTTAGTGAAATATAGACCTACCCTAACCAAAATGGAGAGGATAACTTAGTTCACTCAGATGTCTTGATGAAAATGACTAAGTTCTACACATTGTTTTGTGCTACTTTAGTTGAAGAAGTGATATGATAACCCTTGGTGAACTCTTGAAAATTCCTCGACAAGTATGGTTATAATAATGTTTGATCACTACAAACTCAACCTAGTCCATCCCAAGTAAACTCTTGGAACTTCCTTAAAAAGTATTTAACCAAGAGAGAATGAATCTTCCAACTCAAATCTTGACCTTGTCCTAGCCAACTTGGTTAAACCCCTTTTGCTATGATTGTTGCCTTGTATGTTTTCTATACTTGTATCTTTGATTGCTAGGATTCTTGTTTATTTTGTTATTGTGTTTTCAATGTATAGATTGTACGGAGAGCAACGATCTTTTGTGAAGAGAGTGTGATTTATTCACCAACTTCAACAAGGCAAGTAACACACCATTCAACTACCCATTATTTTCTATATGCACGAAATAGAGTTTTGAGTAGTATGCATGATAGGAAATTTTACTAAGTTATTATTATTATGCTATGCAAAATCCTAGTAGTGTGTAGCCATCCTTATACCTTGTTATTTTAAATATTAGTACTCAGTAGATGCTTAGACTTGCTACAAATTTGTTTTACTCAAGGTTGTGGAAAAATTCTAAGTAACAACTTCAATGAACCACCTGTGAGGATTTGGTTTTGCAAGGCTATTGATAGTTGAGTGTCCCTCAGGGCCTTTAATCTCCTGAGGTGTTCACTTGAGGAATGCCACCCATGAAAAAGTAATTATGATGTTCACCAAGTTTAGATTGCTTCCAGTGCAGCCTTTAGTCATATGAGCTCTATCTTGATCAACTAAGTTGTGAGGGTTCAGCCTGGGCTTGACAAGAAGATGTAGCATAATGATAGGTGGAAAGGGCCTTGCCATTGGGTTGGATTCTTGCTTCTGAAAGATCTCGTCTCAATTCTTACCCTTTCCTTAATGCACTAAGGGTGTATAGGATGTTTGGTTTGATTTGAGTCTGAAGGTGAAAGTGCAAAAACTCTGCAGAGTCAACAAACTAAGATCTTAGCCGTGTCCCCGGTTATGGACAACATCGAGCAGCTCGACAAGGATGGACGGAAGAATCACATCACCATTTTTAATAAGTAAAATTTGACCAAGTGAACAGTAGTTGTCGTGCTTAGATTTCAGTCCAATGATGCCACACTTTGAAAAGAAAAGTTTATTTTACAAAAGAGATAGGAGAAAACTGGCTTTCTGCAAACTTAGCCAAAACCCCACTCAACCAGATAAGAATATAGTATTAGTATTGCCATTTATATCCACCAAAGTGTTACTTGCCAACACATTAAATTGTATTGACTCCCTTGTGATTGTCCTGCAGCTGATTCTGAAGACGAGTGAGGATTTCGTTTAGGATCTCGAGTATACCGCCAACATGCTTTGCCCGTGGCACATGAAGAAGATGGACTCAACGTTGTACTATGTTTTCCGCTGTAATACTTTGTTTCCTTCTAGTCTTCTAAGACTATGCAAGTTGTAATGCTTATTTTGTAAAGACTAGATCATGTGATGTAATAGAATTTGACGCATTTGCATGATATTTCATTTTGTACTGTCGTGCTAGCAATTAATCTAGGGACTAGCACAATAACACATGTGTTCTTGTATTATTTAAATGTGGGAACGCTAGAGGGAACCTTTAATCATAGTGGTAGTGTAGATTTCTTGTGTTCCTGTTTTTTTTCTTTATCTCCATTTAAATTGTTCACTTCCCGCTCGGTCACCCATCCTCAAACTACTCTACCCCAGCAGGCTTAACTTCTTACTTCCTTCCCTATGAGGGACCTAGGAACAACTCATACTTTGTTGATATTATAGTACTATCAATCTTGTTAAATGTTCGACCATGGTGTCACACGCCTTCACTTTTTTAAATCGAAAAAATTATTTAAATAAACAAAAATGAATAAGTAGTAATAATCTTGAATTCAAATAACAACAAAATAAATTTAATTTTTTTTTTGAGTTTTGTCATTTAATATTGATTAATTCATATCTACAAATCTGTAATTCAGAATTTGACAAATGATATGTCTAAAATTCAGTAGAAAAATAAGAGGAATACAAATATGACATCCATGTCATATTTTCTCCCATTTTTTTTTTGAATTTTGATTTTTTTTTTGATTTTGTACAAAAATTTCTTCGCTCTGAATTAACCTTTTTTACTTTTTTAATGTGGCAAATCTGAGCAAACTTTTTGGATTGGAAATTTTCTCACGATCTTTTTGATATATTAAATGCGTTTTTTCGACGCCGTATGCAAAAGTTGTGGCCGTTTTACGTTTTATTTTTAATTTTGCATAAAAGGTCAAATTTCATATTTCAAATTTTCTATACCAACAAGACCCTACACCCTACCCACGTATAAAAGGATTTTATTTTTTGAATATTTTATCATTTTCGTTTATGTTTTAGAAAACAAAAAAGGCGGTCCACGGGGGAGGGTGTGTGTGCGTGCGTGTGTGTGTGTGTGGAGCAAAAAAATTCAAAACTTGCCGCCGGCGAACAAAAAAAGATGTTGGCAAGTGGTATGTTTAGCGTTGGTGAACAAACTAGCCCGTTCGCCAGCGGTACTTGCTGTCGCGCGCACCACCAGGCCCACAATTACCGCTGGCGTACAAAATGACTTGTTCGCCAGTGATAATCTAGGTAGCGCTGGCAAACATGTGATTCGATTGGCTAGAGGTAATATCACTGGCGAACTTAGAATTTGCTCGGACAGCGATAAGCTGGTGTATATAAGAATATGTCTCGACAGTAACAAAGTGGATTTTATTTAAAGAGTACTACCTCCTCTAATAAGTTTATGAGAAGTCCTGTGCGAAGGAAATTTTTAACTGTCACGAGAGAGGATGCTAAAATAAGACCAAGAAGGGATAAAAGCTTAATTTTGGGGATACCCAAGGAACCCCTTTGTAATATTCAAGAAGACTAAAACTTATAATCTTGGGAATTCCAAGTCATCTCCTTCTTCATTTAGAATTATCACGTCATCTCCGTTGAAACTATAGTTTTATTCCCTTACATATTATGTGATGTTGTTAGAGCTTCTTTTTGATTTGCTTTCAGTTTTTTATTGTGTTGGAGATATGCCCTATAGACAATAATATTCAGTTATTATTTTACCTCCAAGTTCATTATTAAGTTTATATGATTATTCTATATAACCGCTATAGTAATTGAAAAGTGAGTTTTCAAAGGAAAACCTTTGTGCGGGTGTGAAGATATAAACAAATAAGAGTTCATTATCTGGTCTCTAAATTTTTCTTATGTGTTATGAGATAATCATATTTTCGATCATCGGCATTGATAAGTCTAGCAAACATAAGAGTTTATTTTTAGGGTAACAACTAACAATAGTACTGAACCAACCCAAGTATATGATCTTGCTAAGAGAGTGACAATTGTAATGTATTTAGCAAAGCAAATATGCATTTTCCGTTGACTAAAATTCCTAACTATGAGAATATCTAGTGACCGAAGAATTTACAGTCATGCTTTGGATGTCTTCAAATGTCTACCGTAACATGAGATTATAAAGTTGACATGTGGGCATAACTCAGACCGTGTAATGGAGCTGATATCGATCAAGAATAGTACTTAACTCCTCCAGGTGATGGAGAGATAGATCCTATGGGTCCTCTCAGTATCACTAATGTCAATCAATCGTCTGGCTAGACACAATGTGATTTATCACAAGGACATAGGGGATATGAATGAGAAAAGGAGAACGCTATCCGTACAAGTTTTACACATGTTACGATGAAAGAGTTCAATCAGACTAGAGAACATTGTGTCACCTCATGATATAGTTGGTATCGTGAAGTTAAGGTAATAAGAGCTATGAGTAATTTGAAGGTTCCGTCGTTCTTCGTGGACACACAAGAACCATCATGGGCATCCATGGCTTCGCTGTTGGTTATTGTTCAGTAAGTTTCCAAGCATGTGTGTGTATTACCGAACCTTTATGGGTCGCACGCTTAAGCTTTGTCGACCTTTAATTTAGAGTGTTTTAGTAGTATAAGTAGTTTTGAGAAAGTTCGAAGTCATTCCGATGTCACAGGAACAATTCCGAAGTCATTCGGAGGTGTTCCGGTGAAGTTACTATGAGAGAGAAATAATGCCGGGAGAGGGCATAATTATTTCGGAGAGATTTCAGACGACGTGAGATGTCCCGGGATGACAGAAATATATTTTTGACATCAAGAGATAAGGTCGATGATTTTACCTATATAGTTTATAGGGTTCCACAAGTGTTTCGGAGAAAACCCGAGAGGGGTGACTGCTGGAGGGGGGCAGAGGCATAATTGCCCCCATGGCTGCACCCATTATTGGCGGGCTGACATGTTGGAACATCCCTGAATAAAATTGAATCTTTTATTTCTAGATAATGAAAGCCACCAAAACCAAATAAAATTAAAACACAAAGCAAATATAATGTATTATTCCAATGTTATTGGAATTGGAAATCCAATATGGCTCTAATTCCATAAACACTAAAGCTTATTCAAAATAATTATTTTCTCTTAACAACCCTTATTTCATAAAAGGTTTTCATTTCGATTATTACTTGACAATATTTTATGGTGTTTCAAAACAACAGAATTATTATCTCTAATAATTCTCTATGCCTCGAAAATATTTCACAAGATAAAAAATTATTTTTATTGTTTTTCAAATATTATACCAAGTATTAACCATAAAGTGTTTATGTAAATTATTTGGTTTATGAAAACAAGTAATATACTTTGAAAAACAATATTTGCATTTGTGATACCTCTCTGGATTTTATTAAACCCCAATTCAAATTGTCTATTATTTTTCTGCTCAGAAAATGGCATTAAATTGCTATTAGAGTTTACTCATATTTTGAAATATAAGTTGTAATGACTTTCAAAAATAATATTTAATCTATAGGTTGTCACTGAAATTTATTTGACTAATATTTTCTTTTTATTATTTTCTAATTTGGAAATAACATTAAGTTACTAGTTGTGAATTATTCAAATTTCAAAATGTGTCAAACAGTAAAAAAAATGGTTATGTTTGAAAGGTATTAATATTACAAGATTTTAGAAATTTATTTGAGGTTAATTGGATGTTTAAAACAAAAGATATAAAATAAAAGACCAAATAGGAAATAAAAAGAGTGATGGCGTCAGTTGATGTCATGTGGTCATCAAGCCCCACCGTTCCTCTTCTGCCGTTTCTACCTGTGGAAGATGTATTTCAATTCCTTGAATTTCGATGTTTCAAGCCATTAAATCCCTTCCCGAGACCCTCCTCTTAATCCCCTCGACACCCTCTATCTTTCCCCACCGGTAGTTGTCCATTTCCTGCCCCTAGTCTAGCAAAATTCGTCAGCAGAGATCCGCGGTTGCCTAACCACTATTTCCCTATGAGGTGAGCAAGGCCCCGTTGCCAAGACCTAGCCCATTTTGATCCCCGTGGTCGTGCACACCCCCTAATTCCCACTGTCGAGTTTTGTGCGCAGCGAATCCGCCATGTTCGTGCCGCACCGCCGTCCCGTGAAGCGAGAGCCCGCGCCATCACCACCATCATCTTCTTCGTGTTGAGATGAGCGTCGGTGTGCCCTCCCTGTGCTCGAAGAACCCCTGAATTGCTGCCGCCATCAATGTCTGCTCCTCCGACTGCCATCCTCACCATTTCTGGAAGCCCACGCCGGCGAGGTATGAACCCTAGATCGTGGGCCATTGGATCTGCATCATAGGGCTAGGAATATAAGACTTAACAAAAAGGTATCAACCAATAGGATCGTGACACGTGTCTGTCCAGTTGGCCGCCCAGTCAGCTCCAGTCAGCAGCCCCGTCAACACGTCTGACCAATCACGTGATGAGACATATGTCAGCCTTTTTCTGGATTTATCCCGAATAGAAATTAATTGGCAATTTTGCAGAAAAACCCGTAGACCTTGGAAACATCATAACTTCTGATCCAGACGCCCAAAATTTAGCAAACTTGGACTTTTTGAAAATCCCTCGACATGTAGAAACTTTTAGCACTGTCGAAATTCAAGTTTGTCCAAATTCAAAAGATCCATTTGGATGAATTTTGGCATAATTCAAATTCTACAAATCCAAAAAATTGCAATTAAAATACATTTGGAAACATTAAGATGTGTTGTTACAGACCCCTATTCCCAAAATAATTTTTGGACAAGTTAGATTTAGTTTAGATTTAAGTTGGCCATTTGAGTATTTTTGACATAGATTTAATTCAATGAATAATTAGAATAAGTTTTCTTATGAAAAATTGCCCCAAATAATAACCTTGGACCAGAGACATCGGTACCTAAACAATTTGGATATCCTTGAACCATAGCCATGTAAGTTTGGCCTAAAACCACCATAGTGATCCACACCATTTGTCCATGTCTTGGAATTTACAAATGAGTTGAGAGAATTTTTAACCAAGAAGCCTTTCATCAACAAGAATACCTTCAACTAGAGCCATATTCAAGGATGGTGTTGATGGCTCCACAAGATTACTCATCCAGAGACGGTGGGGAAGGAAAATAAGAATCCAAGTGGAGTGGTGACTATAGCTGTTGCATCATCATCTTCCCCCATCACTCTTTATTTTCCCCAATGAGGACCTCCCCAACAAATCCACAAGACCATCACATGTTAAAAAAGTTAGTGAGCTCATGTAACATCAGTGTTTGGGAGATTATAAGGATCTAAATATAATAGGTGCATTTGTAAAGCATGCATCTAAAAGCAAAGTGACCAATGTTTCACTTGACATGATGAAATAGGTTTATAACATCTGGTCATGAGTACATTTGGAGTGATATTTATAACATAGTATCTCTATAAACCAAATCATTTGATAAGACAAACCATAAATGGTGATGACCAACACAAACTATCAACTCAGGCCGGGCATAAAACCCGCTACCCGAAGCCCGAACCCGATTTACCCGAGCGTGAACCCAAATTGCCCGAACCCGAAAAGCCCGAACACTAAATCGGGAAATAGATCTGGAAACCCGAATTTATTTAGTAAATCTCGGGTTATACCTTATGGAACCCGAACTTCCCGAATATCCTGAACTATTCGCGAGACACGCAAACGCGGAGTGGCGGAGGCCTAGCCAAAACTATCACCGAGGCCCAATGCCCCAATCCCTTCCCCCGCTAGGTTTTCTCCTGAGCACCTAGCCCCACTCGCGGCCACTCCCCACTCCGCCTACCTCTCCACCTCTCCCAATCCCAGCCACCAGGATAGATGCACGCGCAGGGCGAGGCCACGGCGACTCCGCGACCGCGACTCTGCGACGGCGCGGCGCCCATCTGACGTCGTCCAGGCCTCCAGGGTCAAGTCGTGCCGCCTCCTCCTCATCTGTTGTCCGTGGGGGCTCTGCCCCTGCCGACTGCTGTGTCGTACTGCAGTGGCGTGGATCCTCCTTGCCGTGCAGGCCCTGCCTCAACCCCGCGCAGGCGCGCACCCGCCTGGTGCCTGCAGTTGGTCGCTGACCGTGGCGCCGCCCAAGTCAGGCTCAAGGCCACGACCAGTTGACCTGCAATTGGTCGCTGACCCTGCAGGCTGCAGTCCAAGACTCCATGTCCTGCACGGATCCTCCCTACAGGCTTTATTTTTCTGTTAGCTTCTTTTTTTTTTTGTATAAAACTGCTGTCTGTTCCTGCGTTGTGCTGTCTAAATAAGACACAGAAATGCTGCCGAAAATGTAAAGAATTGCTACAAAATTGTTGTCCAAATTTTCATTGTTTGCTATCATTTTCGTCACACATGTGTGTTTCGGGCATTTCGGGAAAACCCGAACCCAAACCCGAAATTGCGGGTACCCAAACTGTCGGGTAGCATCTATTCAGCTTCAAATTCGGGAACTAGTTTTCGAAACCCGAATTCCTTTTAACCCGAAAAACCCGACCCGAATTTTCGGGTAAACCCGAACGCCCGGCCTGACTCTCAACAACCTTAACCACAATTCTATAAGTGACTTGGGATAATTCACTAGGTATCTAAAACTCAAAGAGGGGTGAGTATCCAAATCACATAACTAATAATCATACTTTCACAAATGAGTAATACACAATTGAACCATATCATCAAAAGAAATGTTATGACCTATAAAACAAAAACTTTATAAGTTATCAATTCATTTGCACAACATCTTTATAAATCATCTCATAACTATCAGGTGAACCATCACAAGTAAATAACAACGGTTCAATAGAACACAAATGATATAAACAAGTATTAACTCAAACCCCACAAGTGGGAAATGACATAATAATTTTTATTAACATATTTATAGAATATGTACATATCTCATCACCCATAAAAGTAGTACCTAAAAGAGGAAATAAATCTTCTTAAACTACTGTTAAACCTTGATCATTACATATGATCATCCCAAACCTCTATGTATGCATTATGCATGACAAAGATAATAAAGAGAAGAATATAAAGTAACAACATGACACTCTGAGAAACCAACTAATAACTCTGACTTAAATCATTAAACCAATAACCTTCACATGCTCATTGTCCTATTAATTTTATACAACTGAGCATATGAGATCTCAACACATTAAAGAACCATATGATCAACTTACTATCTTAAGTCATCATCCCACAAACACTCCACATCCGTATCCAAATCAACATTCAACAACTAAAGTATCTCTTGATGCAACTAATGAATAACAACAAGTTATAACCTCTATTAGAGGAATTAATTGAAAGCTAAGTAAAAAAAACTATATATGAAACAAGTACAAAACCTATGGGAAATAAAATGATAAGTATATGGAAGGAAAATAAAAGCTTAACTAAGTCTTAATATAGATGGTGTTATGTTGTCTAGACCATTCTATCTTGTTTCCCAATCTTCTCTAAGTCATTCTACAAGAGAAGCAACCCACGAGAAAGGAGGTACTACCACAGGAAGATCTTCAGGAAGATTCTTTAGAGTGTTCTAGAAGTGTTATTCCAATCCATCATAAGAGTATTTGGAACTCTTATATCTTAATATGATCTCATTAATCCTTAAGAAATAGTGTATAATTCCAATGTTAGTGTTTTATAGAAGTAAATTGGTAACAAGTCTTGCAACCTTGTTAACAAATCACTTTTGTATACTCAAACAGTTGAGTCTCATACACAAACAAGCATAAGGTTTGATAATCTAGTACATCTCAGCCTATTGGATATGATTAGTAATTTGGAGGCAAGTCTATCCACTTGTTAACAAATTCTTCTTATATGCATATGGCAACTTGATGTCATAAAACAAACTTACATACTTTTATAATCATCTAAGTAAAATCTTTGCTTGGAATAACTGGTTGTATTCACCACAAGGGTGAGATAGTTGAAGATGGAATCCAAGAGATGATCTTACTTGCAAGTGACAAAGGCAGTACCTGAAGACTAGTAGCAACAAGAGACAAGGATATTGCAGGAAATAGAAGACTACAAGAAGTAACACTGCCTTAGCAATGGAGTATAAGAAATTATCCAGTGAATCATTAGGAAATATTAGAGAACAAATAACCTTTGTCAAGCTCATCATAGATGAGGAACTCATAACAATATTTTTAATGGAAACAATTATCAAGTATGAAATAATAACCAGCCATTGCATCCACCTGTCTGTGATATGTGGAGGTTAATGGTAACAAGCTTAATACCTTGTTTTCTATATCCTTTTCATACATAAGACTAATAGATAACAACAAAAATTCATCGACACATAACCATGTAAATGACTACATATTCTAAAACAAACATGGGAAATATCCATATTGGAACCTATGTGGAAAACAAGCAAATAAGATTCCAAAGCCACTCATGTTTTCCACTTGATCAAGTATTTATATGTCAAAACATGGCTTACACACAACTAAGTAATATGTCAACCAAAAAGTGCTAAGAGTTCCAATTAGGAAAAATGGCATGGTATCATAAAAGAAAACAAGTTCCTTCACCAATTAAGATCATTTGGTATGACATGGAATAAAATTCCCTATTGGGCGATCTTCATTACAGTGCATAGAAACATTACCAAGTAGTTTTACCAAATTATATTCTTAAACATTTGGATATAAAATTGTCCAATTAAAAACCATCACTTTGTTAACCACACGTTTGTTGTGTGCTCATGTAATCATGTCTAAGATAATATTAAAGCCATTTAATAAATTAAATGGATGTAAAACAACAAAAAACACTTAAATTGAAGACCAAACTTAAAATTCAAATCTTCTTCAATTCCACCAAAAGAAAACATGGTGAGGTGTAAAATTTGATAAGGAATTCAAATATGATTTTTCATAATTTTTATGTTTACAAAAGGCCCTGAAAACAATGTTTTTCTCCTGAGTTTCTGAACCAGAAGGACCTCGTTGTAAATACCACAAAACTGTGGGGTTTATTGAATGATTCCTTTTAATTCTTCTTCTTCCACCTCTGCCAGAAGGCAGAGGAGGCGTGTTCAAGCTACTTCCACCGAGCTCCACCTCCTAGCTGCTTCCCCGCGTGTGGATAAAGGTCGAGGACGCCGTGATCCTCTCCTCTACCTCCTCTCTCACTCACTTTCCCCTCTCTCTGTGTGTTCCCGGGGAAAACCCTAACCCTAACCTCTCGGGCCGCCGCCGCGCGACGTCGTTTCCGGCCACTGAGAGCCCAGATGACACTACCGTTGGATGCGCCATCGTCTCCTCTTCCTCCTCGCCCAGTATCGCATGCCGGGAAGTTGTGGCTACGGAGAACTCGGTCGTTCCTTTTCTCACTGCCATTGGCCACCACGGTTAAATTCGTTGCCGTCGAGCCACCCCTTGCATCCCCGACGGTTCCTTCATGCTCTAGGTGAGCCTACGCACCTCTCGGTGCATTTTTATCGTTATATGGCGTCCGATTGCTTGGTTATCGTCGAGAACCGACACCACCACCGCAGAACCTCGCCACCAGCAATGTTCCAATGAACAGCAACCAACGACGGAGCTACATAGGAGTTCGTTGTGACCTTGTCTATCGAATAACATCCACAGACCGGATCAATTTTGAGTAAAACAACCGATTGCATCGATAAGAGGAGATCATCCTTAGTGCTGATGGTGCCATGACGTCAGCCTGACGTCATGGAACTTTTTTATTTTCATTTAAATTTTCGGTTTAATTAGAATATGACGGGTGGGTCCCACCTGTCAATTTAAAAAGGCTGAAAAATGAATAAAATTAATAATTCAATAACTTTTAAATTACTTATCATAAAAATGTAAAAAAAATATACCTGTTTAGAAAAATAAAATCTATCAATTTATTAACTTTAAAAAAATGTTTGATAAAATTTAAAATTAAACATTTTTTGAATTAAATTATATCCTTTAAGAATTAAGAAAAATATCAAATTATTCAAAATTCAGAAAAATATAAGTTATATACAAAATTGCTCAAAATGAAAAATGCAACTCAATCTATGATGTTTTCAAAGTCATTTGACCAAGTTTACTTGTGTGCAATATTTTGCCTAATCATTTAATTCATTTAAAATTAATAAATTATGCAAATCTTTTTAGAAAACTTCAAATGATATACCAAATTAAAGAGAACATCATTTCCAACTTAAATATGCCAAAGAATAAAACATTTTGTTTAACTTATAAACTTGTTTCTAAAAGTATAATGGAATTCTATAATATTCCATTATAACCAGAAATAACTACCACATCATTATTTTCCTTACTAATAATCCCTAAATGTTTCACACTTACTAAACCTATCATCACAATTCATTAGCAAGTTATGTGAGGATAGAGTTAGTTGTATTAGTTCCTCATTTTCAGGTAAACTCTTTGCCATCAGCTCTACATTCTTTGAACATAAAATAAAATATGTTTGCCATCTTTTCAATAGTTGTTTTCCATGTGGTATTGCCTTATTGCCTAACCATGTTATAACACTTCTACTTAAACATGATAACAAATGTTTGTTACATAAAAGGGAAACACACATAAGACTA
Organism: Alopecurus myosuroides; assembly: GCA_028641055.1. Taxonomy (NCBI): domain Eukaryota; kingdom Viridiplantae; phylum Streptophyta; class Magnoliopsida; order Poales; family Poaceae; genus Alopecurus; species Alopecurus myosuroides. Next base: position 181,822,413 of record CM054057.1, read on the forward strand.
AAAGAAATAACAACATCATCACCACAAGTAATAAAACAATCATTAGTCACCTAAAACCAATGTGTTCAGGATATCATGTCAAACATATATTACACTTGTAAGCTGGTGTATTTTCGGGACTACATGCACATGGGTGGGAGCCCTTACGTCCCACGAACTCTGTGGTTTATGAGTGTCTGCCAGGGGCGCCTAGATCTCTATCGTGAGGGGTAGAATTAGGGGTTCAACCTGCCTGCAGAAATGGGTGGGCATGCGTTGTGCCGAGAAGAATGGTTTGGCTTGGATCAACAACCGGGCCCCACACCTAAGTGGGCGTGGACAAGAACTTAAGCCTGGTTGTGCAACATGGTCTTGATCGCCCATGGGTAAAGTAATGCACCTCTGTAGAGTGTAAAAGGATGTGGCATGTTACCCCCTGTTCGGGGAAGGAGCTGCGAACCCCACAGGAAAGGAAACTCCATGAAGTTCTAATCCTGTGAAGATATCGCGGGCATAGTCTTCTAAATTAAAAGCAACCTCTTGAAGAAAGATTTTCAAAAAACCTTGCATTAGCGTATGACTCTTTTGAGTCTAAAGCTGTAGTTAGTGCATCAAACTACCCACTGCATATCATGAACTTGTGGAGTAACGCTCGTTACTCAGTCGTACCTGTTTGACCCTCTGCTTAGAGTTGAATCCCTTACGGAAGTCGTCATCGTGAAGCCATCACTACCTTAGGAAGCTAGGTGGAGTCATCTCTTACTTAGCCAGTGAAGCATCATCATCAACAACACTGGTGGAGGAGAAGATATCAATGTGTAGAGGGAGTCCATTATTAAAATTAGATTCTCACAAGCCATATAATAGGGCTGACATCAGCTGTAGTGGATTAAGTTCTGAGCTAGAGTTCTTCTCCAGCTTGGAGCTTCGAATTTCTTCTTCTGATGTTTCATTTGCATGAGATCTTCTTTGATTATTCAGGGAGATTCTCAAGATTTTGTAATGAAGTTTGTATCCTATAGTTTTGCTTGGACCTTCTATGTTTCTGTTGTACCACTCTGAGGAATGTAATATTCACGGATAAGTCCTTCTGTGAGTATTATGTCAACGACTTGCGCACTACACATGCAGTGGTGTGCTGGGTCACCGCAGCTGAGACTTATATCCCAAAACCATGAAGTTCTGCTAGCAGAAATGGAATCACCACACTAAGGAGGAAACTGCATGGGAGCATAAAGATGATCTTTAAGAAGACCAACAATGTAAAGCCTTGAAGCAACCATACCATCTATCGAGTTGATGGGTATCAAGTTTTTTTTTGTCCAACCATAGACCCAAGTGGAAAACCTCGTCGATCCCAAGTGAACTCTTGGAACTTCCATAACAAGTACGGAATCATTAGAGTATGAATCTTTCAAAACTCACACCTTGACCAATCTATTCCCTAGTAACCAGCCCTAGACCCTTTCACTATAATTTCTTTTGAAAATTGAATTATTGTGATAACCTTAACCTTATCCTAGCCAACTTGGTTAAGCCCATTTTGTTATGGTTGTTGCTTTGTATGTTTTCTTCACTTGTATGTTTGATCGCTAGGATGCTTGTTTATTTTTTTATTGTGTTTTCAATGTATATATTGTATGGAGAGCAACGATCTTTTGTGAAGAGAGCGTGATTTCTTCACCAACTTCAACAAGGAAAGTGACACATCATAAACTAACTATGTATTTTCTATATTCGTTAGAGGTTTTAAGTAGTTGCATGATAGGAAATATCTTTTGTATAAGTGTTATGATATGTTAATATCGCAAGTAGTGTGTAGCTACCCTGTATAGTCCTGATAGTGTAGAAAACATTAAACTTAGTGGAATTTCTTAGCTATGCTAATCAAGTGTTTTTTAGATGTTGAGGATAAAACTGCTAAGTTTAATGAACAACCTGGGTGGATTGGTTGTTTTGGTTGAGTGTCTCCTCGGGAGTAAAACATGAGGTGTTCACTTGTGGATTGACACCCATGAACAAAGAGATTACTATGTCCTTCTAAGTTTTGATGCTTCTAGTGCAACCTTTAGTCATATGGGCTCTGTCTTGATCTACTAAATTGAATAAAATCTCTAGGCTTGACAAGCAGATTTAGAGGGTGTAGGTGGAACGGGTCTGGCCAAATGGTGGTGGAATTTATTCTGAAAGATATCCTCACAATCCTCTCCTTTCCTTAACACATTCTGAGTGTATAGGATGTTTGGTGTGATTGAGTCTAAAGGTGAAAGTGCACAAACTCTGCAGAGTCAACAAATTAAAATCTTAGCCGTGTCCCCGGTTATGGAGAACTATAAGCAGATTGACAAGGAAATGATGGAAGAATCTCATCATCTCAATTTCATAATAAAACTTGGTGGTTGAATACGGGACAAAATATGTAGCAGTGGTGATGTTAACCAGATAGCACAAGAAACCCATCGTAGTGGTGCTACTTACCAGCCAGGTGACATAGGAAATCCACATGTCCATGTTTTTAAGTGGTGATGTAATCTAACAAGGTTTTTTTTTCACAGGAACTCCAAAACTTTTGTAGTTGATATAACATTTTTTGGTGATGCTTACCAATAAGGTAGCACAAAAAATTCACATTGTTCTTATCTAAAGGATAATTTTTTTTTATGAAAAATTATAGGACAAAGCTTGATTTCTGCAATTAGCCAACCTCCACCCAGCTAGATAGTCATGTAGTTATAGTCTTTCCATTTATATCCACTATAGTGTTACTTGCTAGTACAATAAATTGTACTGACCCCTTGTGGATTCATATTCCATATTGCAGATGGATCAGATGACGAGTGAAGATTTCATTTAGGATCTCGAGTCTACAAACAACATGTCTTTCTTGTGGCACATGAAGAAGATGAGGCTCAATGTTGCACAATGTTTTCCGCTGAGATTATAAGTTTCCTTCTAGTCTTCTGAGGCTATGCAAGTTGTTGTTATGTTATTCTGTAAAGACTGGATCTTGTAATGTAATAGATTTTGACCCATTTGCATGATATTTCACTTTGTACAGTGGTGCTAGAAATAGATCCAGGGACTATAGCACAGTAACACAGGTGTTCTTGCATTACTGAAACATAGGAACACTACACATGTGGGCTCAAGTGCCACACATGAGGCGCGGCACCTGAAAGAAAAGATAAAAGCAGAGGAAAGGGAAAAGAAAAGGTGGGAGGGAATTGGACTCACAAAGGGGGTCTAGTCCGAGTTTCCCTAGGAGGGGGTGTGGCCAGTCTTTGGCTGTTCCAAACCGACCTCTCCCCTGTGGTAGGTACCTTCTGGTAGCCCACTATATAAACCCACCCCTCCTCCATTGACGAAGATAATAGTTAGCCTTGGTGCATATTCTCTCTCACTAGTAGAATTAGAGCCTCTTCTAATTGGATTTTTTAGGTGTCCTCCTCCAATTAGAGCATGCTCTAATATATAATTCCATATCATCTGTTGAGAACACCAGTCTCATATAGCTCTAACCAAGTTGATTATATCTACCACTATTACTATGTTGAAAGATTGTTCTCTCTTTGTTAGTGTTGAAACCTGGACGGCGGAGCGCTGGCGGGTTGACGCGAGTGGATAATAGAAGAGGTATTACACATGTGATCCTTGAAGAGGGAAGCTTAGCAACATCCTTGCTGCTAGGACTAGTTGTGAGGATTTACGATTGTTTAGAATCTACTATTACTACACCATTCTTCTGCTGCCGGTAATCGCAATGCTAGCTTATTTCATGTATGGGCATGCTTCCTTTTCTTCGTAGCTGATCTTGGTGGTTACATTGGACGCAAAATTTTAAATTCTGGAGCATACACATTTTTTGGTACCAGAGCATGCGACATAGATACGATCTGGTCTAGAACACAATTTTATGCGGGTATGACGTAACCTTGTGCAAGTATATTAGAAAGTTGTCTAATATTCAGTTTATATTCATTGCTTCCCAATAAGCTGTGTTTTTTTTCATTCCGACGGCATGGTGTGGCTTTCTACAAACATCTGGCAATCCTAGGACGTTTGAATTTTCCTTGTCATATCTTGTCTGATCCTGAGAAGTGCTTCAGTAGCTTTGGGTTGCACCATACTTGGTCTCATTAAATGGCATGTTGGAAACATAATGTGTATTGGCTCCACATAGGGGTCATGGTTATAAACAAGTTTAGATTGAGTCTCTAGACATTTTTGTAATACATGTGTTTTAATCACCCAACAAAGTTAATTTAGTAATGATAATAAAAATACCTCAATACTTGTAGGCGGGTTATAGTTTGATCGCTTGGATACAAAGCTCATTCTATATGATAATGTCGGTTGGTTGCCTTGTCGTTCAGGCATCATACTCATGAGCTCGGAACACATACATAGAAATATGAGAGAGAATCACACGCAGTCATAGGCATAGTTGCCTACCCTTTAGATTATGATTGGTTGAGGTGGATACATCCTTCTAGTCATAATTTATTGTGGATCATGTATCACTGAAAGTTGATTTTGAGAAATATCAGTTTCAGTGAGAGCATATCTTAATTTCAATTTTATTGAATTCAGTAGTGCAAATTAATTTTGAGCTAAAGAGTCTAAATAAACTTGTTTTATTGTAGAGATGTGGATCCCGTCAAAAACATACATCTGGGTGATTTGTTAGGGATAAAGAAATCAACTAAGGAAAGAGTGAACTTCTATGATTGGGTTCATGATATGAGAGTTGTTCTCATAATTCTTGAGGTTGATCATGTGCTAGATGAAAAAGTCCTAGCACCTGATGGAGAGTATTCTCCATTAGGAGACGAGTAGCATCAAGTTTATGTGATCATGCTGGATAGAGTGAGTTCATAGCTTGTATTTGCTTCCCACACTTTCGCCTTCCATGTCATGGAAGCTTTAATCGCTCGGTTCTCTATGCAAGTCTGTTTTGGTCGACATAAACGGAATGCTAAACCGTTGGCTTGCAAACTCATGAACGATGGTTCGATGAGGGAGCATACAGACAAGTTCACAAGGATACTGCAGAAGCTAAAGGATGAGGGCGCACAACCGGTTCAGCAGCAACATGGAACCTAAACAACACAATCAAATCACTTTGCCCCAACAAAGCAGTGAGGTTGTCAATCTCACCGGTTTTGCTGAACACAAAGAGGTTAAACGCATTGTGTGGAAAACAGTAGCAGCAGTGTGTGTATTATCACTATGAGAAAATGGACCGGGGTCCACAGTTCACTAGTGGTGTCTCTCCATAGAATATAAATAACATATGTGGTGAACAAATTACAGCTGGGCAATTGACAGAAACGAAGGCTACACCGTAGTGCATATGCAAGACATAAAGATTACTACGTGATTCATGCGGACATTACAACAAGATACATAGACCGTCATCCAACTGCATCTATGACTAATAATCCACCCTCCAAATATCATCCGAACAAACGTTGGGTATTAAGTTGCAAGCAACAGATAATCGCAGTAAGAAAAGTGTGTAATGTAAACAAAGTAAACAACATTGTTTTCTCCCTAATGGCAACAACACATGCTCCATCTGTCACTCGAGCACAGATGCAAAGGAGGCATGAACTCACTATCGAGCATAAATACTCCCTCTTGGAGTTACTAGCATCTACTTGGCCAGAGCATCTACTAATAACGGAGAGCATGCAAGATCATAAATAACATATGCATGAAGATAACATGATAGATTGATAATGAGAATACATAGCATTCAACATTCATAGGATCCCAGCAAACACAACATGTAGCATTACATAAAGATGATCTCTATCATGTAGGGAAACTCACGAGATCTAAACATGAGGCATAAAGTGGAGAAGGCAACCATCTAGCTACTGCTATGGACCCGTAATCCAGGTATGAACTACTCACGCATCACTTCAGAGGAGGGCATGGTGGTGTAGACCCCTCCGGTCATGAATTTCTCTCCCGGCAGGGTGCTGGGAAGAGCTCCAGAACCCTCCCGATCTTTGGATGACGATGCCGGCGGCCTCGAGTGTTTCTCGGGGAAAAGTGGTACATTTTTAGGTTTCACATATCAGGGGGATTATATAGGGGAAAGGGCGATGGCGGTGGACGCCCGAGGGGCCCACACCACCCCTAGGTGTGGCCCCCCCTGTGGCCCCTCTCCGGGCCTCACGGGAGTCTGTGGAACCTTCAGGAATTCTAAGACTTTCGGGCTTCAAATTTTCCAATTCTGAGAATATTTCCAAAACAAATTTTCTGAAAGTAAAAACAACAGAAAACAGGGAACTAGCTCTGTGGCATCTTGTCAATAGGTTAGTCCCGGAAATCGATAAAAATGACATAAAGTGTATAGCAAACATGTAGGAAATAACATGAAAACAACATGGAACATCAGAAATTATGGATACGTTTAGGACATATCAATGATTGCACCAATTGACAAAGATAAGTGGCACATCCACATAAGGTGTAAGAGTTTTACCAATTATTGCCATTTTCTTGTCTCGAAAATATTTTGGTATTGGATACTGAAATTTACTCGTTTTGCAATAAATTGCAGAGAAAGAAGAAGGGGAGACAAGAGAGATGGAAAGCATGGAAGGCGCAGTGGAAAACACATTTTAGGGCCCATGCCATATGTATCATATACAAGTCCAAGTCAATATAGAGGATCAACACCAGGACACTGAAATAAGAGTTATTTTGAGTTCGATCATTTTGTAATAATTATGTTATGTTCGTTAACCTTGTTGGGTTTGAATAATAATATATGTGTGGGATTTTCAAGTTTGGGGATTCAAAGTTTATGATATTCTTTATTATATTATGTCATTAGGTTTTATTAGTAACTCTTGAATATTTTGATTCAATTTATTACTTAAGTTTGAGTAATATTTGTGATGGCTTTTTACATTCATAAATCAATAAATATTTTATTGATTTATCAAGTTTTAAGATTGTCTCCAAGTTATTTTATAATGCTAAAATCCATAAAGTTCTAGGCACTTGTGAATTTCAAAATTCACACAAAGGATGGATGTCTTACGAATTGACTAGATTCCATTAGAGACTTAATATGACAATTTTATCATATTGGTGAAGTGGAATAGTTAAAATAATTGAAGTTCCAATATTTCATGAGATGAAATAGATTTGACTGAAGAAAGAATGACTTAATAAAATTATAACATATTGACGAAAGAAATTTTTCTTAGTAAAATTACTCACGGTTCATTTTGGGAGACTAAAATTAGCATGATAATAAAATGTTGGTGAGACAATAATTTAAGAAATGTTATAATAAGATTGTAAAATGTCTTGGTGTGATGTGTGAAGCGTGAAACAAAATAATTCTCAACCCAATACGTACAAATATTTTGTTTGTAAAGTTGGGACATTATCATTAATGAACTTATATTTATTTAATTGAAAGTTCCAAGTAATCAATCTTGCACAAGTATGATGCATAATTGATTAAGAGGTTTTTGCAGAAACCCTATATGATTGTTGGTAGTAATTTTCACTTTAACTCGAAGTGTGTAACACGTTGGATTAAGGAGAAATGTGTCTCTCATGACAGAGAGGTGGAAATTATATTAAGTTAAAATTGAATTTTTTTTTGGAGTAAGGTTAAAATGAAAAGGGGTAACATGCCATTTTTTCAAATTCATTACCTTATCCAGGAATTTATGCATGAGATACATAAAGTTTGAACTTAATATTACAAAAGTTTATATGAGGAATTCGATGTTATATTTACTTTATGATGTATTCATCAAAATTCTGAGACAATGACTATGAAATGCAAAAAAATAAACAAGATAGTGTTGGATGTATGCCCAAGAGACAATAAAATATACCAGTTTCATGATTAATGTATTATGTGTTTATGCTATAACTGTTGAGGTCACTGAATATGGGATTTAGATGAAAACCCATACGCACGTGTAGAAACATAAACACACCGTTAAAAACCTTTGTCATTCCTCATAGACAAACTCGTTAATATTAGATGACCATGTTTTTCTGGTGATGGATATTTTTATGACAATATTAATGGGAGCACGTTGTTGTTTCAACATTGTGGCTGGGTAGACCCAAGTAGTTTAGATAATAAGAGTTTTTTATTTGCTAAATAGTATCGTCACAAGATGGATATTTTGTTTTCTTACTTAGACCATGAGAATATATGATTATGTTCACCATAGAGATCATTTTGGTATAGTCAAGTATCATACCATAAACTGGGTGATCGAAAAGGCTATCACTGGATGGTCTCGAAAGTATTCATTTCATCGTGATAGTTTAGGACAAGGAATTACTCCTAAATTGAGAGATACTCCTCAATGTGTAATGGTAGCTGTTAATAAGTCTACGGAGACAAAGTCATGATATTAGTCATGGTGATAGTATAACATGGTAACGAGTAAAAGAAATCATACCAGTCATCGAGAATAATGTGATATGGTGATTAAAGAGTTTAATCATGACCTTATCATTCATCTCGTCTCGAGGTATTGATTGGTATCGTGAAGTAATAGGAACTTACTTAGCAAGCAACAGGTTCAACAGGTTTCTTTGTGTAACTTGTAGGAATAAATATGGATGTCCACGGTCCCGATGGTAATTATTGATTAGGAAAATGGTTTCCCAATCATGTCTACTAGTTATCGAACCTTTAGTGGTCATGTCGTCAAAGTCAGTTGTTCACATTGGTTGGTACGTAGGAGAGCGGGTATCATTCGGGTAATTCCGACGTGATAGAATTAATATTTAACAGAGATTACAGAGGACATGGTATGTCTTGAGATGTCATAATTTTTTTCTGACATCAATAGGTAATCGTCGATGTCGTTATGATATCACAGAATCAAGTCCGGTGTCAATCGGAGCCGTTTCGGAGAAGTTACTATGAGAGAGAAATACTTTGCACGGTTTACGTAGCAAGTGCAAAGGGGCAAGAGATGTTCCGGAGATGTTATAATAAATTTATAAGATTGTTAGATAGAGTCGATGATTTTACCTATATGGATTATATGGTTCTATAAGAGTTTCGGGCAAAAATCTATATGGGGAGTGTCGGAGGGGGCAGAATTGCCCCCATGGCTGCACCCACCAAGTAGGGGCTGGCAGGTGGGCCCCAGGTCTCCCACACATGGTACATAGAGCCTCCCTGAAATATTCCATGTTTGGTTCCAAGAGAAAGGGAAAAAGGGGAAAGGAAAAAGGGAAAGGGGGGAGGGGGAGTTGGACTCCAACTAGGAGTCCAACCCGAACTCCCCTAGGGTATTGGTGCGGCCAGCCCTAGGGCTACCAAACCAACTTAACCCTCAAGGTAAGTCACCCTTTCTCCCTCTAGATAATCCCCACCCCTCCTTCATTGGATGACATACAATTAGTTCCAAGCCTTTCTCTCACTCTCTCTTATAGAATTAGATACTCTAATTAGATACCATCTAATTGGATTAGAGCTTCTAATTAGAACCTATATAATTGTATTAGAGCCTCTAATTAGAACATATCTACTTGGATTAGATATTCTAATTAGAGACCCTCTAATTAGTTTAGAGATTTTTCTAATTGCGAAAGGATAGTCAGCTCCCGATTAGACCTAGCTCTAATCTCTCTCTCTCTCTCTCTCTCTCTCTCTCTCTTTTGCATGTGTTGGGATCTCTCCACCTCAATTGTGAACCTGTGTGCGAACTCTGATAGGGGTAACTGATACGTCTCCAACGTATCTATAATTTCTGATGTTCCATGTTTATATTATGCCAGTTGCTACATGTTTTCTCAATTATTTATAGTATTTTTACATGTTTTCCGGGACTAACCTATTAACAAGATGCCAAGTGCCAGTTCCCTGTTTTATGCTGTTTTTTATTTCAGAAAAGTTGTTCTAGAAATATTCTCGGAATCGGACCCCACGAATCCCGAAGTTCCTATTTTTCCCGAAAGCTTCCAGAAGTCCCGAAGAGCCCTGGAGGGGGGTCACAGGGTGGCCACGCCATAGGGTGGCGCGGGTCCCCCTGGCTGCGCCACCTGGTGGTGTTGGCACCCTAGCCACCCCCGACATCGCCCTTTCGCCTATATATACTCCCCTGAGGGAAAACCCTAAAAGAATCGGCGAAATTCCATGAAACCTTCCGCGGCCGCCGTCATCGTCAACCCAAGTTTCGGGGGACAGATCTCTGTTCTGGCACCCTGCCGGGACGGGGAAGTGCCCCCGGAAGCCATCTCCATAGACTCCACCGCCATCTCCATCGCCATTGTTGTCTCCTATGATGAGAAAGGAGTAGTTCTCCCCCAAGGCTGAGGGCTCTACCGGTAGCTATGTGGTTCATCTCTTTCCCATGGTGTGATCTATATGTGATCGTGTTTTATTAATATGAACTTTGGAGTCACCTTATCCCGTGGTGTGAAGGTGACAGTGTGCACATCGTGTGTGTCTCCTCTATGAATTGTGGTGTTTGTATAGTACCTTATAGGGCGCTCATAGTGACAACGTGGGGTTAACTAGACATGGGAATGCCTACTTTAAGGAATGCTTTTTGCAGCCCTACGCAATGATTAGTGTTCGTTATCCAACCGGAGAGGGTTAAGAGTAGCATAGTGAAGAGAAGATATTTAGTTATTCAATTATGTGATCATTGTTGAGAGTGTCCACTAGTGAAAGTAGGATCCCGAGGCCTTGTTTCTAAGCATTGAAACATTGTTTCCGCCTGTTCTGCTACATGTTTGCTTGCTTCCATATTTATTTCAAATTGCTATTATTACTTATAACCATCCATATTAATCACATTTCACTATCTCTTCGCCGAACTAGTGCACCTATATACCTGACAAGTATATTGGGTGTGTTGGGGACACAAGAGACTTCTTGTATCTTAATTGTAGGGTTGCTTGAGAGGGATATCTTTGACCTCTACCTTGTAACACCTGGGGTGTTACCTGTTTGTTTGCTTGCCTCATATGCATCACATTGCATTGCACCATGTTTGCATCACAACTGAAAATTTCAAAACAATTTAAACTTTCACCCTTGCTCAAAAATTTCCAATTTCAAACTTGCAAACTAAACCACTCATTTGTTCTTCAATAGTTTGAAAATTGTTTTAACCAAATTGCCTGTTAATAATTTTTCCCCCTCTTGTTAAAAACCCTAATGGCTAACTCAAAAATTTAAATCAAATCACTCATTAACTTGTTGGGTTTAATCAAACAACTATTTTCAATCAATTAATTAGATCACCTTCATTTTCAAATCAAATGCCTCAAACATAACCACTTTTGAATTTATAAACTTTAACAAGCCAATCAACTAATTTTTTTAATCAAATTAACCATAGGGGTTACCCTACTTAAAACTTGGTTTTTTATTAATGATCAGGTAATATTAAACCCCCCCCCCCCCAAATTTGGTTTATTTTTCAAACAGCAGGTAACAATTTGAAATTCCAAAAAACTAACTTACCAACTGTTAGGTTTTTGAGCTGACAAGCCCCCATGATTTTTCTCAAAATTTTAAAACCTAAAACCCTAACATTTCCTTCCATTTTTCTCTTGCTACAAAAAAAAAAACAGACAAACAAAAATAACAATAGGAGGGGGGCAGCCCACCCCTTTCCTTTCCTTTCTCCACCTCGGCCCATGACCTCTGGCCCAGACCCCTCCCGTGGTCTTCTTCCTCATACGGAAGACACCGATGTCGCTGTCCGTGGCTCGCCACCGCTCGATCATCCCCACCCCACTCCGATTGCCCGCCGTACCACCTCTCGCTCCCAATAAAACCACACCAACCCTCTGCCCTAGCTCGCCCTAGCCCCCTCCTTCACCCTCCGCCGCCAACTTCTCTCCCGCACGTTTCTTTTCTCTGTAACCCACCGGAGCACCTCGCAGCCGCTCCGACGCCGTGAACCCTCCCGCACCAAGACGAGCAGTGGACAAGAACCACCCGCACTCCCTCGTTCTCCTCGACCTGAAGCACCACTCGGAGGGGCAGCAGAACCTCTGCGGATTCATCTTCTTCAGTTCGAACGCCGGCGAGTTTCTTCGATTTCTCGCAGCCGCGGACGACATCGGGCATGAACTACCACCCCGGCATCCTCTTGGTGAGCCAATCTTCCGATTCCCGTCAAAATCCGCCCCTTTCGCGCTAGATTTGGTCGTGTCATTTTCTGACCGACGTCTGTCCCGCCATGGCCGCTGACCGGAGATGCGGCCTCGCATGGCGCCGTCACGTCGAGGACCTCCAAGCTCCAAGGACAGGTCCAGGAGTTGCGCCTCGACCCCCTCTGCTTCCCGGCGCTACGACAGAGCTGGAAGCGCTTCTGGTTCCCGCCAAGCTCGTCGTCACCGTCGTCTTGAACCCACGGCCGAGCGATCGCCGTCGTCCAGTTCGTCACCGCAGGTCCATCTTCGCGGGCAGCGCGCGTCCATCTCGAGGTGAGCCACGTCTCCCGTACCGCTCCTTCCTTCCCCTCCCTTGCTCTGGTTGCGAGCCATCGGGCCGCACCGCGGTGAGCGCCGCCGCGTCGCTACCATCTCTCCTGTATCTGCTAACTGACAAACAAGTTCAGTTTCGTCAGTTCGTCAGCGAGAGCTCAAGGCTTGGCCTTTCCCCTGAAAAACAAGCGCGCACGTACACTGTCACGAAACACACGAGAGACGCACTGGTCCTGTTCCATCCGCGCGCGCGACCGGTTCCGGGTTCGATTCCCGGCTAGGGGAAATAAACCCCAAATTTTTTCCTCGCGCGCGCAAGGGCGGGCCCCACTGGTCATTGACCGTGGTGGCCTGCGTGGCTCCACCCGCGCCCCGTGTCGCCTGCGTGGCTGCCACCTGGGCATGGGCCCGCACGGCAGCGGCTAAGGCTAGGGGGCACTGGGTGCACAACGCCCCAGGGGCCTCTCTGTGATTCTAAATCTTCCTTTAGGCCCCTGTTTTTACAGATTAGCCCCAAACTTAAAATGAACTTAACTTTTATTTTCCAAACTCAAATAATAAAAATAAAATATGTTTTCTGGCCCAAATTTAATACTCTATCTAACTACATCATTTGTTTACTGTTTTGAAATTCCAAAATGCAATTTAAATTTGAATTCAAACACATCAATTGCAAATTTCTAAAATCAATAACTAATTCATTATTAATCCAATAAATGCAAATAAAATATGTTTTCCATGCCATTTCAAATAACCTTTTCAAATATAACTTTTGTTTCCTGTTTTGAAATTCCAAAATTGCATTTAAAATTCAAATTTGAATAATTCAAATGTAATTTGCAATAATTCATAAATAAATCATACTAATTCCAATTAAGACAAATAAAATATGTTTTTCATACCATTTTGAATATCCTATCCAAATATAAAATTTGTTTCATTGTTTGAATAATTTAAATTGCCTAAATAATTTAATCCTTGTTTAATTCAATTAAATTTGATAAAATCATAACTTGCTCAATATAAAATATTTTTGAACATGCAAAATATGTTTTCAAACCACCAAAGTGTGAACTTTTCAAATGTGAGTTTGAATTTATGATTTGAACAAATAAAATTCAAATAATATTCAAACTTGTTTTAAATTCAATTAAAACTTGTTTAATATTGTTTAATTCATAATTAAATTATCCTAATTCAAATTTCAATATTTGAAACATGTAATCCAACTAAAATTTGATGTTCTTTTCAAATATAAATTTTGTTAATTGTTTTGAACACTTTAACTTGATGAAAACAACAATTGTTTGTGTGACACACTTAAGGAACCAAAATTTTCTAACTTAATAAATAAATTTCTAAACTTGGTAAACCTTATTTCTATTTGATTCTATTGTTGTTATTTTGTTGTTTTCCTCATCCATGCATCATGCTAATCCACCTTCACCTGTTGATTAGTTGGAAAACAAATAATCTAACCATAATTCATGGGCTTTTCATATGCAACTCAAATTGCATGTGGGTCCATTTAAATCTGTTTATCTTGTCAACTAGTTTACCTTGATGCATCTTTAAACTTGTCATGAATCCATATCTTGATCATGCTGGATCTTTTGCCGTAGTAGTAATTGTAGCATCCGGTGTTTGTTCGAGGTTCGTTGCTTCTTCCCGGATAGGACGTTGAGATGATGTGAGCAACGACAAGTTCTGCTACCTTGCGGGATCTCAGGCAAGTATACTCACTTGCTGCCAAATGGCTGCCTTTCATCACTTGTTACCGATACTTTCCGTTGTTCCTTTTCTGCTAGCCTTAGTAGTAGTTGTTTCTGTTACGAACCTATCACATGAATCCTTTAACCCTGATATTGCCTCACCTCCATACCTATAACCATTGCTTGTTGCCCGTGTCTTACTAGCATGCTTAGGTTGTTTTGCTCGAGTCTGTTACCCGTTACTAGATTACTTTTATGTTCTGGGGGCTCGATGTTTAATCAATCAATCAATCATGCTACTGTTATTGTTAAATAATAATTTGATGATAAGGCACCGGCAGGAGGCCCTTGTGGTTTTGAGGCCAACTAGTGTCGACCCCCCTAATTAGGAAAAGGGTCTTGTCTACTGATCCATGATGAGCGCACTACCCGCATGTGGGAAGCGAGTATGGGCGCCCCCCTCAATTTGACTCGATTCGCATCTCGTCCAAATCGCCACACTTAGTTCGGGCTTTCCATTTGCTGCATGCATGATCTTGCGAGCCCTTGGATCCCGGGTGGAACTTTTGTAGTCGGCATTTAGGGCGGCGTGGTCTTCCAGTGCTATGAGGGTCCCCTTTTCTTCGGGGGCTCGATTAGCCGCGCACGCACAGCACGTGGTGCTTTGGGCTTGATGCGAAGAAGAGTTGAGTTGTGTAGAGTACCTCGCTTGGTGGGTTAGCTCCCCATCTGGCGGGTTATTCTTGCGTGTACGGCTAAATTGGTGCAACCCTGCAGGGATAATCTTCTCGAGAAGCCGTGTTTTCCGCGGTTATGGATTACTTGGTGAAAGTACTAGCTAACAAGTACTCAGGACAACTTAAACCTAACGATAACAATCTTACACTCAATGATTAACAACTTGACTAGTAATAGGCTTATTGACACAATAATCTGAACCATCATTAATCCAACTGTGTGAGTTATCCTCGGATTGCTTCTTTGGATAAGGGGCGAGATCCAGGATGGGTTTGTTTGAAGTTATCTTTCAGTTGGTTACAATACTCGATCTTATCTTCTTTCTGTTAGCCGGAAGTGGTAGTATCTCTCTGTAGTTGGTTAGTGCAGCCTGCTGTCGCTTATTTGCAATAACCCCTTCTTTTCCGTTGATCCTAAAGTATTTGTATCTTGTGATGACTGGCTACGCCGGTATCTTGTGAGTATGGGTTTATCCACTTGCCAGTACTTAACCGTACTGACCCACGAATCTTTTTCGTGGCTGCATATTCAATATTGCAGTCAACAGGTTTGAAGTCTGATGACGTTAGCTTGGGAATCCCTCCGGCTTGGCCTGTGCAGGGATTGGACGCTCTCGGTTATCTTCAGGACTCTTAGTCCAATTTGTATCTTGTCCGTAGACGGACGATGTGTTGTTTTCTTCCGCTGTTATTTGGATCTTTGTATTGTATCAGTTGTATCCCTGGCTCGTCTGAGTCATCTTGTATCTATCTGTTTCTGTTGTAATTGTGGAATATTCGTGAACTGCTGTAATGTTATCATAAGTGGCAACCTGGAATCGGTTATTATGCGGATTTGGCGGGAATGCTGAAATCTGCATAGTGCCCGATCTCGGGGCGTCACAAATGGTATCAGAGCCTTGGTTCCGATTCCCGAGATTGTTTCGATACGAATGGTTATCGAAGCAACGGGTCCGCAAAGCCTGTAGGTTAACCTAGCTAACGGTCGTTGTTTATAGAGTGTCGAAAACTATTTCTGCTAAACTATTTTGGAAAACCTCTCAATAGGATTCTTGTTTTTCTCCTTATCTCTATGCTATTTTCCCTCCCATCTTATTTGTTTTGGAGTCTCCCCTCTTGTCTATCTTTCAAAGTGTTAGGATCCTACGTGGGTGGACGTTTTCTGAGCCTTTAACCTAATAGGTTCGATCATCGGAAGATTCCTGGTGGAAGAATATCGTCATCACTCCCAGCAAGAATCCCTTGTTAGTGGTGTCGATAAGCCCTTGTTAGTGGTGTCGAGGAGATCAACTGGAAGCACGAAGAATCGATAGTCGAACTTCTTTCCCCTCCCGGGTTAGCAGGTGGATTGCGAGGGCGCAATCCCTTGTTAGTGGTGTCGTCTGTAACACCTGGGGTGTTACCTGTTTGTTTGCTTGCCTCATATGCATCACATTGCATTGCACCATGTTTGCTTCACAACTGAAAATTTCAAAACAATTTAAACTTTCACCCTTGCTCAAAAATTTCCAATTTCAAACTTGCAAACTAAACCACTCATTTGTTCTTCAATAGTTTGAAAATTGTTTTAACCAAATTGCCTGTTAATAATTTTTCCCCCTCTTGTTAAAAACCCTAATGGCTAACTCAAAAATTTAAATCAAATCACTCATTAACTTGTTGGGTTTAATCAAACAACTATTTTCAATCAATTAATTAGATCACCTTCATTTTCAAATCAAATGCCTCAAACATAACCACTTTTGAATTTATAAACTTCAACAAGCCAATCAACTAATTTTTTTTAATCAAATTAACCATAGGGGTTACCCTACTTAAAAGTTGGTTTTTTATTAATGATCAGGTAATATTAAAACCCCCCCAAATTTGGTTTATTTTTCAAACAGCAGGTAACAATTTGAAATTCCAAAAAACTAACTTACCAACTATTAGGTTTTGAGCTGACAAGCCCCCATGATTTTTCTCAAAATTTTAAAACCTAAAACCCTAACATTTCCTTCCATTTTTCTCTTGCTACAAAAAAAACAAACAGACAAACAAAAATAACAATAGGAGGGGGGCAGCCCACCCCTTTCCTTTCTTTTCTCCACCTCGGCCCATGACCTCTGGCCCAGACCCCTCCCGTGGTCTTCTTCCTCGTACGGAAGAGACCGATGTCGCTGTCCGTGGCTCGCCACCGCTCGATCATCCCCACCCCACTCCGATTGCCCGCCGTACCACCTCTCGCTCCCAATAAAACCACACCAACCCTCTGCCCTAGCTCGCCCTAGCCCCCTCCTTCACCCTCCGCCGCCAACTTCTCTCCCGCATGTTTCTTTTCTCTGTAACCCACCGGAGCACCTCGCAGCCGCTCCGACGCCGTGAACCCTCCCGCACCAAGACGAGCAGTGGACAAGAACCACCCGCACTCCCTCGTTCTCCTCGACCTGAAGCACCACTCGGAGGGGCAGCAGAACCTCTGCGGATTCATCTTCTTCAGTTCGAACGCCGGCGAGTTTCTTCGATTTCTCGCCGCCGCGGACGACATCGGGCATGAACTACCACCCCGGCATCCTCTTGGTGAGCCAATCTTCCGATTCCCGTCAAAATCCGCCCCTTTCGCGCTAGATTTGGTCGTGTCATTTTCTGACCGACGTCTGTCCTGCCATGGCCGCTGACCGGAGATGCGGCCTCGCATGGCGCCGTCACGTCGAGGACCTCCAAGCTCCAAGGACAGGTCCAGGAGTTGCGCCTCGACCCCCTCTGCTTCCCGGCGCTACGACAGAGCTGGAAGCGCTTCTGGTTCCCGCCAAGCTCGTCGTCACCGTCGTCTTGAACCCACGGCCGAGCGATCGCCGTCGTCCAGTTCGTCACCGCAGGTCCATCTTCGCGGGCAGCGCGCGTCCATCTCGAGGTGAGCCACGTCTCCCGTACCGCTCCTTCCTTCCCCTCCCTTGCTCTGGTTGCGAGCCATCGGGCCGCACCGCGGTGAGCGCCGCCGCGTCGCTACCATCTCTCCTGTATCTGCTAACTGACAAACAAGTTCAGTTTCGTCAGTTCGTCAGCGAGAGCTCAAGGCTTGGCCTTTCGCCTGAAAAACAAGCGCGCACGTACACTGTCACGAAACACACGAGAGACGCACTGGTCCTGTTCCATCCGCGCGCGCGACTGGTTCCGGGTTCGATTCCCGGCTAGGGGAATTAAACCCCAAATTTTTTCCTCGCGCGCGCAAGGGCGGGCCCCACTGGTCATTGACCGTGGTGGCCTGCGTGGCTCCACCCGCGCCCCGTGTCGCCTGCGTGGCTGCCACCTGGGCATGGGCCCGCACGGCAGCGGCTAAGGCTAGGGGGGCACTGGGTGCACAACGCCCCAGGGGCCTCTCTGTGATTCTAAATCTTCCTTTAGGCCCCTGTTTTTACAGATTAGCCCCAAACTTAAAATGAACTTAACTTTTATTTTCCAAACTCAAATAATAAAAATAAAATATGTTTTCTGGCCCAAATTTAATACTCTATCTAACTACATCATTTGTTTACTGTTTTGAAATTCCAAAATGCAATTTAAATTTGAATTCAAACACATCAATTGCAAATTTCTAAAATCAATAACTAATTCATTATTAATCCAATAAATGCAAATAAAATATGTTTTCCATGCCATTTCAAATAACCTTTTCAAATATAACTTTTGTTTCCTATTTTGAAATTCCAAAATTGCATTTAAAATTCAAATTTGAATAATTCAAATGTAATTTGCAATAATTCATAAATAAATCATACTAATTCCAATTAAGACAAATAAAATATGTTTTTCATACCATTTTGAATATCCTATCCAAATATAAAATTTGTTTCATTGTTTGAATAATTTAAATTGCCTAAATAATTTAATCCTTGTTTAATTCAATTAAATTTGATAAAATCATAACTTGCTCAATATAAAATATTTTTGAACATGCAAAATATGTTTTCAAACCACCAAAGTGTGAACTTTTCAAATGTGAGTTTGAATTTATGATTTGAACAAATAAAATTCAAATAATATTCAAACTTGTTTTAAATTCAATTAAAACTTGTTTAATATTGTTTAATTCATAATTAAATTATCCTAATTCAAATTTCAATATTTGAAACATGTAATCCAACTAAAATTTGATGTTCTTTTCAAATATAAATTTTGTTAATTGTTTTGAACACTTTAACTTGATGAAAACAACAATTGTTTGTGTGACACCCTTAAGGAACCAAAATTTTCTAACTTAATAAATAAATTTCTAAACTTGGTAAACCTTATTTCTATTTGATTCTATTGTTGTTATTTTGTTGTTTTCCTCATCCATGCATCATGCTAATCCACCTTCACCTGTTGATTAGTTGGAAAACAAATAATCTAACCATAATTCATGGGCTTTTCATATGCAACTCAAATTGCATGTGGGTCCATTTAAATCTGTTTATCTTGTCAACTAGTTTACCTTGATGCATCTTTAAACTTGTCATGCATCCATATCTTGATCATGCTGGATCTTTTGCCGTAGTAGTAATTGTAGCATCCGGTGTTTGTTCGAGGTTCGTTGCTTCTTCCCGGATAGGACGTTGAGATGATGTGAGCAACGACAAGTTCTGCTACCTTGCGGGATCTCAGGCAAGTATACTCACTTGCTGCCAAATGGCTGCCTTTCATCACTTGTTACTGATACTTTCCGTTGTTCCTTTTCTGCTAGCCTTAGTAGTAGTTGTTTCTGTTACGAACCTATCACATGAATCCTTTAACCCTGATATTGCCTCACCTCCATACCTATAACCATTGCTTGTTGCCCGTGTCTTACTAGCATGCTTAGGTTGTTTTGCTCGAGTCTGTTACCCGTTACTTCCCGTTACTAGATTACTTTTATGTTCTGGGGGCTCGATGTTTAATCAATCAATCAATCATGCTACTGTTATTGTTAAATAATAATTTGATGATAAGGCACCGGCAGGAGGCCCTTGTGGTTTTGAGGCCTGCTAGTGTCGACCCCCCTAATTAGGAAAAGGGTCTTGTCTACTGATCCATGATGAGCGCACTACCCGCATGTGGAAGCGAGTATGGCCGCCCCCCCTCAATTTGACTCGATTCGCATCTCGTCCAAATCGCCACACTTAGTTCGGGCTTTCCATTTGCTGCATGCATGATCTTGCGAGCCCTTGGATCCCGGGTGGAACTTTTGTAGTCGGCATTTAGGGCGGCGTGGTCTTCCAGTGCTATGAGGGTCCCCTTTTCTTCAGGGGCTCGATTAGCCGCGCACGCACAGCACGTGGTGCTTTGGGCTTGATGCGAAGAAGAGTTGAGTTGTGTAGAGTACCTCGCTTGGTGGGTTAGCTCCCCATCTGGCGGGTTATTCTTGCGTGTACGGCTAAATTGGTGCAACCCTGCAGGGATAATCTTCTCGAGAAGCCGTGTTTTCCGCGGTTATGGATTACTTGGTGAAAGTACTGGCTAACAAGTACTCAGGACAACTTAAACCTAACGATAACAATCTTACACTCAATGATTAACAACTTGACTAGTAATAGGCTTATTGACACAATAATCTGAACCATCATTAATCCAACTGTGTGAGTTATCCTCGGATTGCTTCTTTGGATAAGGGGCGAGATCCAGGATGGGTTTGTTTGAAGTTATCTTTCAGTTGGTTACAATACTCGATCTTATCTTCTTTCTGTTAGCCGGAAGTGGTAGTATCTCTCTGTAGTTGGTTAGTGCAGCCTGCTGTCGCTTATTTGCAATAACCCCTTCTTTTCCGTTGATCCTAAAGTATTTGTATCTTGTGATGACTGGCTACGCCGGTATCTTGTGAGTATGGGTTTATCCACTTGCCAGTACTTAACCGTACTGACCCACGAATCTTTTTCGTGGCTGCATATTCAATATTGCAGTCAACAGGTTTGAAGTCTGATGACGTTAGCTTGGGAATCCCTCCGGCTTGGCCTGGGCAGGGATTGGACGCTCTCGGTTATCTTCAGGACTCTTAGTCCAATTTGTATCTTGTCCGTAGACGGACGATGTGTTGTTTTCTTCCGCTGTTATTTGGATCTTTGTATTGTATCAGTTGTATCCCTGGCTCGTCTGAGTCATCTTGTATCTATCTGTTTCTGTTGTAATTGTGGAATATTCGTGAACTGCTGTAATGTTATCATAAGTGGCAACCTGGAATCGGTTATTATGCGGATTTGGCGGGAATGCTGAAATCTGCATAGTGCCCGATTCGGGGCGTCACATACCTCCCCGAGTTTGATAAACCTTGGGTGATCCACTTAAGGGAAACTTGCTACTATTCTACAAACATCTGCACTTGGAGGCCCAACACTGTCTACAAGAATAGAAGCGTGCGTAGACATAAGCTCTTTTCTGGCTCCGTTGCCAGGGAGGTAAGGTAAAAGGTACTCACATCCTCGAGTCTGAGTGCTCGGAGTTATTTCCTTTAGATTCTGCAATTAACTATTTTTGTTTTTTTTTTTCACTAGTTAGGCTTAATGGAAAACAACAAAAATATGAGAGAGCTTTATAATATTTGTCTTGAGTTTGGACATGAAGCGTTTGAAGAGAAAATTAAAAAACCTATGTAGCTTTATTTGCATGCTATTAGAAATGTTAATAGTATGAATTCTTTGAACACCATTATTGCTAATGCTATGGAAAATTCTAAGCTTGGGGAAGCTAGTTTTGATGAATATGATATTTTTAGGCCCCCAAGTTTTGAGGAGGAAATTTTCTTTGATGATACCTTGCCTCCAATATATGATGATTATAATGATTGTGGTCCAATATATGATGATTATAATGATTGTGGTATTCTAGTTCCACCTGTTTACAATGATGAATATGATATTTTCAGTCCACCTACTATTGAGGAAAACATTAATTATGATTACAATATGCCTCCTGTGTTTGATGATTATGTTGATGAGAATGATAATGATAGCTATTTTGTTGAATTTTTTCCCACTTCTATTAATAAGAATGACTATGCTTATGTCGAGAGTATTAATTATTTTATGCATGTGGCTCGTGATAAGAATGTTTTATGTGATAGCTATATTGTTAATTTTATTCATGATGCTACTGAAAGTTATTATTAGAGAGGGAAACATGGTTTTATGCATCTCAACAATATTAAGTTTTCCCTCTTTATGTTGAATTTTTTTATGTTGCACTTATTTTGTCTTCCTATGCTAGTCACTTTGTGCTTCGTTGACTTTTTTTTCTAGAAGATTATTTTTCATAGGAAGTGGGTTAGACTTAAATGTGTTTATATTTGCTTCTTGATGCTCTCTCATTGTTCTTCAACTCTTATTATTATGTTAGCATCTTTTAAAAATCATTGTGCCTAGCTGAAAGGCGTTAAAGAAAAGCGCTACCGGGAGACAACCCGTTTTATTTCTCCGTTTTCAACCCGTTTTCCGTCGTTTTCTTTTGTTTTCTTTGCACCTGGGTGTTGTCTATTTCCTTAGCAACCCCGCTATATCTTTTCTTTTGTGTCTTTGTTGAGCCAAGTAAAGCGTCTAGTGGAAAGTTTAGACTATATTTCGGATTTCTGTGCAGGAAACAGATTTCTGCTGTCCACTGTTAAAATCATATAAAATCACAGAAATTCAAAATGACCTGAGTTTTTTTGTGCATAATCCTGGTTGAAATATGCAACTTTTCTTAGTTTACCACTTTTTATTTGAGCAACAAAAGATTTTCTAAAAAAATCGATCTTTACCTGCTCTTCTGTTTTGACAGATTTCTGCCAATAATTGCATTTGCCTCTTAATCTCTTTCTTTTGGCGTTCTTTTGAGAAAAAGAGTTTTAAAAGAAGTTGTGACAGTAGCTAATGTGTTTATTAGTGTTAGGCTTTTGTTGAAACTGAACCATGTGAATTTATTATTTCGATTCCACTAACGTTGCTAATGAAGATTGTGAGAAGTTTGGTGTGAAGGAAGTTTTCAAGGGTCAAGAGAAGAGGATGATATGATGTGATCAAAAAGAGTGAAAATCCTAAGCTTGGGGATGCCCCGTTGGTACATCCCAGCAAATTCCAAGAAGACTCAAGAATCTAAGCTTGGGTATGCTTTACTTGGAGGTCACTTCTAGTGAAACTATATTTTTATTCAGTCACATCTTATGTGCTTTACTTGGAGCGTCTTTTATTTTTGCTTTCAGTTTGTTTAGTTTTCTTTGCTGTAATAAATGGTTGGATCTTATCATACTTGTGTAGGAGAGAGACTCGCTCCGTTTTCATTGCTTAGAACACTCTAGTTTTCATTCTGGTTGTTCTGTGAGTGTTCACTTTTTGCTAGTACAACGTTTAGCCTTTGTTTTCATGCATATCTTATTCAGAGTTGTTAGCTTTTGTAGTTAGGTGGTTCTCATATGTGTGTTTGCTTGAGAATAGAAATTCTTATGTGATAGTTGGTTTAGTGGAAAATATTGCATGGTCTTGTAGATCACTAAACTGCTTCACTTGAATCATTGTTGTTTTTTGAGATATTAATTTGCTTAATGGATAAACGGGAAGGACTAGTAAGTAGAAACTTTTAATGGTTGGTCTAAGAAACTTGAAGCTGTGCCACACTCAAATTACTAGCTGATAGAAACAATGGTATATGACTTCTACGAGTGATACATTTCTGATCGGCCTTTTGTTACGCGCTACGGTCGAGGTAGCTAACAGTGACTTGTCACTGCCACGGAACCTCTTGGAGTGATTTGCACTTTGCCTTGTAAGATGATTTGCTTGCTGCAATCTTTTAACTTGTGAGTCTATGTTGCGGTTCCTGGCACTTCCACCATCCATATTTGCTAGCCTCTTCGGTACTGTGCATTGCCCTTTCTCACATTGAGAGTTGGTGCATACTTCGCCAGTGCATCCAAATCCCGTGGGAGGACTTTGTTCTCCTACACATAAGCCCATATATTCTTCCTCAAAATAGCCACCATACCTACCTATCATGGCATTTCCATATCCATTCCGAGATATATTGCTGCACAACATCCACCTCCATTATGTTACTTGATAATGAGCTTCATGGTTATTTATGCATACTGCTACACTGGCAGGAGCATGCAATTGGATACATCAGAGATATTACATTATGAGTTATGAGTACTAAAAGTGTGATGATTCATTGTAATATAGGATGTTGCCCCTACCGGAGAGGATATAAAAAAATGAAAAAGCCCAAAAAGAAAAAGAAAAAGGAAAAAAAGGGCCAAAGAGAGAATAAAGAGAGAGGGGGCGCATCACTATTCTTTATATAACACACTTTTGCTTCATGTTTAGCACCAATACTTCAGTTTGGAGAGAGTTTTCATATTATCATACATTCATAACTATGTGGGGAACTTTACATTATAGAACTTGGCTTGTATATTCCAATCATTAGCCTCCTCAAATGAGCTCTAGGTCTTTGTGAGCAAGCAAGTTGGATGCACCCCCACTAGTTCCATTGGAGAGCTTTCATACACTTATAACTCTATGTGCATCCGTTGTGTGGCAATCCCTACTCCTTGCATAGCTTCGGTTGTAAGACTTTCTCTTGTCTAATGACCACTTTCATCTTTGTGAGCCTTTCTTACATTGACCTTCCAACCCCCCATAATGTTCTCTTAGCCATAACATCCCGGTGCCAGGGACCAACGCAGAACACTTGCTTGTTTTTAGTGCGCAAATAGTTTAAGATTCAAGAATTGCATCATGTGGAAAGCTTGACTTGATCCTAATAGGGGTTGTGAAGATCGTTTGACGTGCATGATATTGTTGTTCTTCAAAGCTTAAATCATCTCTAATAAACTTTGCACGGTTGATAGTCTATTAACATTGATTCATTGAAAGTTTTACTTCTTTCTTCTTTGTTTATGCATTACTTGTTGATATCAAATATAGATCACAACTTTAGTTCATTTGATCCTAGTTTACATGCTCTACTTTACATATTGTGATCAAGATTGTGTGGTAGCATGTCACCTCAGAAATTATTTTGTTTTATCGTTTACCTACTCGAGGACAAGTAGGATCTAAGCTTGGCGATGCTTGATACGTCTCCAACGTATCTATAATTTCTGATGTTCCATGTTGATATTATGCCAATTGCTACATGTTTTCTCCCTTCTTTATAGCATTTTTTTACACGTTTTCCGGGACTAACCTATTAACAAGATGCCAAGTGCCAGTTCCCTGTTTTCTGCTGTTTTTTATTTCAGAAAAGTTGTTCTGGAAAAATTCTCGGAATTTTTCCCCGGAAGCTTCCAGAAGTCCCGAAGAGCCCCGGAGGGGGGCCACGGGGTGGCCACACCATAGGGTGGCGCAGGTCCCCCTGGCCGCGCCACCAGGTGGTATGGGCCCCCTGGCCACCCCCTCAACATCGTCCTTTTGCCTATATATACTCCCCCGAGGGAAAACCTTAAAAGAATCGGCAAAATTCCATGAAACCTTCCGCAGCCGGCGTCATCGTCAACCCAAGTTTTGGGGGACAGATCTCTGTTCTGGCACCCTGCCGGGACGGGGAAGTGCTCCCGGAAGCCATCTCCATCGGCTCAACCGCCATCTCCATCGATGTTGCTGTCTCCTATGATTAGGAGGGAGTAGTTCTCCCCCGAGGCTGAGGGATCTACCGGTAGCTATGTGGTTCATCTCTCTCTCCCATGGTGTGATCTATATGTGATCGTGAGCTTTGTAATCTAGTTGAATAAGTAGATGTTACTCTTCATCTATTGTGCTTCTCAAGTGTTTTATTAATATGAACTTTGGAGTCACCTTGTCCCGCGGTGTGAAGGTGACAGTGTGCACATCATGTGTGTCTCCTCTATGAATTGTGGTGTTTGTCTAGTACCTTCTAGGGCGCTCATAGTGACAGCGTGGGGTTAACTAGACATGGGAATGCCTACTATAAGGAATGCTTTTTGCAGCCCTACGCAATGATTAGTGTTTGTTATCCAACCGGAGAGGGTTAAGAGTAGCATAGTGAAGAGAAGATATTTAGTTATTCAATTATGTGATCATTGTTGAGAGTGTCCACTAGTGAAACTAGGATCCCTAGGCCTTGTTTCCAAGCATTGAAACACCATTTTCCGCATGTTCTGCTACATGTTTGCTTGCTGCCATATTTATTTCAGATTGCTATTATTACTTATAACCATCCATATTACTCGCATTTCACTATCTCTTCGCCGAACTAGTGCACCTATATACTTGACAAGTCTATTGGGTGTGTTGGGGACACAAGAGACTTCTTGTATCTTAATTGCAGGGTTGCTTGAGAGGGATATCTTTGACCTCTACCTCCCTGTGTTTGATAAACCTTGGGTGATCCACTTAAGGGAAACTTACTGCTGTTCTACAAACCTCTGCACTTGGAGGCCCAACACTGTCTACAAGAATAGAAGCGTGCGTAGACATCAGTAACACGTGAGACCCTCACTCTGCTAGATCTAGAAGGCATAATATGGGGACACAACGACATTCCCAATGCTAGGTTTAGCTAAAAGACTCTTCACCAGGCACCACTGACATCGTCATCGACACTCTTTCCACACTTCATGTCGGTAACGAATCAGATCTATCCTAGCGCGTACCTTCCTAGTAGATCTTGTGTGTTATGTAGGACAGATTTTTTTTAATTTCTGCTACGTGACCCAATAGTGGTATCAGAGTATTCTATGAGTAGGTACAAGTATGATCTAGAGTTTGTGAAATTATATTAGAAAATTCTATAATATTATGAATGTTTATGATTGTTTCCCAATAAGTTGTGTTGTCTTGTTTTCAACGGCATAGTGAGATTTTTTTATGAATTTGGGGCAATCCTAAGACGTTCGAGTTGGCCCTGGCATATCTCGTGTAGTCCGAAGAAGTCCTTCAATAGCTTTGAGTCTTTACATAGTTGGATTCGTGGATGGCATAATGGACAGGGAATATGGATTGGATCTACACGAGGGTCATGGTTATGAATAAGTTTAGATTGATGCTCTAGACGTTTTTGTAATGTATGTGTTTAAATCTTCCCTCAATGTAGCATCATGAACAATCTTGGCTGATTTTATTCGTATGTAGTAAATGTCTTACTCCATAGAACCTAAAGCCACGTAAAATTTGCAAACACGAGCATTATATTTGTCTAACTTGTTTTTGCAGAACCTGTGATGTGATGTGGTATAGTCTGTTCTCATTCAAGAGTTGTATGAAATGCTATCCACTGTATTTATTTTCATTTGCGAGTAAATTTAAAGCATGATGGTTGGAAACCATGTGATTTCTATCTTTGTCCTGTGTGCCCCATGTTTTCTTTGAGTATCTTAGAGATAGGATAAGGACATGGAGATGGTGAACGGATGTCGTACACCTCGACAATGATCCATGGAGAAAAGAAGGAGTTATGTTCCTAGAAGACAAAGAGGACTATACTACATCACTATTAAACTGCATGTAATGGTTAATCCCTTTTATGCACCCTTTTGTTTGCGTACTAGTCGTTATTATTAGGGTGATTCCCCGCTCAAAAATATCAAGGTGATCGTGCTCTTCCAAACTGTGCACCGTTAAACTGGTCTGGGTTCACGTTCATCACTTGTATCCAAGGGTCAACATGTTCTTAGAACCTTATAAGCGGGTATAGATTTATCAATTGTATCCAAGGGTCAATACCATAGATGCAGGATTTGTAGTTGGTTCTATTGATGTTTTGGCATGATAGTCATGAGCTCGGAGCACAAACATTGAAAGATGAACAAGAGTCACATGAGATGTGATTGGCTTGTTGACCTACCCTTTGGAATATGATTAGTCTCCGAGATATATCTATCCTTTTGATCATAATTTTGATGGGATATCGGGTATATGGATATCGATTTTAAGGAATATCAATTTAAGTGGGAGTGCATGTCGGGACCCAGACCAACAGTCTGAGACCTCCAGTATGTATACATTCATGATCCCATGATCAGTATGTCGTGGACAACATACTCAAATTGGCATTGCAGATTATATCATCCATTACATAATACACGTCTTACATAACTGATCACATGACTCGGTTTTAACCAACTTCCACGCAGAGCAGAAAAACACATTAAATAGCAGAAGTCTTCAAAACACAATCGTGGTAAACCCCAAGTATAACTTGACTACGTACATGCTACTAACTAGGAGGCGTTCCTAGTTCGCACAGTCGTCAGCGTACTCCTCCTGGTAAGGACTCCTCGTGGGCTACTCCTCAAAGTCTAACCAAGTTAATAGCCAGGGACGAAATCAATGTGAGTACGTTTGATTGTACTCGCAAGACACCCTTAAGGATGCAAGTATGCATATATGGTGGTACTAGGTAGGCTGTACGTAGGGTTCACTACCCATGATGGATGAAAGATTCATCGTGGTTGCAAGACTATCCATATTCTCTGTTGAAAAAGATACTTCAAAAGATAATATAGTTTCTCTCGTAGATATCGCATATCCAAAAGTTTTTGTTAAAGAGAAGGAGAAGAAAATATTTTTTTTGTAAAACTTCTTGGAATAACATTTTCCGGATTTTCATCACTAGTACCTCCAAGTTGCATAATTTCCTTTTTCAAGTACCTCCCATGTACTACATAATTTTCCAAATCATCCTTTATTTTTGAAAACACCGACATAATTCTAGCTACATGGCCTTTCAACTGTCTATGACCGCGGATGCGGCTATTCAAATAGTTTGAACTCTGCAGAGTATGTACACTTTCACCACAAGATCTGGTACATCCGTCGTGAACATCCACGGACTGTCTGTGACAGTATGAAAACATCATATAACCGATCCTAACCTTCCACTATGTCCATACTAGTATATGACTACCTATTCAAATGGGTTTGTTCTCCCCGACACTGAGTGAGGCAGCTGTATCGATCCGATTTCCCCTGACAACACACCGCCATGGCAGGTGACCCAATTGTTGCGGCCAGAGGGAAGATTAGTCCCACACTTTGCATGTCCCGTTTTAGTCCGGCAACATTTTGGTTCAGAGTACTCGAACCCCTATAGCACATTGAGGTAGAACACACACTAACACGAACATGCTTCTAGCTAGTTAGGCCCCGTGCCCATTTTACGGTAAGGTTGACAACAAGGACTAGGTTATGTGTCGGTTTTAGAAAACCCTTCCGAAAACATTTCTCGTCCATAAAGCCTTTGTTTTCCCAATACACCATTTTTAAGGTCTCCACTTAGCGACTTGTAGACAGCTAGGTTTGGTGTTTAAAATAGAGGATGTTGGCTAAGGGCTTGGTACTATACCAAGATTTGGCTATAGGTGCTATATAGTAATAGTACTCCCTCCGTCTCATATTAATTGTCTCAAAGTTGGACAAAAGTGAGTTCACTTTTGTCCAACTTTGAGACAATTAATATGAGAGGGAGAGAGTAGTAATATTAATAATAGTAATAATAATAGTACCACACTAAAATATGTTTGTGTTTTGCAAATACTTCAAAAGTAAACCATGCATGATAGACTATAATAAGTAATATAACAACAAGCTTTTAGAATGGCTTTCCTTGGTCCTGGTTTGTCCCTGGTCTTGAGCAATATAAGATAATCCATTTCTTCTCCAATAAATCCTGCAACTGCTACCACTTCCCCATTGTTATCTAGTGTCTCAAATGAAAAGGAAACACATTCAATACACAAGAAAGACCAATAGGTGCACAAACAGGTAGGAAGCATTCACCTCTACACAATGGAATAGAGCACAAGCAGGACAAACATGCATTGTAGCCAAGGTGATACTAGTCTTGGAAGCAGTGCTTAAAGTGGCACTAGGCATATAGTGATATTGCTGAACACATGTTAATTACAATCATATTAACAGAACAAAAAAATTGAAAGCATGCTCAAAACATCACACAATAAAATACTATCATGCTAGTAGTGAAATAACAATCACTAGAATACTAGTAGATAAACAAGACAACAAGCTATCTAGGTACTTATAAGCACACAACCTCTTAAGACAAAATCAAACAATTTGGACGATCTAGTAATAACATAAGCAACCACTTGCTAAGCATGCTAGGATAAACACCCAGTAAAAATATTAACATGCGATGACAAGAATACCAATAATGATGAGGCTAATAGCAAACAGCTCATGCTAAACAACTAACACAAGCAACTAAAATGTGCTAGTCATGTGTCCTAATAACAACTTAAGTATGCAACTGGGTATAATATATCCCAACCACAAACAGCAAGGAACGTAGACCCAAAAAAGTAGACTAAATAAATTATGCATACTAGAATCATACAACTAGCAAAAGATATAGAGATAATTAAAGCAGTTAGTTATTCTTCCAAGAATATTATTGGAACTAAGAAGTTTACTCCCGAGTCAAGATACCATTAAAATTAGTGGGTGCGCCACTGATGAACGTGCTATAAAAAAGGTAGGTGACTCAAAAAACTACTAGCAAGAAATGCTAGGTGAAACCATAAGGATAACAAGCTAACAATACTTTAAGAATCGAAAGTTTCCCCGACAAGACAATCATAAGATAACAAGCAATTTAACTCAACTAAGACATGCAACAAAAGGTAATATGCAACAATATCAGTAGCATTGATAAAGTAAACATACTAGAATAATCACCCATGTTATCCTAATAACAAAACAATCAATAAAAAGATTTGCTAAAATAATAGGAAACAACTACAAGGGAAAATAAAATCCTAACAACACATGCTTCACACAAATTTTTTCCTAATCGCGATAGTCATGAAGAATTCACATTATAATAGAGGTCACACACCCTACCCATACTAGAGAGCACACCCATAACAATATAATCATCACACACAATCATTAAGACTATAACCAAAGATGGCAGAAAAGCCTAAAATCTTGCCATCAACACCATAAATAATATGTGGCCCCTAAAATTATGCCAAGCTGGGAATAGGTATCCCTAAGCATACAGAAGACAATGCAATTGGATTCACCTAAAAATCTTCAGAGAAAAATTTAGAAAATTCACACAAGTGCTATCTGGTCATTTACCAACATGCATGCCATTTTCAAACAATAATTAATCTGCACCCAAAGTAATTCTTTATAGGTAAACAGTAACAAGGCTTATCCAGAACAAGTTGATTTACATGAAATGGCTTCCTAAAACTCAAGTTATGAAAGAATTGGTGATTCTCACTAGTTTTGCCAAACATGCTCTCAAAGTCAAATCACAATTTATTTTCCAAATCTACCATTGCATATGGTTCATATTTCATTGGGCTACAACTGTGAATTTTTGTTTGCACAAACTTTAACTAGTTTAGTTGGATTTAAACTGAAGCACCAGAAGCAGACTTGTAGGAAAAGATTAAATCTGCTGGAAAAAACATAACGGGCTTGATAGAGCAGACCTAGGCAGGAGCAGGCCGAACAAACTCCAAAAACCGGCCCATCGTATTTCTCCCCCCGGTGGAGAAGAAGTCAAACTCCTGACGGGATTGGCCCACCCATCATCAAGTGTTTACAGAGGAGAGACAAACTGCCGTTGGATTCATCTCCAATGGAGGGGAGGAGGTCGCGTATGCACCTGCCCCCGACAACCATTAACTGGTTGGGAGAACAGAACAACGACGGCCCGAGGAAGGGGCTCGCTAGAGCATCACCGGACACATCTCTAGAGGTCGTCGGGACGCGCAGATTGGCCGAGGAGGACCAGGGAGACGTTGCGCATCTGATGCCCTCATCGACGCTTGCTTGGGAAGCCCCGGGCTAGGATTTCCATGGGGTTCCACGGAGGCGAACCAAGGTCTTGGATGGCGGTGAACCTTCGATTGTTCCAATAAAAAATGAGGGAGTGCATGCGTGGTTTGGGGCAGAGGGATAGGAGAAGACGGTGTGGTCGGGGATGACTTGAAACAGCAACTCGACGAGGAGCCCGTCCGTGGTGGAGCTACGACTATTTATGGTGATTCGGGAGGAATTGGAGGGGAATTTTGTTGCATGCGTGAAATTAGTGGGGGAGGGGATGGTGTGGCAAGGTTGAGAGCAAGAGGACGGTCTCGGGGAGTTTGGCTACGGAGCTCCATGGGTGGCGTCCATGGCGATCTTGGCGCGAAAACACACGGGTGCGAGGGCAAGCTTGAGCATGTCTGGTGGTGAGTGAGATACGTAGGTGACCACCAGTGACAAGGAGGAGAGTAAGAGAGGAACATAGACGAGCAAAAACGAGGGATCTCACTCCGCACCCGTTGGTGTTTGATAGAGGTTTTTTGAGGGAGGAGAGTTAGATGGAAGAAATGGCCAGCAGAGGCGTGTTCCTAGAGGGCTTGGGGTTCTTAAGTCCATGGAGGGAGGGCAAGGATTTGTGGTTGGGGTGGTGCTCACAGACCATGTGCATCTCTTTGTCTTTTTGTTCTTGGCAGAGGCTTTGAGGTGAAGGAAGGGTGCTGGGAGGCTAGCATGTGGGTCCTAGCTGACTAGGCATGTCGTGGATACAAGGGGAGAGAATGGGAGTGTGAGGTGATAAAATAAGATTGAGTTTCCATTTTGGGATAGAAGTGTTTGTATTGATTTTCCCCAAATTTTTAATAGAACTTATACATAAAAATCATATCTAGTAGATAGAGACTGAGAAATTGAGCTTAGGGGTGGTGGTTCCAAAATTTTCTGAAAATAATTGTTTAACAATTTTTTTATAATTCAAAAAGTGTTGAAACAGTTTTTTGGGTGTTTTCTTAAAAATCTCGAATACAACTTGATAATAGTTTTGTATAAATATGTCATAAATGACCTTAGTCATGCTAGGTAATTTTACCAAGAATTTAGGAAATACTTTTATTCATAAAATATTTAAAAATCCACTTCTGGCCTTTTGGTAAATAAAGTATAATAAATAGGAAAATGCTTCAAAAATGATTATTTTTGGGATGAGATGAGAATGTATACAGTATGGGTCACAAAAGTTAACTGTAATAAATAACTCATTTGAAAATATTGGATGATTCAAGAGAAAAAGGTGAAAACTGAAGGCCTCAAAGCCTTTGGAGAAAAGTAATTAAATGGCAAAGGTTATAGAAATGTACAAATTAGATGTGAGGTATAGATCATGATGAAGTCAAGGGAAGTTTGGTTTATCTCAAAAGTACTAAAGAGAGATATTTAAAAATATTGCCACGATACTTGAAGATAAGAGGGATATGGTGACGAGTTTAAAATGCCAACAAAAGGGCTTTGAAATAAGATGTTTGAGAGTTTCATAATACAATTTCAAAACTTGGATGGAAAGCATAGATACAATAGGTGATATTCAAGAAGGTGCATTGATGGAAGGATCAAGCGTTGTCACAATGGCATGCCCCCAAAGCAGGAAGATTTTAAGAGA
The DNA here is from genome assembly GCA_028641055.1 of Alopecurus myosuroides. Taxonomy (NCBI): domain Eukaryota; kingdom Viridiplantae; phylum Streptophyta; class Magnoliopsida; order Poales; family Poaceae; genus Alopecurus; species Alopecurus myosuroides. Next base: position 181,855,654 of record CM054057.1, read on the forward strand.
TAAGAAGTTGGATATTAGAATAGAGTTGGGGTTTGGCTTGGTTTCCAATTCTTTATAAGCGCGGTTTATTTTTAATTTATCTTCACACACACTACGTGAGAATACCAAGAAAATCATTCCCACAACTTTGTCAACAAGCAAGCACAAGAAGGATGATTCATTTAGCAAGGCAAGCATAAGACAACCAAGTCCACTCAAGCAATTGTGCTTTGCTAGACAATTTCAATAGTGTTTCATCACGTGTTGAGGGAAAGGTAGTGACCAAGCAATACCATGACAAGATGATTTTGGAAAGGAGTTAAACTCAAAGATTTTCATTTACAAAAGAATATAGATGAGGCAAAACATAGGGATAATATACTCCCCACTTATAGTCTTTGCAAAAGAGGAAGTAAGGTGGTGTTTTTTTTGACATAATTGTTAAAGTAACTTGGTTGAAAATAGGTAGGAAATGATTTCCTCCATAATACTTTTCATATATAGTTTGGGAAAATATTTTTTCTTTTCTCAAAAACATAGCCTTTGGGTTGTTGGTAAAATCAAAGCATATTTAAAAGTGTTTGTCCAAGATAGGGTGGTAGATGAAGGTGGTGAGTTTTTCTTGTCATGACTTGATCACAAGGGTAAGGTTTAAGTAGGTTATGATAAATGGGTTACTTTTAGGTATTAAAAAACACAAACACAAACAACACATGGTTAAACAAATAAATGAGAAGTGAAACACAAGCATTAGTCATGCATTTCAAAAAAAAATTGTTGCCTGATATGTCATAAACGTAGCCTTAATTTTTGATATTCCATGTTGTTTTCATGCCATATGCTACATGTTTTCCTTACACTGTATGCCATTTTTATCGATTTTCTGGGACTAACCCATTGGCAAGAAGCCACAGAGCTAGTTATTGTTTTATGTTGTTTTTAGTTTCAAAAAGTTGTTCTGGAAATATTCTCGGATTTGGAAAATTCGAAACCCAGAAGTCTTAGAATTCCCGAAGGTTCCACGGACTCCAAAAGAGATCCTGAGGGGGCCCACAGGGGCGCTACCCCATAGGGCGGCGTTTCCCCTGGCCGCGCCATGGGGTGGTTTGGGCCCCCTGGCCGCCCACCGACATCGCCCTTTCACCTATTTATTCTCCCCGAGGCGTAAACCCTAAACATATCAATATTTTCCATGAAAAACACCTAAGACCGCTGTCATCGTCAACCCGAGTTCGGGAGGGTTCTGGAGTTCTCCCCGGCACCCTGCCGGGAGGGGAAATCATCACCGGAGGGCTCTACACCACCATGCCCGCCTCCGGAGTGATGCGTGAGTAGTTAATACTTGGACTACGGGTCCATAGAAGTAGCTAGATGGTTGTTCTCTCCTCTTTATGCCTCTTGTTTAGATCTTTTGAGCTGCCCTACATGATCAAGATCATCTTATTGTAATGCTACATGTTGTGTTGGCTGGGATCCGATGAATATTGAATTCTATGTCTCTTGATTATCAATTTATCATGTTATCTCCATGTGTATGTTATTTATGATCTTGCATGCTCTCCGTTGTTAGTATATGCTCTGGCCAAGTAGATACTAGTAACTCCAAGAGGGAGTATTTATGCTCGATAGTGGGTTCATGCCTCATTTGTGTATGTGCTCGAGTGACAGAAACGTGACGAATGGACGATGTGCTGTTGATATTAGGGAGAAACCAATGATGTTTACATTACACACTTTTCTTACCGCGATTATCTGTTGCTTGCAACTTAATACCCAAGGATTGCTTGGATGATATTATGAGGGTGGATTATTAGTCATTGATGCAGTTGGATAACCATCTATGTATCTTGTTGTAATGCGCGCATGAATCACTTGGTAATCATCATGTCATGCATATGCATTATGGTGCAGCCTTTATATCTGTCGATTGCCCAACTGTAATTTGTTTACCACACATGTTATCTATATGTCTTGGGAGAAACACATCTAGTGAACTATGGACTCCAGTCCTTTTTCCTCATACTGATAATACAATCACTTCAATCTCTGTTTTCACACTGCTGCTACTGTTTTACTACTGCCATCACTGTTCTCTTTCTTCTACTACAAAAAAATATTATTTTCCACACAGTACATTTAACCTCTTTGTGTTAAGCAAAACCGGTGAGATTGATAACCTCACTGCTTTGTTGGGGCAAAGTGATTGATTGTGTTGTGTAGGTTCCATGTTGCTTCTGAACTGGTAGTGCGCCCTGCCACCTCAGCCGCATCAACCTTCGTAAGTTGCTTCTTTCTCCTACTGGTCGATTAAACCTTGGTTTCTTACTGAGGGAAAACTTGCTGCTGTGCTCATCACACCTTCCTCTTGGGGTCTCCCAATGAGTGCAAGATCTACACCATCAAGACTTTTTCTAGCACCGTTGCCGGGGAGGAAGAGAATTTCTGCAAGGGAGTCTCTCACTTCCAATCTCTTTATTTTGTTTTAGGTTTGCTTAGTTTATTTTATTTTTTCTTGTTTGCTTCTCTTTATCAAAAACACAAAAAAATTAGTTCTTATTCTAGTCGTTGTTTTTATCCTGTTTTTTATCTTGCTAAAATGAGTGTTCCTGAAGTTGAGGTTAGTTCTTTTAAACAACAAGGGGGAAAGTTTAAAAGATGCACTAAGAAATATTCCACTTTAATCCTTCTTAGGAATTTTTATGTTGGCATTACTAGCTGGTATAGGTACGTTCTAGATACTCTTACCGGTGGTAATTTTCTAGGAAATCCTGCTTTGGAAGCCTGTAATTTAATTGAAAGTTTAGTTGGAACACCACCTACTAAGGTTGTTAAAACGGAGATCACTTTAGATGATGTTATTAAAAACCTAAACACTATATAGAAAAATTTGCCAAATTTCCTTGATAATGGTAGCAAAGTTAATGAATCAATAGTAAGTATCAATAAGAGAATTATTGTTTTAGAGGCTAGCAATATCCATGATAATCAAAACACTAGGATTGGTAAGTTAGAGGAAGCTATGGAAACTTTACGCTCAAATTTTTATTCTCTTAAGTTTAAGAGGGATAAAACTTGTATGGGAAAATAAAACAAATTGTGTATGTTCCCAAGGTGCCTAAACCAAAACCCCCTAATGTGCTTAAAATTAATAAAACTTTTAGTGAAACTAAAAGTGATTTGCATGTTGAATCATCTTCAGGGGTACCTAAAGTACCCATTGCTACAAGTGGTGTTTTGGAGAAAATTATTGATTTGAATACTTCTTCACTTGAAAACACTTGATTTCATTTTTCTGGGCCTAGCTAAAAGGCGTTAGAGAAAAACACTTCTTGGGAGATAACCCATGGTTTTATTTTTTGCTTTGCTTTTATCTGTTTTCTTTGAGTCAAGGGGTTTTATACTTCTGTAGAAACTCCTTTGTATATTTATTTTCATGTATTAGTTGTGCCAAGTAAAGTTTCTAGCGGAAGTTGGAGTTGGTTTTGAATTTCTGCGCAAAAAACAGATTTCTGCTATCCACCGAAAAAATCGTATAATTAACACAAAGATCAAGATGACATGAAACTTTTTTTGCTCATTCCTAAGCTAATTCCTAAACGTTTCTGTTGTTTATGTTTTTCGATCTGAGCAACTTAAGTGCCCCGAAAAAATTCTTCATTGCAGACTGTTCTAGTTTTGGCAGATTCTGCCATTTTTCTTGCATTTGCTCTTTTACTATGTCGAGTGGATTTATTTGCTTCACGAAACATCAGTGGATATAGCTAATGTTTTAAAGCATCAGTTGAACTTTTTCTCTTACAGAACCCATGAGTTTTTTATTGTGACTAACCCTCTAATGCGAATTACTTTGAGTGTGGTGTGAAGGAAGTTTTCAAGGATCAGGAGAAGAGGATGATATAATGTGATCAAGAAGAGTGCAAAGCCAAAGCTTGGGGATGCCCCCGTAGTTCATCCCAGCAAATCTTAAGAAGACTCAAGCGTCTAAGCTTGGGGATGCCCAAGGCATCCCCTTCTTCATCAACAATTTATCAGGTCACTTCTAGTGAAACTATATTTTTATTTGGTCACATCATATGAAATTTACTTGGAGCGTATTTTATTCTTAATTTTTTTCCTTTATTTTATTTTGTTTTCCTTGCTGCAATAATATTTTTTGAACCTAGAATTCTTTGTGTGGGAGAGAGACACGCTCTGCTTTTTCGTTTGAATACTCGTTATGCTTGTATTCTTAGTTTTTCTTCTAATTGCTGCAAATTTCCCTTTTAGCTCCTGTTTTGCATGGATCTCTTATTCAGAGCTGTTACTTTTAGTAGAGTTGTGTTAGTACTCTCTTATTTCATTTATATATCTCTTGGAGAGTTTTTTTTAGTATTTGAAAAGCAGTAGTACAATTTTCGTGCTTATAACGGTGTAATTAGAAGCTTGTGTAGAACGTGGCTAGACTTTTTCATGCCACTCTAGATGTTATTTTTTATTCTAAAGCCTAGTGGTTATTTTTGTAGCATGACTTGTCTCAAATAGATGAGAGTGTTTAATGTCCCATTGAAAGAATCACGAGTTGTTGTTGTCATATTGAAGCACAAATTTGTGGTGTCCTCCTTTGAGTGTTTTATTTGGTTGACTTGGCACATGCTTACACCATGTTTTTGACTACAAACCATTCACTTATAGCCACTATGATAATTTAGTTTTTGAACTTGTAATACCCTTTATGCTTTGATTAATAATGTTTTTGTCTCTATGCATGATTATAGCCATTATTGCTCTCTTGATTTGTCGCTCCCAGTCTTTTGCTAGCCTCCACCTGCACTGAGTATGAGCTCTACTCGTGCATCCAACTCCCAAAAACCAAAGTTTGCCAAATGTGTACACCATAACTACCTACATGTGTTATTTAACCGCCACTCCAAAGTAAATTGCTCACGTGTTACCTTTAAAACGTTCAAAATTACTCCTGTTTTGTGCTCATGTTTTAGCTCATGAGGACGTAAATAGAGAATCTTTATCTCAATTGTTGATTGGACTTTCACACCCTGGAGTAGTGGCTTCATCCACTTATCCAATTTATAGAAGAGCTGACAGCGGGGTGCCTAGCCCCAAACTTAACACAACAAATTCTCTTTACTATTTTTGCCCTTGATTTATATGTGAAAGCATAATTGTGTAAACAAAAGAGAAAGAGGGATGACCTTCTACCTTGACGAGTCCTTCTATGGGAGCCACTCTTGTGAAGTCTAGTTGGCTTGTGACGTACTGTATTTTCTGTTTACCATTCGTTGAAAAAAATGTTTTCAATACCTCTGTTTAACAAAATAAAAAACTCTAGCACATGAGTGATGCATGCTTCCCTCTGCGAAGAGCCTTTCTTTTAATTTTGTGTTGAGTCTCCATCTTCCAACTTTATGCACAATTGAGAGACCATAGTTGCCATTCTGAGTTTAATGTGCATTTGTCCCAGAAACTTTATTAATTGATTCATGATGTGTTATTATTTGCTCTCAAATTATTTGTTCTAGTCATCCACTTGAACTTTGAAATCGTCCTTGAATTTATGGTTTTTCCCACTCTTAAGGACAAGCGAAACATTACTTTGCTATGTTTTCTCTATGCTTGAAACAAACTTATAACTTTCAAGTGCATTATTATTCATGATATTTTATTTGTGTTACTTTTCATGATGAAAAATGATTGCTATGTTTCATTGTTAAAATTATGCTTTTACAATTTAGATGATCAAGTTTTCGTTGGTAGCATGTCCCCTCAGAAATTATGTGTTTTTATGGTTTACCTGCTCGAGGACGAGTAGGAACTAAGCATGGGGATGTTGATACGTCATAAACGTATCCTTAATTTCTGATGTTCCATGTTGTTTTCATGCCATATGCTACATGTTTCCTTACACTTTATGCCATTTTTATCGATTTCCTAAGACTAACCTATTAACAAGATGCCACAGAGCTAGTTCATGTTTTCTGCTATTTTTAGTTTCAGAAAAGTTGTTTTAGAAATATTCTCGGAATTGGAAAATTCGAAGCCCAGAAGTCTTAGAATTCCCTAAGGTTCCACGGAGTTCAAAAGAGACCCGGAGGGGGGCCACAGGGGAGGATGTGTTGTTGCCATTAGGGAGAAAACAACGATGTTTACATTGTTTACATTACAAACTTTGCTTACTGCGATTATATGTTGCTTGAACTTAATACCCAAAGATTGCTTGGATGACATTCTGAGGGTGGATTATTAGTCATAGATGCAGTTGTATAATAGTCTATGTATCCTGTTGTAATGCCCGCATGAATCACATAGTAATCATCATGTCATGCATAAGCACTATGCTACATCCATTTTGCATCACTATTTTATATCATAATTTTATGTTATTCATCGATATATTTCATGTTATGATGCATCCCATATGTTATTTTATCTTATTTTGCATGTTTCATAATTTTTGGAGAATAAACACCAGGACCAGGAATCTGATGGAAAAAGCACCGCCGAGATACCATATTTCAGAAGATCAGAAGAAGAAGAAGAAGAAGAAGAAGAAGAAGAGGGACACCGAGGGTGCCTTAGAAGTTTAGAGGAGGAACCCAGCCATAAGGAGAGCCAGAGGGGGGCCACCAGAGGCCCACACCATGAGGTGGCGCGCTCCCCGCCTTGGCCGCACCACCTAGGGGTGTGGCCACCCTGGCCCACCTCTGGGGGGTATTTTTCACGTGCTTGGCCCCCAGGAAACCCTAAGACTCATACCATCGTCAAAGAATTATTCCGTCGCCGCCTCGGGGCGAAAAACACCCGAGAGAGAAAAGCTCTCTGGCAGGGAGAAATCTGCCGGGAAATTCCTGTCCGGAGAGGGGAAATCACCGCCATCGTCACCGTTGAAAGAACATAGGTTCTAAATCCTGTTTTGAGTGTTTGATTACAACATATAGATGGACTAATGTGCTTTGCTAAGTGTACTCAGAAAATATCGACCCGTAAATGTCTTACAAAGTTCAGCAATGTGTGAGAAAATGTTACGGGAAAAGGCAAGGAAGAAGAGAAAAGAGACGGCGAAGAGAAAGGATAAAAGAAGAAGAAAAGGGGGGTGGCCGGCCTCCAGGCCGGGCTGGCAGTGCCCCTGGCCAGCCCCACGCCGGCCCCAGGCTGGCTCCCAGGCCGGGCGTTTCGGGTGGGGGGCCGGCCTCGCCCCCCCTGCCCACCCCGGCCCCAGGCCGGCCTCCAGGCTGGGGCGTCCGGGTGGGGGTCCGGCCTCCCCCTGGTCCACGCCGGCCCCAGGCCGGGCTGGCTGGCCACGCCGGCCTCCCCCTGGCGCCCATGCCGGCCCCAGGCCGGCCCCCAGGCCGGGGTGGGTTCTGGCCCGGCCCTGGCTGCTCCCAGGCCGGGGTGGGACGCAGGAAAGGGGAAAACCCCCTAAAACGGCCATATTTCGACACAAGTATAAATACGGGGTCTTCACCTACCTTTGCTCTTTGTCAATCCCACTCACACTCTCTCTCACCACCATTGATTGACCAAGCTCAAGCTCAAGAACAAGATCTCCACAAATCCCCAACCAAAGCTCGTGATACTTTGGGATTTGAAGGAGACACCCCCGATCTACAACTCCACCGAGCCGATTAGAAATCCACCCACTCATCCCATAGGGATCTTGTCATTCTTAGTTCATTGGAGCTAGGAATCTTGTTGCTCTTAGTTCATCGGAGCTCGGAGCCTTGTTGATATCCCCGGTGCTTTTGTGCCCGTGGATCTTGCTTCTCGGAGTCTTGGCGGCTCTTGGGATTTGGTGAGGACCCTCCAATCTTGTGGAGTGTGCCTCATCCTTGTAAAGGTTCTAGTTGTCAACCTCAACGGCAACATAGTGATTCGAGTCTATCCACATCGGTGGAAGATCTCGAAGGAGATACGGTGTGGCATTTGAGGCCTACTCGGTGTTCCACTTTGGTGGCACCGCACCGCTCCAACGGAGATTAGCTTCCATTGGGAAGTGAACTTCGGGATAAATCTCCGCGTCATTATGTTCGGTTATTCCTCAACTTACCTTTACTTGTTACTACTAGCTTAGTCATATTACTCACCTTGTGCTAGTTGTAATTGCTCAACATATAGGATTGTCCATCTAGTTGCATTCTCTAGATAATCTATATTTGAGCTTTGTCTTGCTAACTTGAAAAAGAAGTTAAAATTTGTAGTTAACCTATTCACCCCCCCCTCTAGTTAACCTCTCGATCCTTCAATTGGTATCAGAGCCTCGTCTCTTTATAAAAGGCTTTACCGCCTAAAGAGGAGGTGAGGATGGCCGATGATCCCGTCACCATGGATGGGATTCAAAAGCTAATCCAAGCTATGATTGAATCTTCCGAGAAGAAGATGGAGGGACTAATAAAAGAATTGACATCTCCATCTAAGCAACCTAGTGAAAAGATTATCTTAGATGAACATGGAAACCCCTTGCCAACTAAAGAAGGAAGTGATACAACTTCACCTTTAAATAATGGTGCACCATCAAATGGTAGTGGTGGCAATTCTTTTGGCTATGCATACAACAATGCTCCTAATGTTCAACATCCGCATGTTTCTAATCTTGGTCCACCTCCTTTGGTGGATCGGCATCGTTTTACTAATTGGAAAGCTTCCATGAAGTCTTACATGTGCAGCTCTTCAATGCAAATATGGAGAATTGTTGAAAAAGGGTATGAGCCAAAGGACCCCGCAAATGTAAGCTCAAGTGACATCATAGATGAGCAACTCAACGCTCATGCTTTGCACATGTTGGAGAGGGCAATGGAAAAAGAAGGAGTTGAGCACATTCGGTCCTTCACTAGTGCAAAGAAAGCCTATGATGGTCTTGTTGATATGTTTGACGGCAATGTCAACCTCCAAAGGTCCAAGAGGTCAATCATTCAAAGAAAAGTTGAACACTTTCATTTGGGCGATGGAGAGAACATAGAATACATGTTTAGAAGACTCAAGGCTCTTGTAAATGATATGAGAGATAGTGGATTCACGGATTGCACGGAGAATTGGGTCAAGGAGAAATTCCTACTCACCTTGATGCCATATAATGAAAACATGGTGATGAATGTACAAGCAAGGGCCGACTATTTGGACCTATCCCCCAATGATGTCCTAGGTCTTTTTATCACTCTCAAGGTCATGAAACAAACCTCCGATGATGTCATGGCCCGTGTGAACGGAGCAAAGAAAGCATCTCTTGCCTTGAAGGCCAAGGTCATTCCCCATGAAGATAATGACTCGAGTGATGATGGTGGCTCTACGCATGAGGTCTCCGAGAAAGAAATGAGGACATCACATGAAGAATGCTTGGCTCTTGCTCAACACAAGTGGTGGAAGAAAGGAGACTTTAGATCCAATGCCACCAAGAACAAAGGGAAGGAATCCTCGAGCATGAAGAAAGCAAGAACTTGCTTCAATTGTGGAGATTCCGAGCACTTCGTTGCCGAGTGTCCCTTCAAGAGTAGAATTGAGAATGGAGGAAGACTTATCAAGAAATCCACCTTCATTCCCAAGTCCAAGAACTTCATCAAGAGAGGCCCTCCTAGGGCAATGATTGCTAAAGAAGTCGAGTACACCTCCGGTGGTGAAGAGAGTGATGGTGAAGGCGAACAAGTAGGTATGGCGGCCATGGCTAGGGGCGTCATACCTCCTAACTTAAGCTCTCTCTTCTCCAACCCAAATGACAACAAGGGCCCCTCGATTCACAAGTGCTTCATGGCCAAGGGTATACCCCCAAAGGTGACTCCTACACTTAAACTTGCTAACTCCTCTATTCCTTCACTACTAAATTGTGTCGAGGAAGACCCCTTGACAAACTTTGTTGAAAAACTAGAAGGAGAAACTAAATCCATCTTTGTCTCTCTCATGGATCAATTAAGTGAGGCACATGGCCTCATTGATGAACATGAGGAGAGAATAATGTTACTTGAAAAGTTTGCTCGTGATGATGCTAATAAAATTGAGGAGCTTGAGAAAGCTCTAGATGAATCACATTGCCTTAAAGAAAGCATTGAAGAAACCTTTGCAATTGACATAGCTAAAGTTAAACTTGATTGTCAACATGCTTTTGCTAAGGTAACGGAATTCATGAGTTTAAATGATGCAACTAACCAAGGGTATAATGAACTCATTAAGGATTTTGATAAGCTTAAAATTGATCATCGTACTATCTCAAATGAGCTCAAAACCTTAAAAGGAGTTAGAATTGTGAATGAAAACTCTTGTGCTACTAACCCTTTGTGTGTCAAGGCAACTCTCATTGAGGAGAACAATAGGTTGAAGGCACAACTCAACAAAGGCCTTGCCACATGCATCCAAGGCCAAAAGAACCTCAATGATCTTTTGAGTAATCATAAGAGAGTTGTTGGTAAAGAAGGCCTTGGTTTTGGTTCCACATCGAAGGAGGCCTACAAGAAGAAGTCAACTCCCTCCACTAACTCTATTGTTTTTGTGAAGGAGGGGGAGTTGGCTAATGAGGAAGATGAATTTGATATTATTGCTAAAAGTATTGTTTCTAGGAACACTACTACTCATAACAACTTTGCGGGAAAGTATAACCCATCCTATGTGCTTCTAAAATCTACTAATGGTCATGTTTATGCGAAGTATGTAGGCACCTCATATGGTGATGATTACAAACATGCTATTTGGGTTCCCAAGACCCTTGTGACTAACAAAAAAGGACCCATCCAAAAATGGGTACCTAAGACAAGAAGTTGATTCATTGTAGGGTTGCATTTCCGGTGGAACATCATGGATGATTGATAGCGGTTGTTCCGCACACATGACCGGAAGCAAAGAAGTATTAGAAGACTTGAAACTCCAACTTCTCAAGTTTGCTCATGTAACTATTGGTGATCGCTCACAAATTAAGGTATTGGGACATGGCAAGGTGGTCATTTCTCCGGATTCATCCATTGAGAAAGTCCTCCTTGTTGAGTCCCTTGGCTATAATCTTCTTTCCGTCTTGCAACTTTGTGAATGCAATTTTACATGTGTATTTGGGCGTCACCATGTGCTTGTCCTTCACACTATTTCTCTTAAAGTAGCCTTTGTTGGGTTTGTGGAAAATGGTATGTATGTAGTGGATTTCTCGAAAGAAACTACACATATTGCCACATGTCTAATGGCTAAATCCGACGTGGGGTGGCTTTGGCATCGTCGCCTAGGCCACGTCGGTATGAGAAATTTACAAACTCTTGTGAAGGGTGAGCACGTGGTAGGACTAACAAGTGTGAATTTTTCCAAAGATCGTCCTTGTAGCTCTTGTATTGCCGGAAAGATGCATGAGAAGAATCATCCTAAAACATCAATCATCGCCACAACAAGACCTTTTGAGCGCATTCACATGGACCTATTTGGTCCTCCCACATATGATAGTCTTGGTGGCAAGAAGTATTGTTTGGTTATTGTTGATGATTATACAAGATACACTTGGGTTTTCTATATCAAGAAGAAGAGTGAAACTCAAGAAAGATTTATTACTTGGGCTACCGAAGTGCAACGCCAATATGACACCAAGATCTTATCCATTAGGAGTGACAATGGTTCCGAGTTCAAGAACTACACCATGGATGAATTCTTGGGTAATGAGGGGATAAGACATCAATATTCCGCCGCGTACACCCCTCAACAAAATGGTGTTGCGGAGAGGAAGAATCGCACACTTATTGATATGGCAAGAACTATGATGGCCGAGTTCAAATCTCCATATAACTTTTGGGCCGAAGCTATCAACACCGCTTGTCATCTATCTAACCGACTCTTCCTTCGTCCGATGATTGGCATGACTCCATATGAGCTTCTAACCGGTAACAAACCCAACCTCTCATATCTTCGAGTTTTTGGGTGCAAATGCCAAGTATACATAAAAGGAACTAGATTGTCTAAATTTGATGCTAGAACATTTGAAGGTATTTTTGTTGGTTATGCCACGAACTCCCACACTTATAGAGTCTACAACATATCCACCGGGTGTGTTGAAGAATCTATGAATGTGGAATTTCATGAGGATAATGGCTCCCAAGTGGAGCAAATTGATTGTGATGATGTAGGTGATGAACCATCCTCCATAGCCATAGGAAGAATGGGTGTAGGTCCACTTATACCCATTGAGGGACACCTTGTGGCAAATGAGGATGAAACTAGCTCTACGCAAGTGGAGCCCTCTACATCAACCACCAATCAAATGGTAAACCAAGAACAAGAAGAATATCTTAATGTGGATATCTCCCATCAAGAAAGTGATCAAGATCCACCCAATGATAATGGTGGAAGTGGTCTTGGTGATACTTCACCAAGAACTCCAATAAGGGTGGACAATGGTCTTGATGAAGGAAATGATGAAGATGTTCCACCAAATGAACATCCCGATGATGCTCTAGTTCGTATCATGTCTCGTCAAGCATCAAGATTGCAACAAAAGTCACTATATCAAAAGAATATCATTGGTGGCTTGGGAAGAAGTGTCTCCACTCGTGGACAAGTACTCAAGTTTTGTGGTATTCATTCATATGTCTCTCATGTTGAACCCATCAAAGTATATGATGCTCTTGAAGATGAAGATTGGGTTCAAGCTATGCATGAAGAGCTCCATAATTTTGAAAGGAACAAAGTATGGTCTCTAGTGGAAAGACCCAAGGATCACAATATCATTGGAACTAAATGGGTGTTCAAGAATAAGCAAGATTCTCATGGGCAAGTGATTCGCAACAAAGCACGATTGGTTGCTCAAGGATACTCTCAAGTCGAAGGACTTGACTACGGTGAAACTTTCGCTCCCGTAGCTAGGCTTGAATCCATTCGTATATTACTTGCATTTGCCACTAGTCATAACTTCATCTTGCATCAAATGGATGTTAAAAGTGCCTTTCTAAATGGACCTTTAACTGAAATGGTATATGTTAAACAACCTCCGGGATTCGAGGATCCCAAGTATCCTAACCATGTCTACTTCCTCCATAAGGCTTTGTATGGCCTCAAACAAGCCCCACGTGCTTGGTATGATCACTTAAAGGAGTTCTTAGTAGATCGTGGTTTCGTGCTTGGGGTAATTGATCCCACTCTCTTTACCAAAAGTGTAGATGGACATTTCTTTGTATGCCAAGTATATGTTGATGATATTATATTTGGATCCTCTAACGTGAGTTTTGTAGATCAATTTGCCAAACTAATGACAAGTGAATTTGAGATGTCTATGATGGGAGAATTAAAATTCTTTCTAGGTTTTGAGATCAAGCAATATCATGAAGGGACTTTCATTTGTCAAGCCAAATATATTCAAGACATGCTCAAGAAATTCGATATGATAAATGCCAAACCATTACCTTATCCAATGCCTACAACCACAAATCTCTCTTTGGATCATGAAGGTATACCGGTAGACCCCAAACTTTATAGATCCATCATTGGATCTTTGCTTTACCTTTGTGCATCTAGACCGGATATTATGTTTAGTGTGGGTTTGTGTGCAAGATTTCAATCTAACCCCAAGGAAAGCCATATGATTGAGGTCAAGAGGATTCTTAGGTACTTGGTTGACACTCCAACTCATGGTCTTTGGTATCCATCAAACACAACTTTTGATCTTGTGGGATACTCGGATGCGGATTGGGGAGGTGACAAGGTGGATAGAAAATCAACCTCGGGTGCTTGCCAATTTCTTGGTAGGTCTCTCGTGTGTTGGTCTTCCAAGAAGCAAAATTGTATTGCCACCTCCTCCACGGAAGCGGAGTATATCTCCGCCGCAAGTTGTTGTTCTCAACTCTTATGGATGAGGCAATGTCTTAAGGATTTTGGAATTAAGATTAAGACAATGCCTCTTTTATGTGATAATGAGAGTGCCATTAAGATTGGTCACAATCCGGTACTTCATGGCAAGACCAAGCATATTGAGATTCGGTATCATTTTATTCGGGATCATGTGGCCAATGGTGATATCTCACTCTCTTATGTCAACACCAAAGATCAACTTGCCGACATCCTTACCAAGCCTCTAGATGTGAAGAGATTCAAGGAATTGAGGAGTGAGCTCAACATCATATGTGCAAGCAATTTTAGTTGATTGAAGATCTTGCATACACACCCCTACTAGACTTCTATTTGGATTTAGATACACGCATAGACATAGGGGGAGTGTAGCTCAATCAATGAGCCAACACTACCTTTATAATGCATAAATAAACAAATCATGGCTAAATGATCATTTTTAATGACATCATGTGCTTCAATGATGAGTCTCGACAATGCACCCAAGATACATATTCGCGGTGTCATATCGAACATACTCATACATGGTGGCTACGGCCACCGCCAATTTTTCCATACGACATTTGTGTTTGAGTGTTCACTCAATCGCTTCTCCATTTGATTTCATATTTCATTGGTATCCAATGTTGCTCATTTCGTCTTTCAATTTTTTCCCATTGGATACAAATGAAATCATCATATGCATGTCATCATCCTCATATCATTCGTGCACATGGTCAAATAAAAGTGCTCTAAGAACCAAACTCATGAAAATATTGTTAGAATATACTTTCTGAAAATTCTTCAATTGAAATATTGTTCATGTCTTTTTGTATGGTGTGGGTTGGCTTGATATGTTGGGTAGGTTCATCGTTTATTTTATTTCTTGTTTTCAAACATTTTTTTTAATTAAACAGGCCAGCCCAACCCAACTGCCAAACAAAAAAAAAGGGAAGAAAAAAAAAACCCGGCCTCCCCCACCCGCGCGCGCCGGCCCCAGGCCGGCCCTTAGGCCGGGGCGTTCGGCCGGTACCCCGGCCTCGCCTCCCGCCGCGATCCGGCCCCAGGCCGGCCCTTAGGCCGGGCCGTTCGGGCGCCTGGCCGGCCTCCCACCCGGCCTCCTCCCCCCGCACGCTGGCCCCAGGCCGGCCGCCCCGCCCACCCATCCGCCCCCACACCGCCGAGCCGGCCTGGCCGGCATGCCACCCGGCCCCAGGCCGGGGTGGGTGCTACCAGCCCCCCACGCCCCTTCCCTTCCCAACACGCACGCACACACCCCCCCCCATCCACCAACCACTCCTTCTTCCTCCTCCCCCATCTCCATTAGAGCCCTTAGGAGCTCTTCCCTACCCCCCCCCTCCCCCCACCTCCCTAGCCCATCCCCACCGCCCAAAATCACGGATCCGCAAGCCCTCGGTCTTCTCCGCCCCCTCCTCCACACGGATTTTTCATTGACCCATTATTGGAGGAGATCGGGTCACTTCCTTTTCTAGTACTTTTTGGTTGACCATGGCTTCGAACTCGGGTAATTTTTCTATGGGCTATTCTATGTGTTTTGTGTATGTTCGTGCCATCCATGTGTGTGCTAGTACTCATGTTCATGTGCTAGATTTTTTTTGTTGTTTTTCATCTCATCATATTAGGGCTTATACCGCTATGCTATACTATGATTTGTTCTATTGGTATGATATGCCATGATTAATGTTCCATGCTCCTCATAATCTATCAATGCTAGGGTTCATCCACTATGATTAATTATGTTTTGTTCATATCACGTGTTCCCTATATTATCTTGATTATGCCATGTTGCTGCTCACCTAGCCCTCGATATCATGACTATGACCATGAATACATATTCAAAAAATTCCCATTACTTGATACAATTGTTCTATCATTAAGAACTAATGTGTATGATATCACTTAAATATTTTTACATTCTCATGGTTGTTTGTATGCTTAAATGCCAAATATTTTGTTTCACATCAAACACTTCTATCCACATGATATGATAATATGCAAACACCCCTCAATTTTTTTTGTTGCTTGCTAACTATTGGGCTAGTAATTCGTTTACCATGTCATTCTCCCATAGATTCATGGTTTAATTTTTTTTTTCTCTCACATAAAACAAATGACCATGTGCACTCATTATCATGCTCCATCTCCATGCATCATATGTTTCAGGTGATTCTCCTCCTCCCGAGGATTCCTCTCGCTCTCTCCGTCCTCGCAACCCTTGCAAGAAGAATGCTCAAGAAGTTGCTGGCTCTACTCCCTCACGGAGATCCTCCCTTCCTATCAATCCGAAAGAGCCCGTGATCAGAAACTGGGGTGGCCTTAGTATCGCTGATTTTGAGGAAGCTAGGCTCAAATTTAATCCTTATGAGTTTGGTCAAAGCACGTGCTCGGATGCTCGGTTCTATTGCAAGATGCATCAAGTAATGCATGAATTCATTCTTGGCAAGCTACAGCACACTCATGTGGATCAACACTTCTTTGACATTGAGTATGCTCGCAACAAGTAGCCTGAAGTAATGACCATCATGGACTACCACAACATCACTCCCCTCATGGGTGACACACTTGCTCATCCGTTCTCTCCAGAGTTGCTCAGGGAGTTCTACTCCACCGTTCACTTCTCCTCTGGTGGTCCGCGCGTCTCCCGCGTACTTTGATATGGATGAGCGGTGGCACCAAGTGTGAGGCTACTATGGATGAGTTTGGTGCTATCTTGGGTATCCCCGAATATTATTTTGACTATGCATACCATTTCCGCATTCATGGGGAGTCCAACAAGATTATGAGGGCCAAGGATGGGATTCGTCATTACTATCCCGAAGGTACCGGCTCCGTGCATATTCCTAAGATCAAGTTCTTCTCTGAGCATTGGTACATGATACACACCATCCTTCGCAACACCATCAACGCCAAATTTGGTGAGAAGGGTGAGGTACGCAAGTGGATGATCAACCTTCTCTTCCATATTGAGTCTCGGATGCAAGCAAAGAAGAAGTTGGATGTACTGGACTACATGTGGCAGGAGATGCAGACTGTGGTTAAGGAGAAGAGGGTCCCCATCTATGGCTCATATATTCAGCGCCTTATTGAGACCCGCATCCCAGAAGGTCTCCCTCAACAACTATGCCAAAGTGACTCCAAAGAAGAACATTCTCATGTATGAGACTCCCGTTGAGACTGCTAATGAGCCAAGGCCTAAGCGTACCCGCACTGAGTCCATTGCTCGCCGCTCTCCTTCACCTTCTCCTCCTCCTGAGACATTCAATCTTAAGAAGATTCTTCAGAAGATGAACTGCTTTTTCATTGATAAGCAACATCAGGATTATGAGGCTTATCGCAAAGGGAAGGCCTCTAGTCGCCGTCAGCGCGCCATACAGACTGCTCTCAAGATTCCTCTTAGTCCTCCCAGCTCCGAAGAGATTTCCGAGGAGAAGTGGATGTCTAAGCATACTTATTGGTGTGGAGATGATGCTTCCTCTCTCGGCTCTTTTGCGGGGCCATACACCACCGCTGAGGCTAGCTCCAGTCAGGCTCCACAAGAGGATTTCCATGAGGACGAGGATGAGGATGAGATGGGCGACGAGTGATCGGGTTGCATTTTTCTCCCTTTTTGGTGTATGATTCCAAGGGGGAGAAACACTCACGCATAGCATTGCATCACATGCATTCATTTGCGTCTTATCTTTGTGATTTGCTTTTTAGTTGAAACTATTTGTGCTATTTGTGTGGTTTGTGAACCTTGGTGTTATTGTAAGACTATGTCCTTAATTATCTATCGTACTCTCTATTATGTGTGTGACAATGGTTATTGAAGATCATAGCAAGATTATCAAGTTATCTCTCCACTCACTATATTGAATGTGTTGAAGCCATATTGAGGGAAGTTATTATTCATAAGAAGAATGCTATGGTAAGATCTTGCAAGTAGTAAACATTATTATTCATACATGTGTATCTTCAATGGTAAAAATCATGGTCGAACTAATTTCTTGCACTTCACATAAATATGTTATAATCTCATCATCACCATGATTATAAAATATACATGTCAATTTTTATGGGCACACAAATAGGGGGAGTACGAATATATGTTATTTCTCTCACAAATAGCCATGCAAAATTATCTATTATGCAAATCCGTATGTTGTCATCAAACATCAAAAAGGGGGAGATTGAAAGAACATAGGTTCTAAATCCTGTTTTGAGTGTTTGATTACAACATATAGATGGACTAATGTGCTTTGCTAAGTGTACTCAGAAAATATCGACCCGTAAATGTCTTACAAAGTTCAGCAATGTGTGAGAAAATGTTACGGGAAAAGGCAAGGAAGAAGAGAAAAGAGACGGCGAAGAGAAAGGATAAAAGAAGAAGAAAAGGGGGGTGGCCGGCCTCCAGGCCGGCCTGGCAGTGCCCCTGGCCAGCCCCACGCCGGCCCCAGGCTGGCTCCCAGGCCGGGCGTTTCGGGTGGGGGGCCGGCCTCGCCCCCCCCCCTGCCCACGCCGGCCCCAGGCCGGCCTCCAGGCTGGGGCGTCCGGGTGGGGGTCCGGCCTCCCCCTGGTCCACGCCGGCCCCAGGCCGGGCTGGCTGGCCACGCCGGCCTCCCCCTGGCTCCCACGCCGGCCCCAGGCCGGGGTGGGTTCTGGCCCGGCCCTGGCTGCTCCCAGGCCGGCCAGGCCGGCCCCCAGGCCGGGGTGGGACGCAGCAAAGGGGAAAACCCCCTAAAACGGCCATATTTCGACACAAGTATAAATACGGGGTTTTCACCTACCTTTGCTCTTTGTCAATCCCACTCACACTCTCTCTCACCACCATTGATTGACCAAGCTCAAGCTCAAGAACAAGATCTCCACAAATCCCCAACCAAAGCTCGTGATACTTTGGGATTTGAAGGAGACACCCCCGATCTACAACTCCACCGAGCCGATTAGAAATTCACCCACTCATCCCATAGGGATCTTGTCATTCTTAGTTCATTGGAGCTAGGAATCTTGTTGCTCTTAGTTCATCGGAGCTCGGAGCCTTGTTGATATCCCCGGTGCTTTTGTGCCCGTGGATCTTGCTTCTCGGAGTCTTGGCGGCTCTTGGGATTTGGTGAGGACCCTCCAATCTTGTGGAGTGTGCCTCATCCTTGTAAAGGTTCTAGTTGTCAACCTCAACGGCAACATAGTGATTCGAGTCTATCCACATCGGTGGAAGATCTCGAAGGAGATACGGTGTGGCATTTGAGGCCTACTCGGTGTTCCACTTTGGTGGCACCGCACCGCTCCAACGGAGATTAGCTTCCATTGGGAAGTGAACTTCGGGATAAATCTCCGCGTCATTATGTTCGGTTATTCCTCAACTTACCTTTACTTGTTACTACTAGCTTAGTCATATTACTCACCTTGTGCTAGTTGTAATTGCTCAACATATAGGATTGTCCATCTAGTTGCATTCTCTAGATAATCTATATTTGAGCTTTGTCTTGCTAACTTGAAAAAGAAGTTAAAATTTGTAGTTAACCTATTCACCCCCCCCCCCTCTAGTTAACCTCTCGATCCTTCAACCGTCATCACTCCGGGCATCATCAAGATCATCATCATCATCGTCATCACCCCCAGCACCATCACCCTCATCATCCACCGTCATCCCGCTGTAACAATTAGGGGCCTCTATCGTTGTTTTGCATTAGATATCTCTCCCGGTGTGGATTACTTGTTAGTAGTTGGTGCTTGTGAGATTTATCGGTGTTTGCACTTTATGACCAGATTGTTATCATCCATTATATCAACTATGATCATGATCCATATTATGTCTTGTGAGTAGTTCGTGTTGTTCTTGAGGACATGGGAGAAGTCAAGTTGTTAGTAGTGAAGTAATGTTGAATAACATTTAATGTTTGATATTTAAGTTGTGGTGTTATTATCCTAGTGGTGTCATGTGAACATCGACTACATGATACTTCACCATTTATGGGCCTAGGGGGATGCATCGTGTATTTGTCTACTATTGTGGGGTTGCTGGAGTGACAGAAACCTAAACCCCCGTTAGGAAACCATTACACGAGGGAGCGTTGGATCCCAGAGTTTAAAGTTGTGGTTAAATTTATTTCTTAATTACTTTCTTGTAGTTGCGGATTCTTGCAAGGGGTATAATCACAAGTATGTATTAGTCTTGGATGGGACAGTACATTAGCATAGGTTCACCCACCTAACACTTATCAAAACACCTAACATTATTCAGCTGCATGGAATGAAAGCACTTGACAGAAACCTCCCGTGTGTCCTCGAGAACGTTTGTTAATCATAAGTAAACCTACCGGCTTGTCCTTTGATGAAGAAAGGATTGGGACACTTGCTGCAATTATTACTACTGCATTTTATTTACTCGCACTTTATTTATCTGCAATATAAAAGCCCCCTACAAATCTAGTCTTTGAGTATTTACAATTATTCCTTCATCGAAACTGCTTGTCAACACCTTCTGCTACTCGTTGGGTTCGACACTCTTATTTATCGAAAGTACTACGATATACCCTCTATACTTGTGGGTCATCAAGACTATTTTCTCGTGATGTTGCCGGGGAGTGAAGCGCTATTGGGAAGTGGAATTGATAAAGGAAGCTTCTGCTGTAAGTGTTGTTTTTTTACTGTCTACTGCTTTATTACACTATGTTTGGGTCTCCTTTTGAGTCCTTATTTGCGGACACTTCTGCCACTGCTAGGGTAGTAAGTGACCCACCACCTGATGATTTGGATCCTTATAAAATACCTATAAAGATTATTAAACATGTTAGGAATAACTGCTATTCGGGTGATGGAACTGTCCATCCTAGTGATCATTTGCTATTTTTACATGAATTGTGTGAGTTATTCAAGTGTGCAGGTATTACAATAAGCCAAGTGAAGAGGAAATTATTCTCTATATCATTGACAGGCCGAGCTGCTGAATGGTTCAAACTGCTGAAAAATAGCAAGACTATTGGATCGGAGGAAATTGTGCCTCTCTTTTATTCTAAATTCTATCCTCCCACTGAAATTCATAGAGATTGGAATTATATATATAATTTTTGGCCTCATGACAGAGAGAGTATTTCCCAAGCATGGGGGAGATTGAAGTTGATAATTCTCAAATGCCCCATTCATGAGCTCCCCGGTAATATTGTTATTAATAATTTTTATTCAAGGCTTTCTCTTCATGATAAGGATTTATTGGATGTTTCTTGTTCTAGATCATTTACACGTATGAAAGATGAAGCTAAATGGGATCTTGTTGACCGTATTCAAGAAAACACTGAAGGATGGGAGAATGACAAAGGTAGAAAGTCAGGTATAAATTATGACTATGAATGCATTAAAACTTTTATCTCATCCGATGATTTTCATAATGTTAGTATTTTTTATGGTCTTGATTCTCAAGTTGTTGCAAACTTATATAAGGCTTTTGCTTTCTATTTTGATATTCCTAAAAAGGAATGGGACAAGTACCATGCACCTTATAAAGATACTGTTAATTGTGTTGCTGCTAGAGATATAGAAGTTCACACTGTTGATTCTATTGTGCCTGAACCTTATATTGAGAAAATGCATTTCCCTGCTAAGGTAAAAGAACATTCTATGTTATCTAGTGTGGTTAATAAAAGTGCAAGGAAACCTGTAGTACCCGAGGAACAAATAATTGTAGAACCTATAGTAGCAATAGTAAAAGACCTTGTTTCTGAAAATGTAGAAGAGGGACACATCATATTTTGTGAAGCTGCTTCTAATATTGTCTCTCATCCTGGTAAATCTAGGAAACCTAGTGTTCCTGTGCTATCTTTTAGAATAGGTGATCATTGCTATTATGGTTTGTGTGATATTGGTGCTAGTTCTAGTGCTATTCCTTATGAGCTTTAGAAAGAAATCATGCATGAAATTGGTTCTTGTGAACTGGAAGACATTGATGTGATTATTCAACTTGCTAATAGGGAAACCATTTCTCCAATGGGTATTGTTAGAGATGTGGAGGTCTTATGTGGTAAAACTAAATATCATGTTGATTTTCTAGTACTAGGCACTTCTGCTAGTGAGACTTGTCCTATTATATTTGGTAGACCTCTCTTAAATACCTGTGGTGTTGTTATTGATTGTAAAAAGGAGAAAATTCTTACAAAGTTTGATGGAGAGTCGTATGAATTTAATTTCTCCAAATTTGCTAAAGCACCTTATGAAGTTGAATTACCTAATGACAATTATAGAGTTGAACAATTGGCTGCTATTGCTCTTGCTCCTAACAATCCTTTGCAGCAATACATGGAAGACCACAAAAGTGATGTATTTATGGAAGAAAGGAATTAAATTGATGAGATTTTCCTACATCAGCCAGCGATGCTGAAACATAATTTACCAGTGGAAGACTTTGGTACCACATTACCACCCAAGGAGGATCCTGTTTTTTATTTAAAGCCTTTGCCTGACAATCTTAAATATGCTAATATTGATGATAAGAAATTATGTCCTGTTATTATTAGTTCTAAACTTTCTGGTAAAGAAGAGGAGAGATTATTGGGAATATTGAAGAAACACAGAGGTGCTATTGGTTATACTCTTGATGATTTAAAGGGGATTTCTCCTACTATATGTCAGCATGCTATTAATATTTAACCTGATGCAAAGCAAGTTGTTGAGCATCAATGTTGTTTTAATCCTAAGATGAAGGATGTGGTAATAAACGAGGTATTAAAACTCCTTGATGTTGGTATTATTTATCCTATTACTGATAGTAGATGGGTTAGCCTTGTGCATTGTGTCCCTAAGAAAGGAGGGATGACTGTTGTGCCAAATGAAAATAATGAACTTATTCCTCAAAGAGTAGTGGTTGGTTATAGGATGTTCATTGATTTTAGGAAAGTTAATAAAGTTACTAAGAAAGGTCATTATCCTTTGCCTTTTATTGATCAAATGTTAGAGAGGTTGTCTAAGAAAACTCATTTCTACTTTCTTGATGGTTACTCTGGGTTCTCTCAAATTGCTATTAGAAAGCCTGATCAAGAGAAAACAACTTTCACTTGTCCTTTTGGAACCTATGCTTATAGACGTATGCCTTTTGGTTTATGTAATGCTCCTGCTACTTTTCAAAGATGTATGGCTGCTATCTTTCATGGTTTTTGTGAAGAAATTGTGGAAGTCTTCATGGACGATTTCTCCGTCTATGGAACTTCTTTTGATAATTGTTTGCAGAATCTTGATAAAGTTTTGCAGAGATGTGAGGAGAATAATCTTGTTCTTAATTGGGAGAAATGTCATTTTATGGTTAATGAAGGAATTGTTCTTGGACATAAAATTTCTGAAAGAGGTATTGAAGTTGATAGAGCTAAAGTTGAAGCTATTGAGAAAATGCCCTGTCCTAGGGATGTCAAAGGTATTCGTAGTATTCTTGGTCATGCTGGTTTCTATAGAAGGTTTGTTAAAGATTTCTCTAAACTATCAAAGCCTCTTACTAATCTTCTTCAAAAGGATGTACCTTTTGTTTTTGGTGAAGATTGTAAAGAAGCTTTTGAAATTTTAAAGAAGGCTTTAATATCTGCCCCTATTGTTCAACCCCCTGATTAGAATTTACCGTTTGAAATTATGTGTGATGCTAGTGATTATGCTGTAGGTGTTGTTCTTGGATAACAGATAGATAAGAAGTTAAATGTTATTCATCATGCTAGGAAAACTCTTGATGTTGCTCAAAAGAATTATGCTACCACTTAGAAAGAGTTCCTAGCCGTAGTTTTTGCTTGTGATAAATTTAGGCAGTATATTGTTGATTCTGAAGTTACTATTCATACTGATCATGTTGCTATTAAGTACCTTATGGAAAAGAAAGATGCTAAGCCTAGGCTTATTAGATGGGTGCTTCTTTTACAAGAATTTGATTTACATATCGTGGATAGGAAGGGTGCTGAAAATCCTGTTGCTGATAATTTGTCTAGATTAGAAAATATCTCTGATGACCCTATTCCTGTTAATGATAGTTTTCCTAATGAGTAGGTAGCTGCAATAAAAGTGAGCTCTCAATTGAGTCCATGGTATGTCGATTATGCTAACTTTATTGTTTCGAAGTATTTGCCTCCTACCTTTCCAGCTCAGCAAAGAAGAAAATTCTTCTATGATTTGAGGCATTATTTTTGGGATGACCCACACTTATATAAAGAAGGTGTTGATGGTATTATGAGAAGATGTGTTCCTGAAAATGAACAAGGAGAGATATTGAGAAAATGTCATAGTAGTGCTTATGGAGAACATCACACTAGAGATAGAACTACACATAAGGTTCTACAATCAGGTTTTTGTTTGCCTACTCTCTTTAAAGATGCTAGAAAGTTTTTTTTATCCTGTGATCAATGTCAAAGGGTTGGAAATATTTCTAGAAGTAATGAAATGCCTATGAATTATTCTCTTGTTATTGAACCGTTTGATTGTTGGGGATTTGACTTTATGGGTCCTTTCCCTCCTTCAAAAGGCTACACTCATATTCTTGTTGATGTTGATTATGTTACTAAATGGGTAGAAGCTATACCGACTAAAAGTGCTGAAACCTCATTAAAAATGCTTAAAGACATCATTTTCCCTAGGTTTGGTGTACCTAGATATCTTATGACTGATGGGGGTTCTCATTTTATTCATGGTGGTTTTAGAAAAACTCTTGAGAAATATGATATTAATCATAGAATTGCCTCACCCTATCATCCTCAAACTAGTGGGAAAGTAGAATTATCAAATAGAGAAATCACATCTATCTTGCAAAAGACTGTTAACAAATCTAGAAAAAAATTGGGCTAAGAAATTAAATGATGCTCTGTGGGCTTATAGAACTGCTTATAAAAATCACAGGGGCATGTATCCTTATAAGATGGTTTATGGAAAATCTTGTCACTTGCCCCTAGAATTAGAACACAAAGCTTATTGGGCAGTGAAAGACCTAAATAGAGATTTTAAACTTGGTGGTGAGAAAAGGTTGCTTGATTTAAGTTCTTTAGATGGATGGAGGAGTGAAGCATATGAAAATGCTAAGCTCTTTAAAGAGAAAGTTAAAAGGTGGCATGATAAGAGAATTATTAAAAGTTAATTTCATGTTGGTGAGAAAGTGTTATTGTATAGGTCTCGTCTCAGATTTTTTGCAGGAAAATTACTCTCGAGATGGGAAGGACCTTTTGTTATCGAAGAGGTATATCGTTCGGGGGCAATTAAAATTGTTTCCCTTGAAGACAACTCTTCACAAGTGGTGAATGGACAAAGACTCAAGCATTATATTTCTGGAGATCCTTATAATGAAAATGTTGATTGTATTCAAGCCATGATCCCGGAGGAATTTATTAAGAAGCATATTTCAGAAACTACAGAGTCAGTTTTCGAATAGGTAGCAGTTTTGGTAAGAAAACGTTCGCGAAACATCTTCCAACTTTATTTTTACTGATTTTGGAAAATATGAAAAATTATGAGCCGGAAACGAGGCGGGGAGGCTCCACACCATGGGGTGGCGCGGGCCCACCCCTGGCCACGCCATCCTATGGTGTGGGCGCCTAGGATCCCCTCTCCGACTCGTTTTTGACCTGGACTTTCCTTTCGTTATGAAACTTTTTTCTATATAATCCCCCGGACCCCCCGAGGTCCGTATATTGTTTTCTTGTCGTGTTTTTGTTTCGAGCTGTTTCTGCCAGGATCTGTTTTCGGTTTTAGAAGCATCATGGTCTCCGCCAACGACAACAAGGGGAAGGGACCAAAGGAAGATGATGTCCAAGACCTAGAGCTAGAGGAGGAGATCGAGATTGGAGCTGAAGGAGATGTAGAAGAAAACCCACGAGTGCATCCATGCGCCAGCATCACAAGCATTAGAGTGGTGGATAATCCCTTGAAGCTCAAGAGAGGCGCGCGGATGAGCACTGGAGGGAAGGTTCCACATCACTCTTTAGCTTCGAGGATGCCTGCTGCGGGTGTCAAGAACTACTTCCACACCTTAATTCATGATTATCACTACAAAAAGGTGCCCCATAGGGATTTTCCCTCTATGTGGGATATCAATCGTTCTAACCGTGCAGATGAAGGAAGCTCTCAATCTAAGGAAGAGTGGGGGGAAAATCTTGGTGGCTGGGATTCACAGTCTGACAGGCATGCAAACTGTATTGATCGCAATACGGAGGTGATGCGTGTGCTTATGTTCGCAATTGAAGATGTGAATAAATCAGTTGATAAGCTCATCGAGAAGGATTCACCACCACCACCGAAGAATTGACTCGTCATTGATTTTGGCATCCCCTCGGCTTGTTCCAAGCTTGAGAGGGGGTGCCGCGGTTTCACATCACTATCTTTCATCTTTTTATTTTTTCACTAGAGTCATATCATGAGTAGAGAAGTTATCATATTGGATGGTTTTGCAGTATGGAAGTATCTCTCCTTAGTTGGTTATCATTGTATCCGTTGGTGTGAGTTGCCGGTTTGAAATATTAATGAGAAGTTTCATCATTTACTTTCTGTGCACCTTATTTTAGTTTTCAATTTCTGTCATATGGTTGAGCTTGTTGTTAGTATTTGGTATCACTCTAGAGATCATCAAGTTAATCTAGTTGGTTTTGGCAAACTTAGCTTGGGTCAATAGAAATAATAATTTGAGGTGCTAGCATAAGAAAGAGGAATTTTCCTATTAGCTCATAAAATTAGTATTCACAAGTTAAGATCGCTTGGGATTTCAATGAAGATTGCATGATTGGTTTCATCACATGTATATTTTTTTGTTTTCCCTCAACTCTTATGCTTGCTACCCAGCCTTGCTAGCCAAAAACCCTGTACTGAGTATGAGCTCTACTCGTGCATCCAAACCCTGAACCAAAACCTTGCCATTTGTGTCCACCATACCTTCCTACATGTGGTATTTCACCGCCACTCCAAGTAAATTGCTCATGTGCTACCTTTTAAACTTTCAAATTATCCCTGTTTTGTGTTCCTGTTTTAGCTCATGAGGACGCAAATAGAGAATATTTATCTCACTTGTTGATTGGGCTCACACACCTGGACTAGTGGCTTCATCCGCATATCCAAATGCTATAAGAGCTGGCAGCGGGGTTCCCAGCCCCAAATAATAATACAAATTCTCTTCACTCTTTTTGCCCTTGATTTATTAGTCAAAGCATAATTGTGTAAACAAAAGAGAAAGAGGGATGACCTTCTATACCATTTGCGTCCTTCTATGGGAGCCGCTCTTGTGAGTCTAGTTGGCTTGTGACGTACTGTATTTTCTGTTTGCCATTCGTTGACATAAACATACACCTCTCAAAATTTAGCACTCCTCCACGGTTTGTGATTTTTGGCAGGCACCCGAGGATTCGGTTAGCCATGGTTTGTCTAAGATGGATGAGAGGAGTGTCATGCATTTTATACCTCTGTTTATTAAAATAAAATCTCTAGAACATGAGTGGTCAATGCTTCCCTCTGCGAAGGACCTTTCTTTTACATTTATGTTGAGTTAGTAAACCCATTCCTTTCTGTCTCCAGCAAGCATTTGAGTTGTTGTAATCTCATCATCTATATGTTGATTTATTCAATCATGTTTTCTATCCTTCTTTGTTTAGCACATGCTTTATTATCTGAATGAATATTACTTTGAAAGCTATGAATCACTGTAAAAGAGTTGTTATAATTAAACATGTTAAGCTCTACAATATAAACCTTGTTATAAAGACTTCACCTAAGATAAGTATGATTTCATTACATGTTCTCTGACCAAGAACGAAGTTTGCCATCACCAATTTTGATTCTCTCTTTTGCATCTTTGTTTGTGACTCCCTTTACTCGTTTCAAGTTAAGTTATATGAGAGAAAGTTGATGTCTATAATGATTGGTGCATAGATAAATGTGATGCTTCTTGTCCGTATTTTATTTATCGACTCTTCACTCCATAAACCTGTGGTCATGTTTACTGAGTTCAGTTTCGCTTGGGGACAAGCGAGATCTAAGCTTGGGGGGAGTAGATACGTCCATTTTGCATCACAATTTTATATCATCTTTTTCTATTATTCATCGATATATTTCATGTTATGATGCATCCCTTATGTTATTTTATCTTATTTTGCATGTTTCATATTTTTTGGAGAATAAACATGGGGACCAGGAATCTGATGGAAAAAGCACCGTCGAGATACCATATTTCAGAAGATCAGAAGAAGAAGTGGGACACCAGGGGTGTCTTAGAAGTTCAGAGGAACCTAGCTAGAAGGAGAGCTAGAGGGGGGCACCAGGGGCCCACACCATGAGGTGGCGCCCCCCCCCTTGGTCACGCCACCATGGGGTGTGGCCACCCTGGCCCACCTCTGGGGGGTATTTTTCGCGTGCTTGGCCCCCAGAAAACCCTAAGCCCCATACCATCGTCGAAGAATTATTCCGCCACCGCCTCGGGGCGAAAAACACCCGAGAGAGAAAAGCTCTATGGAAGGGAGAAATCTGCAGGGGAAATTCCTCTCCGGAGAGGGGAAATCACCGCCATCGTCACCGTCATCACTCCGGGCATCATCAAGATCGTCATCATCATCGTGATCACCACCAGCACCATCACCCTTATCATCCACCATCATCCCGATGTAACAATTAGGGGCCTCTATCGTTGTTTTACATTAGATCTCTCTCCCGGTGTGGCTTACTTGTTAGTAGTTGATGCTTGTGAGATTTATCGGTGTTTGCACTTTATGACCAGATTGTTATCATCCATTATATCGCCTCTGATCATGATCCATATGAAGTCTTGTGAGTAGTTCGTGTTGTTCTTGAGGACATGGGAGAAGTCAAGTTGTTAGTAGTGAAGTAATGTTGAATAACATTTAATGTTTGATATTTAAGTTGTGGTGTTATTCTCCTAGTGGTGTTATGTGAACGTCGACTACATGATACTTCACCATTTATGGGCCTAGGGGGATGCATCGTGTATTTGTCTACTAATTATGGGGTTGCTGGAGTGACAGATATCCCTCTCAAGCAACCCTGCAATCAAGATACAAGAAGTCTCTTGTGTCCCCAACACACCTAATATACTTGTCAGGTATATAGGTGCACTAGTTCGGCGAAGAGAGAGTAAAATGCAAGTAATATGGATGATAATAAGTGATAATAGAAATCTGAAATAAAAATGGTAGCAAGCAAACTTATAGCAGAACAGGCGGAAAACGGTGTTTCAATGCTTGGAAATAAGGCCTAGGGTTCCTACTTTCACTAGTGAACACTCTCAACAATAATCACATAATTGAATAAATAAATAACTTCTCTCACTATGCTACTCTTAACCCTCTCCGGTTGGACAACGAACACTAGTCATTGCGTAGGGCTGCAACATCACTCCTCATGTTTGTATTCCCATGTCTAGTTAACCCCACGCTGTCACTATGAGCGCCCTAGAAGGTACTAAGCAAACTCCAGAATTCATAGAGGAGACACACACGACGTGCACACTGTCACCTACACACCATGATCAAAGTGACTCCAAAGTTCATATTAATAAAGCACACTTGAGTAGCAAAAGATGAAGAGTAACATCTACGAATTCAAATAGATTACAAAGCTCATGATCACATATAGATCACACCATGGGAGAGAGAGATGAACCACATAGCTACCGGTAGAGCCCTCAGCCCCGGGGGAGAACTACTCCCTCCTCATCATAGGAGAGAGCAACAGCGATGGAGATGGCGGTGGAGTCGATGGAGATGGTTCCGGGCGCACTTCCGCGTCCCGGCAGAGTGACAGAACACAGATCTGTCCACCGAAACTTGTCGGTGGCGTCGGTGGAGCTACGGATGTATTTTGTGTAAAAGGTCGATTCTCTTAGGGTTTATGCCTCGGGGAGTATATATGGGCGAAAGGGCTGACAGGGGGATGCTAACCCGGTATGCCAAGCTCTGAGGAAATAACCCGGCCCGAAGGATGGTGTGCAGGATTCGGCTAAGAGTAAAGAAGCTTGTGGAGGCCCAAACTTGTGGGCTTAACGGTCCGGGTTATGGGCTATTGTAAAGGAAAGTTATGGTTAGTGCGCCGTGTTCATGTAGGATCCGGAATATGCCTTGCCGAATAAGTTGGGGGGTATGGGTGCCTTATAAACCGACCCTCAGGTATAGTTTTAGAGAGAGATCTAAGAACCCTAGCAATATCGTGTGATATCGAGTATCCAGTGTAAACCCTAAATCGAGTTATTGTATCAAGAATAGAGATCCGGCGACTTCGATTGCCGGCTGTCAGATCAAGTTGTACCATGTCTTCTCTTGAGCTAAACCCTCTCCCGAACGCCTGTGTCGACTTGCCCGAAGATCAGTTACCCCTGGTAACATCTGCCGTGATTATCCCACGACAGTTGGCGCCCACCGTGGGGCCTGCGTCCAAAGGTGTCTACATCACGGGAGAAGCTCGGAAGGGCATGGAGAATCTTGTCATCGGCGAAATCTACATCGACCACGAAGAAGAAAAGTTGGTGGACGATTCCGGCTGGGGGCCAGAATCGGATCACCTCGAGTCCGGATTTATATTGACGGTCGGCCGGATCAACATCTTCGTCGACACGGTACGAACGACTAACTTAAAAGGACAATATCATGTGCATACTACAGGAACTTCTAGCAGGAACAAAGAGACATCAAAGCAAGCGGCAAATTCGATTTCATCAGCCGCGCCGGGATATCTTAGATGGGCAGAACAAGAGATAACGTGGAGTAGAAGAGATCATCCGGAAAAAGTGGAGCGTCCAGGAGTCTTGGCGTTGGTGGTTGCTCCACAGGTTAATGGTTACGAGCTGAAGAAGGTCCTGATGGACGGTGGAAGTAGCATCAACATCCTTTATTGGGAGACCTTCTTACGGATGAGTCTCAAAGAGTCCCAGCTGCAGAAAAGTTCGACAATCTTTCACGGGATCGTACCGGGTCACTCGGCGAGCCCCGAGGGAAGGATCACCTTGGAAGTTGCTTTTGGGGAATCGACGGATAATTATCGAGTGGAGTGGCTCACGTTCGAGGTGGTCAAGTTGCGCAGTCCTTACCACGCGCTGTTGGGGAGGCCGGCTTACGCCCAATTCATGGCTAGGCCGTGCTACGTGTATTTGCATCTGAAAATCCCGGGTCCTAAACGGACCATCACTATACATGGGAGCCGGGATATAGCGGCCGAGTGCGACGAAGGAGATTCAGTTATGGCCGAGCAGGCATGCAGGAAGGAAGAGCTCGAATATTACCGGTCTCAAGTAAATCCGGACGATAGAACAGCCTTGAAAAAGCCGAATACTGAGGATGAGAGAGCAAAATTCAAGGCAGCGCAAGACACCAAGAAGATAGATTTTGTCGAAGGGGATTCTACTAAGCAGTTTACCATAGGGTCTAACCTGGGAAAAGAGCAGGAGGGAGCGCTCGTGGAGTTCATTCGCTCGAATGCAGATGTGTTTGCCTGGACACCCAGCGACATGCCGGGTATCCCTACAGAATTGGCTGAGCACAGTTTGCATGTGGATCCCAAGTCCAGGCCCGTGAAACAAGGTTTGAGGAAAATGAATGAGGAAAGAAGGAAAGCTATAGGCGAAGAAATCGCTCGGCTATTGGCAGCCGGCTTTATCATGGAAGTATTTCACCCGGATTGGTTGGCTAACCCGGTTCTGGTGATGAAAAAGACCAACGAGTGGAGGATGTGTATTGACTTCACTAGTCTCAACAAGCACTGCCCAAAGGATCCGTTCGCGCTCCCAAGGATAGATCAGATTATAGACGCAGTAGCTGGAAGCGATCTGTTATGCTTCCTGGATGCATATTCCGGGTATCATCAGATTAAGCTCAAAAGGGAGGATTGGGAGAAAACATCATTCATAACCCCGTTTGGGGCCTTTTGTTATAATACTATGACGTTTGGGTTGAAGAACGCTGGCGCAACTTACCAACGGTGTATTCAAAAGTGCTTTGAGGACCAAATCGGACGTAACGTCCATGCTTATGTGGATGACGTGGTCATCAAGACTAGGAAGGCGGAGACATTTATCGATGATCTAAAGGAGACATTCAAAAACCTGAGGAGGTACCAGATGAAGCTTAATCCAACGAAGTGCGTGTTCGGAGTTCCGGCTGGGAAATTACTCGGCTTCATAGTTTCCGAGAGAGGAATTGAAGCATGTTCAAAAGCTCACGGGCTGTGTAGCAGCCTTGAGCCGATTCATATCTAGACTCGGAGAAAAAGCAATACCCTTGTATCGGCTCTTGCGGAAATCGGATAAATTCGTATGGGACGAAGAGGCAGATGAAGCGTTTGAAGCACTAAAGAAGCAATTATCTGAAGCACCAGTACTAGCGGCGCCGGGTCCTAAAGAGCCTATGTTGCTATACGTGGCAGCTGGCCCCCGAGCCGTTAGCGCAGTGGTTGTCGTGGAACGCAAAGAGGACGGGAAAGGTTACCCGGTTCAGAGGCCGGTTTATTACGTCAGTGAGGTATTATCAGAAGCAAAGCAGCGCTATCCGCATTGGCAAAAGTTGGTGTTCGGGGTCTTTATGGCTAGCCGGAAGTTGAAGCCGTATTTCCAAGAGCATCCGATAACAGTGGTTAGTTCAATACCAATGTCGGATATCATCAGAAACTCGGACGCGACGGGAAGAATAGCCAAATGGGCGATAGAGATGGGGGATTATCATATCAACTACGAACCCAGGTCAGCAATCAAGTCTCAAGCTTTAGTTGATTTCGTTAACGACTGGACACATACAGGCATGACTGCAACGGTTCCAAATTCCGAGTCATGGATCATGCACTTCGACGGATCAAAGCAGTACGAGGGATCAGGAGCTGGGGTGGTGCTAACATCACCCAAAGGGGACAAATTGAGTTACGTGCTACAAATTCACTTCGACTGTTCCAACAACGTGGCCGAGTATGAGGCCCTATTGCATGGCTTAAAGGTAGCCAAAGAGATGAACATCAAGAGGATACGGTGCTTCGGAGACTCGGACCTTGTGGTACAGCAGGTGTCAGGAACGTGGGACAGAAAGGACGCAACTATGGCGGCATACCGCAGGGAAGTTGATAGGGTAGCAGGATGTTTTTCCGGGTATGAGGTGGAGCATATAGACAGAAGAAAGAACGAGGCAGCCGACGCCCTCGCCAGACTCGGCTCGCGCAGAGAGCCGGTTCCACCTAACGTTTTCCTGGACGAATTATGGCGACCATCAGTTAAAATCGAGTCAGAGGAGGAATTGGCAAATCAAGACTCGGATTCAGGGCTCGTAGCCACTGTACGTACTATTCCCGAGTGGACAGAACCGTTTTTGGCCTACCTATCACGAGGCGAGTTACCACAACAGGAGGTATTAGCAAGGCAAATTTTGAGGCGAGCAAAGGGGTACTCTATCATCAATGGGGAATTGTACAAAAGAAGTGCAGCAGGAGTCTTTTTGCGCTGCGTGGCGCCGGAAGAAGGCAGACAGATTCTCAAGGAAATCCATGAAGGCGACTGTGGACATCATGCGTCCACAAGGTCTCTTGTGGCTAAAGCTTATCGACACGGGTTTTTCTGGCTCACGGCCCTAACGGATGCGGAGCGATTGGTAGCAAGGTGTGACGGATGTCAAAGGTACGCTCGCCAAACCCATGTGCCGGCTATGGAGTTGCGGACTATCCCGTTAACTTGGCCGTTCGCCGTCTGGGGTATGGACATGGTTGGCCCCTTCCATATGTCACCATGCAAGAAAACACATCTTTTGGTGGCCATTGATAAGTTTACCAAGTGGGTTGAGGTTATGCCAGTTACTAATTGCGAAGCAGCTACAGCAGTCAAGTTCCTGAAAAGGATTATCTACCGGTTTGGGTACCCCCACAGCATAATTACCGACAATGGAACCAACATGTCCCTTGGTGAGATGGAGAAATTTTGTGGCAACAATGGAATCCGGCTCGATGTGGCATCGGTGGCTCATCCCCAGGCCAATGGACAAGTGGAGAGGGCAAACCAAGAATTGCTTCGCGGATTAAAACCACGATTGCGAGTTCCCTGTGTCAGGGCTGCTGGTGCATGGGTCGAGGAACTTCCTTCTGTGGTTTGGGGTATCAACACTACACCTAACAGATCCACTCAGATGACACCCTTCTTCATGGTCTATGGTGCGGAAGCAGTGTTACCAAGTGATATTATTCACGATTCGCCTAGAGTATCAGCTTACGTCGAAGTAGAGAACGAAAAAACCCGGCAGGACGCCGTAGATATGTTAGAAGAGCAAAGAGAACAAGCCCTGGAAAGATCAGCCATATATCAGCAAGATCTACGGAGGTATCATAGCCGGCGTGTGAAGACCCGGGTATTCCAGGAAGGAGACTTGGTTCTGCGTCTGGTACAGTCAAACGAAGGAAAACACAAATTATCACCACCATGGGAAGGACCATTTATCATAAGCCGGAGCCTGCATAACGGATCATATTATTTGATAGATGCAAGGGAAGAGTCGGCTACAGTCAATGACACCGCACACACCACTTCATCTATGCAAGAAAGAGATAGACCATGGAACGTGGCTCAGCTGCGTCCGTATTATACTTAGTAAAGACTATATTGGCAAGTGGAATTGCACGATGTAATAGGCAGCAGGTTTTCTGACGTACTCTTTTCCTATCCAGGGCACCTTTGGGGACTGGACGGGTTTTTAATGAGGCGGCTTGCTGACCTACATTTTTCATATCAAGTAAAGAGATGGTTATCAAGAAAAGAGATGGTTGTTATCAGTTTTTCATATCAAGTAAAGAGATGGTTATCAAGAAAAGAGATGGTTGTTATCAGGTTATGTATTCTCAGTACGATGCGTATATCTAGGTCTTGGGGGCTGGTCGCTTAAATAGCACAGTTACAAACTCAAAGACCCGGCCATGATGCCTATGAGTTATAAGGGCCGATTACTCGCAAACGAGTACGGCTACAATCTTATAACCGGACAAAGAAGTCCAAATTTCTTGGCTACTCTTACTTAAGCTCGATGTGACTCGCATTAAAGTGGCATGATTTGTTCGCTTACGATGGCAGTTGGTCATGAAACCCGACGGGAATTGGCTGGCTACGTCTTCGTATTGATGTAACAACATGGTATCCACGCGAAAGCCGGCTTACAGTACAAGACAGTCAAAAGGGTCATCTAAACCACAAGTTATGCAGAGTACAAGGCTGAATAGCTGGAAACTCAATGACTATTAAGCATAACTTCAAAACCGATGTGAAACAACTCATGGATCTTTGTGAAAATAGCAATAAGCATTTTGTTGCCTTTTCAAGATCAAGTGTCCTAGGCTCGGCAATCCGGGCCCGGTTGCTTGAAATCTTGAAAAGAACTGGCTTACTTGTATAGTTGCAAAAATCCAAATATCCGAGTCTTGGGGACTTGGGGACTTCGAAGCAAAATCCGCTTGTCAACACCCATGAGACCCGGAAATTGAGTTTTCACAAAAGGAGCAATAAATAAAACCAGATATCGAGAACAGATGAGCTTAAACTTAAAAAGGTCGGAACAGGCATCGAGTATATCAAGGCCTTAGTGTGCATTACAAAATACTGGTGAAAAAATATCAAAGGTGCACAGGCGCACCGCCTAAAAAATGACTGTTTCAAAAAGTATGTCGACCGACTGACGCTTAAGAAGAGGCATTGGAAACCATATATCACTCGGCGCCCATCTTGGCCTTACCCTTGCCATCATTGGTGGTAGCAGCAACACCCGGATCGGCGGCGCCAGCCCCTGCAGGGGGCGGAACGACTGATGTTGAGGCAGCAGGAGCAGAGCCGGCTTCAGCTTGTTTCTTGGCAGCCTCCGCCCTTATCGCAGCAGCTTCCTCCTTCCACCGAGCCAGCATGTCATACGGCTCAGGAAGATCCGACTTAATTACTTTATCGGCAGAATCATATGCTGGAACAAGTATGCTAACATCCAGTTCATCAGCAATTACGCTGGCCGGGTAACGGACCTCCTTCTGGACGGCCTGGAAATCCTTTACTGAAAACTTGGATCCGTCAAGCTTGAACTCTGGGAAGCCGCCCATAAGCTTCGCTAACTCGAGCTTGGGGAGATAAGCTTTCGCAAGTGCAAGCCCCCGGGTCACTCCAACCCGGCAAGATGAGCGCTTCCAGTGCCGAATCCACTCGGGAATAGTGGATAGGGCGTCCAACAGCCTCTTCAGGTCAACATGTCCTCTACCCGGACACCGTAACTCGTCAAGGATCCATCTGGTCCCGGCACATAGCTGCCGGATAGCACTCTTTATGGTTTTCAGCTTGGCAATGTCATCTTCATCCGGCATGGCTTCGTCCGGGCCTGAAGTAAAATGAAGATATAAGTCGGAAAACTTTTGCTGTTTGTCAAAAGGATAAAACAGGAGAAGGAAGCATACCAAGCAAAGAACGATAGGTGTCAGATATTTTGACGGAAAGGCTTGTCAGGTCATCTTCGGCTTGGTGAGCCCTTCTTCGGTACTTCTTCATTAATTGCCTATTCCTCCTGGCTTCAGCCTCGGCTGCTTCACGTAAAGATATCTCCTTTTCAACGAGCTTGGCGGCGTCCGCAAGTTTCTCCTCGTATTGAGTCACGTAAGACTGCATGGATGTTAAAAAAGCATTAGTCAGGTAGAAGAGCACAGTTATCAGTCATTGGTATAATAAAAGTACCGAGCAAGTCATGAATGAACTCCCTCGGAACTTGGGGACTGGACAAAGGTACAAGCAACATTAATCGAGCTTACCTCGTGTTTGGTTATTAAAGACCCCAAGATATTTTCCTCGTTAGCCCTTAAGGTGCGCAGGGTTTCTAGCATCTGGGCAAAAGTTAACTCCTCGGAGCGAGTCCCGGAAGAGCCGGCAGCTTGATCATCTGGTAGGGGGGTTCCCCTTGCATTTGGAGTGGAGACCCGGACAGTCTGAGTGTCCGGGTTGGGAGGGCTCATCCTTGTATCTAGAATTTCTATCTCTTCGTCTACTGGTTCCGATAAGGAAGGAGATCCGACGGTTTGGGAAAGTGGATTGTTCAGAGGGCCTTGTTCCCGGTTAGTGGTCGCATCACCACCAGTTGCGGCGTCTGTGTCGTCAGTCGGCTTCTCCACCTGGAGGTTATCCGTTTCTGTGTTTTCCGGGTCACTGACGGTGACTTGAGCGCTGAAAGAAAGATGAAAAAAGGCAGTTATTAATGATGACGGCGGCTCGGATGAAAGTTCGTTAGATGCAAAAAGAAATAGTAAGGCAAAAGCTTACCCGGTATTTACGGTGTAATCCGGTGGGAGCTCGCCACTGGAAGCAGACGAGGTATTCGCAGGAACCACTAGTGGAACCCGGAATTGCCCGGCACGTGGGTGGTTAGGAGAAGGGTGGCGCTGAGGAGAGTTGGAAGAACGAGATGGAGGAGCACTGCCACGAGGGACCGAGGGGGCGGAGATGCCCGGGTTAAGTGGATCTTCACCTGGGGAGCTCCGAGTTACTCTGCGCTTGGCTGGGAAGGAATCCTTCAAGCATGATGAATTTGATAATTGATGGTTAAGTCGTCGCATGACGTCAAAGGAGTAAGGTTCAGAGGATAATGAGGAAAAAGGAACCTTGGACACTGTCCCCCTGCCTTTCCTCTTGGCCCCGACTGTTGCCTCTGGGTCAGACTCGGTTCTCTCCGGGTCGTCTTCATTGTTTCCACCCTCGTCCTCTAGCCCTGCGAACCGGGTGTGCATTCATTGGAAAAAAGACAGACGAGAGGAAAGTAATGCAAGTAAAAATATGCAGATCCTGAGTGAATACCTTCACTATCGTCAGTCGCCTCGTCCTCCTCTTCCGGGTCTCTGGAGGGGGGGAGTGGTTCAACTCTCCAGAAAGGGTCATCAGCCTGAGGTAAAAAGATAAGATTAAAGGCTTAGAAGCAGTATCGAGTTGAAATGTGGAAACAAGCTATGAGCGCCGGGTATTACCGCTGGAGCTGGATTTTCCCGGGTAAACGGAGGTAACCCGGCGATGCCCTTTATCGCCTCCAGTTTCTCCGCCAAGAAGCCCTTGATAGTCTTTATAGTATCACCGGTCGCAAAGCTCTTGGTGGAGTAGCGGAGCGCGTCTGTGGTGTGCCCCGAATACTCGCACATCAATTTGGCGCGAACGGAATTGGGTTGGATTCGGAAATCGAACCAAGTTTTTATTAAATTGAGCCCTAGGAGGCCCTGGGCTGAGAGAATGGCTATCTTGGCTAGCGAAGGAAGGATTGCCTCCCTGTCTGAGTCTGATGCGAAGGCATTGAAAGACTCGGAGAGCTTGAGGGGGGCCTCTGAGTAACCCGGCAGCTTCTTTTCGCTGTCGGGGGAGGTATCGTGGCAGTAAAAGAAGGATAGCTGCCAATGTTTAACGTGGGAGTGCAGGTTGAGGGTTGGCATCAAAGAATTCTTACGGCGTTGGATGGATACCCCGCCGCAAGTGAGAAGCGCTCCGTCGCCGCTTTCGCGGCACGGCTTGCACTGGAATAACTCAATGAAAAGAGTCAGACTCGGTGGCATGCACAAGTACGATTCAGATAGAACAATGAAGTGGGTAATGTTTAACATGGAGTTAGGCCCTATGTCGAACACCCTGAGTCCATAATGATCTAAGACCTCCCTAAAGAAAGGATGACCCGGAGGACGAAATCCCCGGGTCACATGGTCAACGAAGCAGATTACCTCGTTTTCTTCGAGGGTGGGACGAGTCTCATTACCCGGGACCCTCCAGTGGATGTCTTTTTGAGAAGGGAGGGTTCCTAATTCGGCTAGCTCGTCCAATTTGGCTTTGGTGGTTGTGCAACGCCCCCAGTTGGCAGATATGGTTTGGGTGGTCCTCGTCGGAGCCGGTTGTTTTCCTTGTCGCTTGGGAGCCATGGGGCCAGCCTGCAAAACACAAAGAGAAGAGGCGTGTGAAATAAGACCCGGGAATACTGAGACATCCGAGTATAAAGGTATCAAGAAGGTGCGAAGCCGAGAACTGTCCGGGTATTGAGCACACTTGTGAAATTGTTGGTCACTTACATAGGGAAAGGTATTCGGGGATGACGGATGGTTGCCCATATTTATATCGCAAATGAAATGGCTGGAAAAGGAGGGTTTTTCCGGGTGTTAATGCAATAAGCGGAAAATTGAGGAGGAACGGATCTAGATGGAAATGCTTGCGGATGATTTTTAAGTAAAATTGGTAATCAATGAGGGTTGGAGGATCATTTGTGACTATAGGGCAGATGATTAAAGGAGTTGGCAAGCCTCGAGTCGATCTAATTTGGTGCAATCGGACAAATGATTTGCGGGTTGACCTAGATCCGATCTTGGATAAATTGAAAGTTGTGAGGATTAATTGACTGGTTGCGAGGAGCTTACCGGGGAGATTGGAGTCTAATACGATGGCGACGGGCGGCGTGGCTCGAATGGGAGAAACGGAGGAGCAACGGTGACACTTGACGGTGGCGTAAGGCGACTCAAGGGCGGGCGCGGCCGCTGGTGATCTTGCGTTGGTGACAGGTGCGAGCTCCTCACGGTGGCGTTGCGAGGGTGTTGGGAGCAAGGAAGAAGAGGGGAAGTTGTGGCGTGGTGAGAGGCTTAGGGTTGCCCATTAAGTACTATTTATAAGGCAAGGGTGAGCCTATCCTAACGGCCAGTAGCCGGAAACCGCGGGGTAAAGGTTATCAGCGAAGATCTTGCGAGATATGCGTCGAGTATTGGGCGAGGAATTGGGACAGAAGAAGGAAAGGATTTGCCCCGTAATGACGGGACTGATTATCGAGCATGAGATCTTGGCATTTTTGTTGTAGTCTGGACCTGGGAATTTGAACCTAAATGTGTGGAGGCCAAATCCGGGTTATCACATGGCCACCATGGAGTGAGGCCTAGCCGAATATCAAAACATCTTAACCCGGTCTTCATACGCCCGTATGATCGATATCTTTGCAGGGAATAGCAAGCGCTTCAAGGAGATCCATGAAGCCCAGGCTATTCTGGGGACTACTGACAGGGGGATGCTAACCCGGTATGCCAAGCTCTGAGGAAATAACCTGGCCCGAAGGATGGTGTGCAGGATTCGGCTAAGAGTAAAGAAGCTTGTGGAGGCCCAAACTTGTGGGCTTAACGGTCCGGGTTATGGGCTATTGTAAAGGAAAGTTATGGTTAGTGCGCCGTGTTCATGTAGGATCCGGAATATGCCTTGCCGAATAAGTTAGGGGGTATGGGTGCCTTATAAACCGACCCTCAGGTATAGTTTTAGAGAGAGATCTAAGAACCCTAGCAATATCGTGTGATATCGAGTATCCAGTGTAAACCCTAAATCGAGTTATTGTATCGAGAATAGAGATCCGGCGACTTCGATTGCCGGCTGTCAGATCAAGTTGTACCATGTCTTCTCTTGAGCTAAACCCTCTCCCGAACGCCTGTGTCGACTTGCCCCAAGATCAGTTACCCCTGGTAACATCTGCCGTGATTATCCCACGACAAGGGCGATGCCGGGAGGTGGCCATGGGGCCCACACCCCTAGGTGGCGCGGCCAGGGGGGCCGCGCCACCCCATGGTGTGGCCCCCC
Organism: Alopecurus myosuroides; assembly: GCA_028641055.1. Lineage (NCBI taxonomy): Eukaryota > Viridiplantae > Streptophyta > Magnoliopsida > Poales > Poaceae > Alopecurus > Alopecurus myosuroides. The sequence continues at coordinate 181,895,939 of CM054057.1, forward strand.
TCTGGGGCTCTTCGGGACTTCTAGATGCTTCCGGGACTTCTAAGACTTCTGGGCTTCGAATTTTCCAATTTCGAGAATATTTTGAGAATAGCTTTTCTGAAACTAAAAACAGCAGAAAACAGGGAACTGGCACTTGGCACCTTGTTGATAGGTTAGTCCCGGAAAATCGATAAAAATGACATAAAGTGTAAGGAAAACAATTGGGAAACAACATGGAACATCGGAAATTAAGGATGCGTTTATGACGTATCAAGCATCCCCAAGCTTAGTTCCTACTCCTCCTCGAGTAGGTAAACAATAAAACAAAATAATTTCTGAGCTGACATGCTACCACACAATCTTGATCATAATAATGTAAAAGCATATGCACGCTAAGATCATAGAACTTCAAACACAACATGATAAATAGAACTTTAATAATAAAGCATGGCAATTACTTTGCATCACGAAGAGTAACTCAAATAAAGGATCATGAATAATAATGCAAAGAAAGGTAGACGTTTGTTTCAGGTATAGAGAAAGCATGGCAAAGTGATATTTCGCTAGTCCTTAAGAGTGGGGCAAAACATAAATGCCAGGACACCTTCAAAGTTCATGAGAAAGACTAGAGCAAATAATTTTAGAACAAATAATATCACATAATGAATTAATTATTGATGTTTATGGGACAATGCACATATAAATAAGAATGGCAAAAATGCTCTCTCAACTATGCAAAGTTAGAAGATGGAGACTCAACATAAAAGTAAAAGAAAGGCTCTTCGCAGAGGGAAGCAGGGATCACTCATGTGCTAGGGCTTTTATTTTATTAAACAGAGGTTTTAAAAGTTTGGCACTCCTCCCATCCATCTTTCACAAACCATGGCTAACCGAATCCTCAGGTGCCTGCCAACAATCACATACCGTGGAGGAGTGTCTATATTTTGGGAGATGTATGCAAATGTCAACAAATGGTAAGCAGAAAATACAGTACGTCACAAGCCAACTAGATTCATAAGAGCGGCTCCCATGTGAAGGACGCATCTGGGTAGAAGGTCATCCCTCTTTCTCTTTTGTTTACACAATTATGCTTTGACTGATAAATCAGGGGCAAAAATAGTGAAGAGATTTTGTGTGTATTAATTTGGGGCTGGGAGGCCCGCTGCCAGCTCTTCTATCATTTGGATAAACGGATGAAGCCACTAGTCCAGGGTGTGAAATCCAATCAATAAGTGAGAAAAATATTTTGTATTGACGTCCTCATGAGCAAAAACAGGAACATAAAGCAGGAGTAGTTGTGAAAGTTTTAAAGGTAACACATGAGCAATTTACTCGGAGTGGCAGTTAAATACCACATGTAGGTACATATGGTGGACACAATGGGAAAAACTTTGGTTTAAGGGAGTTGGATGCACGAGTAGAGCTCATACTCAGTACAGGTGGAGGCTAGCAAAAGACTGGGAGTGACAAATCAAGAGAGCATAAGAGCCATAATCATGCATAGCGACATAAACATCATTAATTAAAGCATAAGCGGTGTCATAGTTCAAAAACTAAGTGGTCACAGAGGCTATTCGTGACTGGTTTGTAGTCATAAACATGGTGTGAGCATGCACCAAGTCAACCAAATAAAACATTCGAAAGAGAATACCAAAAAAATTATGCTTCCTTATGACAAGAACAACTCATGAATCTTTCAATGACATATTAAACACTCTTAGATATTTGAGGCTATTCATGCTACTCAACATCACAAGGCTTTAGAACTAAAATAACATTTAGCATGGCATGAAAAAGTTCTAGCAACAGTCTATACAAGCTTCTACTTGCACTGTTATAAATTCTACTTCAAGCAGCAGTTTCTATTCCCAACAAGCACCATACAAGATATGTTTTAACAAAAATACTTTACATGATACAACAAGAAAAAATGAGAGTACTCACATAACACTAATAAAACTAACAGCTCTGAATAAGAGATGCATGAAAACAAAGGCTAAACGAAGTACTAGCAAAAAGTGAACACTCACAGAACAATAAGAATGGAAACTAGAGTGTTCTAAGCAGTGAAAATGGAGTGTGTATCTCTCCCACACAAGTATGATAAGATCCAACCATTTATTACAGCAAAGAAAACCAAACAAACTGAAAACAAAAATAAAATACTCTCCAAGTAAAGCACATAAGATGTGACCGAATAAAAATATAGTTTCACTAGAAGTGACCTGATAATTTGTCGATAAAGAAGGGGACGCCTTGGGCATCCCCAAGCTTAGACGCTTGAGTATTCTTGGAATTTACTGGGATGTACCACCGGGGCATCCCTAAGCTTAGGCTTTTCACTCTTCTTGATCACATCATATTATCCTCTTCCCTTGACCGATGAAAACTTCCTTCACATCAAAATTCTCACAATCTTCATTAGCAATGTTAGTGCAATTGAAATAATAAATTCACATGGTTCAGTTTCAACACAAGTCTAACACTCAAAAACACAATACCTACTGTCACAACTTCTTTTAAAACTATTTTTCTCAAAAGAACACCAAAAGAAAGAGATTAAGATGCAAATGCGATAAATGGCAGAAATCTGTCAAAACAGAATAACAGGTAAAGATTGATTTTTTCAAAACTCTTATTTTTCTCAAATCAAAAAGTGGTCAACTAAGAAGTTACGTATATAACTCTGGATTAAGCAAAAAAACTAAGGTCATTTTGGATTTTCTGTGATTTTTATTGGAATTAACAGTAGACAATGGAAATCTGTTTCCTGCGCAGAAATCCGAAATATAGCCCCAACTTTCCACTAGAGGCTTTACTTGTCTCAACAAAAACACAAAAGAAAAGATACAACGGGGTTGCTAAGGAAATAGAAAACACCCAGGTGCAAAGAAAACAAAAGAAAACGAAGGAAAACAGGTTGAAAACGGAGAAATAAAACGGGTTGTCTCCCGGTAGCGCTTTTCTTTAACTGCCTTTCAGCTAGGCACAATGATTTTAAAAAGATGCTCACATAAGAATAAGAGTTGAAGCACAATAAGAGAGCATCAAGAAGAAAATATAAAACACATTTAAGTCTAACCCACTTCCTATGAAAAACAATGTTGTAGAAAAACAAGTCAACGAAGCACAAAGTAACTAGCATAGGAAGACAAAATAAGTGCAACTTCAAATATTTCAACATAAAGAGGGGAACTTAATATTTTTGAGATGCATAAAACCATGTTTCCCTCTCTCATAATAACTTTCAGTAGCATCATGAATAAAATTAACAATATAACTATCATAAGAAACATTCTTATCATGATCCACATGCATAAAAGAATTAATACTCTCCACATAAGCATAGTCATTCTTATTAATAGTAGTGGGAGCAATTCAACAAAATAGCTATCATTATTATTCTCATCACCATAATCATTAAATATAGGAGGCATATTGTAATCATAATTAATTTTTTCCTCAATAGTAGGTGGACTAAAAATATCATATTCATCATTGTAAACAGGTGGAACTAGAATATCACAATCATTATTATCATCATATATTGGAGGCAAGGTATCATCAAAGAAAATTTCCTCCTCAAAACTTGGGGGACTAAAAATATCATATTCATCAAAACTAGCTTCCCTAAGCTTATACTTTTCCATAGCATTAGCAATAATGGTGTTTAAAGAGTTCATACTAATAACATTGCCACTAGCATGCAAATAAAGTTCCATAGGTTTTTAAATTTTCTCTTCAAAACTTCATGTCATAACTCAAGATAAAGATTATAAAGCTCTCTCATATTTTTGTTGTTTTCCATTTAAGCATAAAGATAAAAACAAGTAACAAGTAAAAAATAAGCCTGACTAGTGAAAATAAAAACAAGAAACAAAAAGATATAATTGCAGAATCTAAAGGAAATAACTTCGAGCACTCAGACCTGAGGATGTGAGTACCTTTTACCTTACCTCCCCGGCAACGGCGCCAGAAAAGAGCTTGATGTCTACGCACGCTTCTATTCTTGTAGACAGTGTTGGTCCTCCAAGTGCAGAGGTTTGTAGAACAACAGCAAGTTTCCCTTAAGTGGATTACCCAAGGTTTATCGAACTCAGGGCGGTAGAGGTCAAAGATATCCCTCTCAAGCAACCCCGCAATCAAGATACAAGAAGTCTCTTGTGTCCCCAACACACCCAATATACTTTTCAGGTATATAGGTGCACTAGTTCGGCGAAGAGAGAGTAAAATGCAAGTAATATGGATGATAATAAGTGATAATAGCAATCTGAAATAAAAATGGCAGCAAGCAAACATGTACCAGAACATGCGGAAAATGGTGTTTCAATGCTTGGAAATAAGGCCTAGGGCTCCTACTTTCACTAGTCGACACTCTCAACAATGATCACATAATTGAATAACTAAATAACTTCTCTCACTATGCTACTCTTAACACTCTCCGGTTGGATAACGAACACTAATCATTGCGTAGGGCTGCAACAGCACTCCTCAAGTTTGTATTCCCATGTCTAGTTAACCCAACGCTGTCACTATGAGCGCCCTAGAAGGTACTAAGCAAACTCCACAATTCATAGAGGAGACACACACGACGTGCACACTGTCACCTACACACCGTGATCAAAGTGACTCCAAAGTTCATATTAATAAAGCACTTGAGTAGCAAAAGATGAAGAGTAACATCTAGAAATTCAAATAGATTACAAAGATCATGATCACGTATAGATCACACCATGGGAGAGAGAGATGAACCACATAGCTACCGGTAGAGCCCTCAGCCCCGGGGAGAACTACTCTCTCCTCATCATAGGAGACAGCAACATCGATGGAGATGGCGGTGGATTCGATGGACATGGTTCCGTGGGCACTTCCCCGTCCCGGCAGAGTGCCAGAACAGAGATCTGTCCCCCGAAACTTGTCGGCGGCAGCGACGGAGCTACGGATGTATTTTGTGGAAAAGGGTGATTCTCTTAGGGCTTATGCCTCGTGGAGTATATATGGGCGAAAGGGCGATGCCGGGAGGTAGCCAGGGGGCCCACACCTGTTGGGGGGATGATAACCCGGCAGGCCCATGTCTGGGACAAGACCCGGCTAAAGGGAAACCACACGAGACCTTGCGCTGTAAAGTTGGGTCAGGTGTGATCAATGGGCCAGTGACTGCGTTGGAGACCCGGCCCAAGGGAAGAAAATATCTAGGAGGCTTAAGAGGCGGTGCAAACCCTGTGACCCGTGACTTGGGAGTCACGGTAGGTAATTTAGGGCTATGTGTGAATCCCGAGTAGGATTCCAGATGTATCTTGTAAGGGAAGCCAGGAAGCCGGATATTATATAAACCGGCGTCTAGGGCATAGAGACCAAGGTTGAGAGAGACATAAAGATTCGAGTATTCTAGGTATACGAGAGCAAGTCTTTGTAACCCTAGATTGGGGTTTCGGCGACATTGCAGCCCGAGCCCCTAGATCACCAGTTAATATGATTGCATCCGAGCTAAACCCTCTCCCAAACACCCGAGTCGATTCGCCCCTAACTAAGTTACCCCCAGTAACGTCTGCCGTGATTATCCCAGGACAGTTGGCGCCCACCGTGGGGCCTATGTCCAGAGGTGTTTACATCACAGGAGAAGCTCGGGAAAGCATGAAGAACCTCGTCATCGGCGAGATCGTCACCAACCCTGAAGGAGAGAAGATCGTTGATGACTTTGGCTGGGGGCCAGAGTCGGATCAGCTGGAAGCCGGATCTATCGTCACGATCGGCCGGGTCAACGTCTTCGTCGGCATGGTACATGTGTCTGGTTTTATTTCTGACAATAATGAGTATGAATCTGTGTCAGGGGACACCACCTGTGTCCAATCGGACGGGGAAGAATCGGTAGGAACAACAGAGCTGGAAAAGGCACCCACCACGAAGAGGGAACAACCGGAGGAGCCGGTATGGACCCTGCGTGGCCGGGTCGTTGAAGAGGATGATACCGAATCTATATTGCATCTGCTCGAAGATCGGTACGAAGAAGATAGTTGCGAAGAGGAAGAATACGAATCTTCACCAGGCATTGCGCGCCGAGTCGCAGTCTACACAGCCCCTGCGATAAATCTCAATCAGGGTGATGTGTCGGCAGCCGCGGCTGGTGCGGCGCAAGCGCTGGCCCCGCAACAAGCACGAGTTAATGGAATCCCGGTCGTAGCCCGGGTCGATGGTGAGCCGGCCTCCATTACCAGCGAAACAGGGGAAAGCGCTCAGTTTAGAAACATGTTCGGATTCAGGGCAAACAAAACAGCTGGGGCAGGAACGTCACCACCACAAAACCCGGCTCTATTCAGCAATAACCTGATTTTGGATCCCACTCTATTGGCAATAGTGATAACTCCAGGAAACGCGGCGGCACGCGCCAGAGACCCAGATGTGGCCCGCCGAGCGTTGGAACACCAAAGGAGAGATGTAGAAGCTGAGAGGCAGGGGATGGACGTGTGCCAGCGCCAGTTGGAAGAGTTGGAAGATCGTATTCAAGCTCAAACAACTAGGACATATAATCAGAGGCATCAGACGAGGCTACCGGCGGCAGGTGGGAATCTACAGCCGGCCGCATTGTTCATTACACCCCAAGACCAGCCGATCCCGGCTGTGAATCAAGGAACCGGGTATCAAGGGGCGACACTCGGGGGAAAGCCGGCTAATGTGCTAGCCGGGGTACCCGCGTTACCCGTCGGGGCCACCGGAGGCAATACTGCGCCACCACCGTCACGATTTCATACCCCACCGGGTCACTTCAATAACCCCATGGATAATGTGTACGCTGCAACTCTGGCGCTCGACCGTATTCCATTACGAGAATCACCTCAAGCGATTGAGACCCGGCGAGCTATAGAGATATTATGCACCGCGGTGGCTCAGCAGGTTAATCACCCGGATAACAGAAGCGGTTTGCACGGGACGCCATACGTCAGCCGGCAGCCCGGAAATACGAGGAATATTCAGTCAAGCTCGGCGCGACGGAGGGCAGAGCAGCAGCAAATGCCGCCTCCTCCTCACATGCCAGCAGCTCCCGCGGTCTCAGCGGCGCAGGCAATTGTCGACAATTCTCGTGCGAGGCGTATAGCCGGGTCTGCGGCGCGAGGGCCAGCAGGTGGCGTACTCCCTGCCGCGCCCGCCGAGTCTCATGTCTCACGCGTAAGGCCGGTGCTGACAAACTTAGCCGGACCCAAGTGCCTGTCAGATGCCATCAGGGCTGAACCATACCCGGATAAGTTTAAGGAAACGGGTAAAGTTGTCAATTATGAGCCAACCATGGATCCTGAGACCTGGCTAAGCAGTTACGAGATGGCTATGTCTATTCGCAACGCTTCAGAAAAACTCCAAGCCAAGTTTATGTATCCTATGATGTCTGAAGGAGCAGCAAAATTATGGTTCAACAATTTGCCTGAGAGGTCTATCAATTCATGGAGTGAGTTAAAATCGGCTTTCATCAAACATTTTCATGGAACTTGCAGAAAACTATACATAGTCGACGACTTAGATAGGTGTATCCAAAGAAAAGTAGAATCGGCACGCAGCTGGGTACGCCGGGTTATGGAGATACTTCACTCTTCCACTGATATTCAGCCAAAGGACGCGATACAAGCTATGGAAAAAACATGCAGATACACGCCTTTGGTGCAAAAATTGGTGCGCATGAAATCCAGTAGGCATGTTTCAGAAATTACTATGGGGGAATTGATGGACGCGTGCAACAATCATGCCTCCACTGACACCACAGAAGAGGATATCGAAGAAAAGAAAGGAAAGTCTAACGTGAACAGTAACGGAAGATCCGGCAATGGGGCCGCGTCGGGTAACAATGGAGGTGGTAACGGACACAACCAGCATAAACGTCCGTATGAGGGAAACTCTGAGTTAGTCGCCAATACCGAGGCCGGGTTTCCAAGGCCTAGAGTAGATGGAAACTTCAACGGAGGAAACTTCAACGGGGGAGGCAATTATCAAGGACCACCACGACCGGCTAACCACATAGAAGCCTTCAAGATGCCTTGCCCACGTCATAGTAGGAATGGAAGCCGGCTAATCATTCATCGGAGCAATGCATGGACTTATAGAGATGGAAAAACGAGGAAATACAGAAGGCCCTGCGAGGTGCAGGCCGGGGAGGAGGGTCGGGTCTGGGCGGAAAGCCGGGCAACGGACCACCCCCCGCAGGCAACGCAGGAGGCGGCAATCCGGGTAATAACCAGGGTGGTGCGGGTGGCTTTCAGGCTAATCCAAAGCAGTTAGGACAATATCATGTCCACACCACCGGGACCTCCAAAAGGGAGAGAAAGGTACTCAAGAGAGCGGTAAACTCGGTTTCCTCGGGCGTCCCAAGATACCTGAGATGGTCAGATCAAGAAGTAACATGGAGTAGGAGAGATCACCCGGAAGCAATAGAACATCCGGGTGTGTTAGCTTTGGTGGTAGCACCGCAGGTCAATGGCTACGAGCTGAAGAAAGTTTTGATGGATGGTGGAAGTAGCATCAACATCCTGTACTAGGAGACCTTTTTACGTATGGGACTCAAGGAGTCTCAGCTGCAGAAAAGTTCCACAGTTTTCCACGGAATTGTGCCAGGACACTCGGCCTGCCCTGAGGGAAAGATAACACTGGAGGTCGCTTTTGGAGAATCGAAGGATAATTACAGAGTAGAGTGGCTCACGTTCGAGGAGGTGAAGTTGCGTAGTCCATATCATGCGCTGTTTGGAAGGCCGGCTTACGCCAAATTCATGGCAAGGCCATGTTATGTGTACCTACAGCTAAAGATCCCGGGTCCTAAACAAACCATCACTATACATGGGAACAGGTTTGTGGCAGCAGAGTGTGATGAGGGAGATGCGGCACTTGCAGAACAAGCTTGTGCGAAGGAAGAACTCAGGTATTACCGGTCTCAGGTAGACCCGGAAGATCGAACAGCTTTTAAGAAACCGAACACGGAGGACGAGAGAGCTAAGTTTAAATCAGCCCAAGATACGAATATGGTGGCTTTTGTTGAGGGCGACTCTTCCAAACAGTTTTCTATAGGTTCTAACCTAGATAATAAGGAGGAAGAGGCACTCATAAAGTTCATTCGCGAGAATCAGGATGTGTTCGCTTGGACACCTAGCGACATGCCGGGTATCTCGACCGAGCTCGCTGAGCATAGTTTGCATGTCGATCCCAAGTCCCGGCCAGTGAAGCAAGGTTTGAGAAAAATGAACGAAGAAAGGAGAAAGGCTATAGGAGCAGAGGTGGCTCGGCTCCTAGCGGCCGGCTTTATCATGGAGGTCTTTCACCCTGACTGGTTGGCAAACCCGGTTTTAGTGTTGAAAAAGAATAATGAGTGGAGAATGTGCATAGATTACACGAGCCTCAACAAGCATTACCCTAAATATCTGTTTGCCCTTCCGAGGATAGACCAGATCATAGACGCAGTGGCGGGAAGTGACCTGTTATGCTTCCTGGATGCTTATTCCGGGTATCACCAGATAAAACTCAAAAAGGAGGATTGGGAGAAAACGTCATTCATAACCCCTTTCGGAGCCTTTTGTTACAAAACCATGACCTTTGGATTAAAGAATGCAGGTGCAAAATACCAACGGTGTATTCATAAGTGCTTTGAGGACCAGATTGGACACAACGTCCACGCTTATGTTGATGATGTGGTGATCAAAACAAGGAAGGCGGAAACTTTCATTGATGACCTAAAAGAGACATTCAAGAACCTGAGGAGGTACCAGATGAAGCTCAACCCAACAAAGTGCGTGTTTGGGGTTCCTGCGGGGAAATTACTCGGTTTCATCGTTTCTGAGCGAGGGATCGAGGCTAACCCGGAAAAGATCAAAGCCATCCAGAGCTTGAAAAAGCCGGAAGAGCTGAAACATGTTCAGAAGCTTACAGGATGTGTGGCAGCGTTAAGCCGGTTTATATCTCGGCTCGGAGAAAAAGCGATACCCCTATACCGACTCTTGAAGAAAACAGATAAGTTCAGATGGGATTAAGAGGCAGACGAGGCATTTGAAGCTCTAAAAAAGCAGTTATCTGAGGCGCCGGTTTTGGCTGTGTCGGGTCCTAAGGAGCCTATGTTGCTATATGTTGCAGCCGGTCCTCGGGCAGTTAGCGCAGTGGTTGTGGTTGAGTGCAAGGAGGATGGAAAGGATCACCCGGTGCAACGGCCGGTTTATTATGTAAATGAGGTCTTATCAGAAGCAAAACAGCGGTATCCACATTGGCAGAAGTTGGTTTTTGGGGTATTCATGGCTATTCGGAAATTGAAGCCTTACTTTCAAGAACACCCCATTACTGTGGTGAGTTCCATACCCATGGAGGATATCATAAAAAAATCGGACGCAACAGGAAGGGTAGCCAAGTGGGCCATCGAGATGGGAGACTATCACATCAACTACGAGCCCCGGTCGGCAATCAAGTCTCGGGCTTTGGTCGATTTCGTCAACGATTGGACTCAAACAAGCATGCCCTTAGTGGTGCCAAGTTCAGAGTCCTGGGTGATGCATTTTGATGGTTCCAAGCAGTATGAAGGGTCAGGAGCTGGTGTGGTGCTCACATCGCCAAAGGGAGATAAGTTGACTTATGTATTGCAAATTCACTTCTATTGCTCTAACAATGTAGCCGAGTATGAGGCCTTGTTGCATGGACTGCGAATAGCAAAGGAGATGAACATCAAGCGTATAAGGTGCTACGGAGACTCGGATCTCGTGGTACAGCAGGTGTCAGGAACGTGGGACAGAAAGGATGCAACAATGGCAGCATAGCGCAGAGAGGTGGACAAGGTAGCCGGGTCTTTCTCCGGGTATCAAGTGGAGCATATCGATCGGCGAAAAAACGAGGCCGCGGACGCACTTTCGAGACTTGGCTCCCGTCGAGAGCCGGTTCCGCCTAACGTATTCTTGGATGAGTTATGGCGGCCTTGTGTTAAAACCGAGTTAGAAGAAGTAATAGCTAATCAAGACCCGGATTTGGAGTTTGTGGCCGCGGTGCGTGCTATCCCGGAGTGGACAGAGCCGTTCGTAGCATTCCTGTTACGGGGTGAGTTACCACAACAGGAAGTTTTAGCCCGGCAAGTCTTGAGACGAGCAAAGGGCTATTCTATCATTGACGGAGAGCTTTATAAGAGAAGCGCTGCAGGTGTATTTCTACGCTGTGTAGCCCCAGAAGAAGGCCGTCAAATATTGAAGGAGATTCACGCAGGTGATTGTGGACACCATGCCTCCACAAGATCCCTTGTGGCTAAGGCATATCTGCACGGGTTCTTTTGGCTCACGGCTATAGCAGATGCAGAACGCTTGGTGGCAAGATGCGATGGATGTCAAAGGTACGCTCGGCAAACTCATGTGCCGGCTATGGAGTTACGGACAATTCCCCTGACTTGGTCATTCGCTGTTTGGGGTATGGACATGGTAGGCCCTTTCCACATGTCTCCATGCAAAAAGACCCATCTGCTGGTGGCTATTGACAAGTTTACAAAGTGGGTTGAGGTCATGCCTGTTACAAATTGTGAGGCGGCCACAGCTATGAAATTCTTGAAGAGGATCATACATCGATTTGGATACCCCCACAGCATAATCACAGACAATGGAACCAACATGTCCTTAGGAGAGATGGAGAAGTTTTGTGGAAACAATGGTATCCGGCTTGATGTGGCCTCTTTGGCTCATCTGCAAGCCAATGGGCAGGTGGAGAGAGCAAACCAGGAGTTACTTCAGGGATTGAAACCACGATTACGAGTCCCGTGTATCCGAGCTGCTGGAGCATGGGTTGAGGAGTTACCCTCTGTGGTCTGGGGAATCAACACTACACCTAACAGATCTACTCAGATGACCCTGTTTTTTATGGTTTATGGTGCAGAGGCGGTCCTTCCGAGTGATATCATCCATGACTCGACACGAGTGGCGGCTTATGTTGAGGTGGAAAACGAGAAGACCCGGCAAGACGCCGTGGACATGTTAGAAGAGCATAGGGAGCAAGCATTGGAACGATCAGTCATATATCAGCAGGACTTGAGGCTGTATCATAGTCGCCGAGTCAAAACCCGTGTTTTCCAGGAAGGAGACCTGGTGCTATGCTTAGTACAATCCAAGGAAGGAAAGCAAAAGCTATCTCCCCCATGGGAGGGTCCGTTCATTATAAGACGAAATTTGCACAATGGATCATACTACCTGATAGATGCAAGGGAAGAGTCGGATACTGTCAATGACACTGCTCATTCCACTTCATATATGCAAGAGCGTGAAAGACCATGGAACGTGGCTTAGCTGCGTCCCTACTACACTTAGTATAGACTCGGTTTGCAAGTTGTATTACACGATGTAACAGGCAGCAGGTTTCAGAAGCACTCTTTTCCTATCCAGGGTACCTAAGGGGACTGGAGGGTTTTTAATGAGGCAGCTTGCTGACCTAACCTTTTCATATCAATAAAGAGATGGTTAAATCATGATAATTGTTTCGTTTCCTAAGTTTTGTCAACTTCTTGTATGTTTTTTATATGTTTTATCCCGCTTTATATTAGGTAAGTGTACTATGTTTAGTTAGCTATGTTTATCTAATTGCAAGAAATATAATGTAGTAGGCTTAAAATTTACATATTTTTTCCTTTTATTACATTCAAGCTATCTGTAAGCCAGTAGAGCTGAAAGCCTACTGTTGCATAGCATATATATCTAGGTCTTGGGGGCTGATTGCTTGAATAGCACGGTTACAATCTCAGACCCGGCCATGATGCCATTAAGGTGTGAGGACTGATTACTTGCAATAAGTACAGTTGCAATCTCATAACCTGGACAATAGAGCCAAATTTTTCTTGGCCTTTCTTGTTTAAGCTTGATGTGACTCGCAACAAAGTGGCATGTTTTGCTAGCCTATAAATTCAATCAGTCATGATGCCCATGGGGACTTGCCTGGCCCTGTTTTCATAGAGTTATAGCAACATTGAGTACCCACGTGAAAGCCGGCTTACAACAAAGAGGGTCAAAAGGGTCATCCAAACCATAAGTTATGCAGAGTGAAGGCAACAGCCGGAAACTCATAATACATCAAGCATAACTTCAAAGTGTATAAAAGATAGTAACATGGTTGAGGACTTGGAGAAAGCAAAAAAAAAAACTTAAACCCATCAATCCTCAGACCCAAAACCCAGGTCTTGGGGACTTGGGGACTTGAGAAAGCAAAAAAGTTTTCCTAAGCCAATGATCTCAATACCCAAAATCCGAGTCTTGGGAACTTGGGGACTTGAGAAGCAAAGTTTTCCAAGCCGAAAAACCAACGACCCAAAATCCGGGTTTTGGGGACTTGGAAGAAATTTTTCACCATCCCACAACCAAGACTCGGCATCTATCGCGAAAAGCATCAAAAAAGCAAAGTTGTGCCAACATAAGGTTGCAAAGTGCATATCAAATCGACGACCAAAAGGGTCATCAAAACCACAGGAGTTTAAACGTATTACAGACCAGAGAAATAGTATCAAAAGTGCACAGGCGCACTATCAAATAACAAGTGTAAAAGGCATAATACAATGCCTATTGGCCGAATGATTGTTTGCTGGTAAAAACGAGAACATTACTCGGCTGCTGCAGCCGAGTCATCAGGAGTGGTCTTGGTGGTCGGGTCTTCAATGTTTCCCTCGGTTGCCTTCTCCTTCTCAATGTCCGGGTTATCCCCGGAGACAGCACGTGATGGAGGAGGATCAACCGGAGTTGAGGAAGATGGCACAAAGCTGGGGTCCACCGCAGCCTTTTTCTTTGCAAGCTCCGCCTTGAAACGAGTCAAGATATCAAAGGGCTCCGGGTCTTCAATAGGCACAGGTTTGTCCTCAGCATCATAGGCGGGAGTAAGCTTGTTCACGTCGAGGGTCTCCGCGATCAGGCTGGCCGAGTGACGGATCTGGACGTTGATGGCCTTGAGGTCTTTCCCAGTGAACTTAGAGCCGTCAGTTTTGAACTCGGGAAACCCGTTCACAAGCATTGTCGGCTCGATCTTGGGGTAGTATGCTTTGACTAGTGCAAGAGCACGAACCACTCCAACCCGGCATGATGAGCGCTTCCAAGTCTCGACCCAGGTGGGGACCGTCGAGTACGCCTCGAGCATCTTGGTAACACCCGGAAAATCACCCGTTAGCTTCAGAGATTCAAGATCCCACTTCGTCCCTGCTGAGAATTACCGGATAACAGTTTTGAGTATTTTCAGCCGGTGGTGGTCATCTTTCACTTCAGCAACGTCAGTCGGACCTGTGGAACAGAAAGAGAAATAATATACCCGGATACCGAGTCAAAAGCACTACAGGATAGGGAAATCCGGGTAACACAAATCGACAGACAGAGCCTAGACTCACCAATGAGGGAGTTGTAAGTGTTGACGATGAAGGACGAGTATTCCTTGATAAGCTCATCAGCGGTCTTCAGTTTCTTCTTTTGCTTGTTATGCCTCTTGGTGAGATCCTTGAGGCTAGCTTCCATCTCTTCACGGAGTTTAACCTCCACTTTCAGCAGTTCATTGGTCTTAGCCAAAATCTCATCAGTACGGGCAACATAAGCCTGAAATCGACAGACAAACATTAGTCGGCATACTAGAGAGTACCGAGTGACTGTATACAGAACACTCGGAACTTGGGGACTAGGATGAGTGTATTCGTAATGTTAGTAAGGTTAACCTGGTGCTCAGCCGCCAGAGACTCGATTATCTCCTCTTCAGTGGTCTTCAAGGACCGATACTGCTCCAGCAGCTTTTCAAAATTTTGGCTGCTGAGAGCCGGTCTGGAAGAGCTATCGCCATGGCCAGTTGGTTGGGCTGCTGCCTTTGTTTCCTCCGGGTCATATCTGGTAGTAGCGGTCCTTGGAGCAGCAGCACTCTTCTGGGTCCCAATGTACTCGACATCGGGATCATCCGGCCGGGGCATGGGAGGAGGAGACTCGGTTCTTGGGCTGGTGGCGTTAGTTGGCCCTTGTTCTTCAAGAGGTGGAGGGTTGGCAGCGCTTACCGGCTCTTCCGCCATTGGGTCATCAGCGGGGGTTTCCACTGGGTCGCTAAGTGTGACTTTGGCTCTGAGGAAAGAAAAACAAGAAGTTAGTGTGCTATAGAGGAAAAATGTGCAAAGTATAAAAGTATTGACAAGCAAGGTATGAGAATTACCCGGCATTCACCACAAAGTCGCTGGGAAGATCATTGCTAGACCCGGAGGACACTGATAAAGAATCGGAAAGTGAGACTCGAAGCTGTCCGGCTAATGGGTGATTTGGAGATGGATATTTTCGAGGAGTGTAGTCAGAATAAGTTGAAGGAGTACCGGCTCGGCGAGCAGGCGACATAGGGATCCCGGGGTTGAGGGGATCGTCACCCGGAGAAGTCCGGGTTGCCCGTCACTTGGTTGGAGTTGTGTCCTTCAGAGATGATATAGTGGTTAGATATTCGTTAAGTTTGCACATACCGGCATAGGAGTATGGCTCTGTGGTCATGGAGGAGTATGGCACCTTGAATGTGACTCCTATGGGCTTCCTTTTCTTGCCAACCTCAGCATCCGGCTCTGCCTCGCTCTCCTCCGACTGAGAGTCGTCCTTGTCAGCCGGTGCTGGTGATTCTGGCGTATTGTCGGAAAGAGGAGAATTTTGATCTAATAGATTGAAAAATTATCTGTTTAATAACTCGGAATTACCTTCCTCACTATCACTCAGTTCTTCATCCTCCGAGTTTTCAGAAGGGGGAGGGGTGACAATCTTCCAAAACTCGTCAGTTTCCTGGGTAAAAAAACAGCAGAGATAAAAGTTAGTATATGTGAGTTAGAAAAATCAATCGGTGCAAAAGAGATAAGTCGGTTCTTACTGGTGGAGCCGGGTTAGAGCGAGAGAAGGGGGAGAGCCCGGAAACGCTCTTGATGGTATCCATCTTCTCTGCTAGAATTTTTTTCATGACCTTGTTGATGTCCGCGGCCGGGTATGACTTCTCCGAGTATTGGAGAGAGTCGGTCAGATGGCCCAAATAATCACAGATGAGTTTGGGACGGATACTATTTGGTTGGATCCTACAACTGATCCAGGTCTTGATTAGGTTTAGCCCGCAAAGACCATGGGCTGCTAAGACGGCTAATTTGTGGAGGAAAGGTCGGATAGATTGTCTGTCGGCTTCTGAAGCAAAAGCGCTCAGGTTATCACTGAGAGAAAGAGTATCTGTGGAAAAACCCGACAAAGGCTTTTCGCCGGGTCTGGATGTGTCCTTGCAATAGAATTTTTTTCTGCCAGTGCTTCACGTGGGAATGAAGACTGAGAGTCGACATCAAGGATTTCTTACGCCTCTGGATGGACACACCCCCACAGATAGGAGAAAGAAGCAACTTTCGAAGGTTGACACAACTGAGGTGGCAGGGCACACTACCGGTTCAGAAGCAACGTGGAACCTACACAACACAATCAATCACGTTGCCCCAATGAAGCAGTGAGGTTGTCAATCTGACCGGTTTTGCTGAACAGAAAGAGGTTAGACGTACCGTATGGAAAATAATATGTGTTTGCAGTAGATGAAAGAGAACATTGATAGCGGTAGTAAAACAGTAGCAGCAGTATGAAAACAGAGATTCCAGTGGTTGTATTATCAGTATAAGGAAAAAGGACCGGGGTCCACAGTTCACTAGAGGTGTCTCTTCCAAGACAGATAGATAACATGTGTGGTAAACAAATTACAGCTAAGCAATTGATAGATATAAAGGCTGCACCGTAGTGTGATGACCCACAAGTATAGTGGGTGTATCGTAGTACTTTCGATAAATAAGAGTGTCGAACCCAACGAGGAGCAGAAGGTGTTGACAAGCAGTTTTGATGAAAGAATAACTGTAAATACTGAAAGACTAGATTTGTAGGGGGTTTTGATATTGCAGATAAATAAAGTGCGAGTAAATAAAATTAAGTAGTAATAATTGCAGCAAGTGGCTGATACGTCATAAACGTATCCTTAATTTCTAATGTTCCATGTTGTTTTCATGTTGTTTACCACATGTTTTCCTTACACTTTATGTCATTTTTATCGATTTTCCGGGACTAACCTATTAACAAGATGCCAAGAGCCAGTTCCCTGTTTTCTACTGTTTTTAGTTTCAGAAAAGCTGTTATGGAAATATTCTCGGAATTGGAAAATTCGAAGCCCAGAAGTCTTAGAAGTCCCAGAAGCATCCAGAAGTCTCGAAGAGCCCCGGAGGGGGCACAGGGTGGCCACACCATGGGGTGGCGCGGGTCCCCCTGGCCGCACCACCTAGGGGTGTTGTTGTGGGATAATCACGGCAGACGTTACCGGGGGTAACTTAGTTAGGGGCGAATCGACTCGGGTGTTTGGGAGAGGGTTTAGCTCGGATGCAATCATATTAACTGGTGATCTAGGGGCTCGTGCTGCAATGTCGCTGAAACCCCAATCTAGGGTTACAAAGACTTGCTCTCGTATACCTAGAATACTCGAATCTTTGTGTCTCTCTCAACCTTGGTCTCTATGCCCTAGAGGCCGGTTTATATAATATCCGGCTTCCTGGCTTCCCTTACAAGATACATCCGGAATCCTACTCGGGATCCACACATAGCCCTAAATTATCTACCGTGACCTCCCAAGTCACGGGCCACAGGGTTTGCACCGCCTCTTAAGCCTCCTAGATCTTTTCTTCCCTTGGGCCGGGTCTCCAACGCAGTCACTGGCCCGTTGATCACACCTGACCCAACTTTACAGCGCAAGGTCTCGTGTGGTTTCCCTTTAGTCGGGTCTTGTCCCAGACATGGGCCTGCCGGGTTATCATCCCCCCAACAGTAGTCCCCAGAATAGCTTGGGCATCTTGGTTGGCGCATTTCTCTCGCAGCTTTGAGTTTTGGGACCAACCATGAAGCGCACGCTATTCCCTGCAAAACAATAAACATTTACATTCATAACATGATGGGTTAGATTGCTTCAACTATAGCCAGTCTTGCTCTTTCGGCGGCCCATATAATAACCCGGTTATCTCTCTAGCCGAGTATCATTCCTTGGATCAATTTTCCAGACGTACGCTCTATAATCCGGCTTTCATTTCCCACAAACTAGTCCGAGTGACAATCTCGAGGCCGACTCATTTGGCGGCCATCAGTAACTCGGCCACTCCGCAATAACTTCCTAAGATCTTATCCCATAATTAACGGGCTGGTTCATATCCTCTCGCAATTCACTCCATTTTACCGTTTGGCCTCCTAGGGTTCCTCTGCGCCTATAAATAGGGCCCGGAGGGAAAACCCTAAACCCAAACGCCACAGTGCTGTTCTCCTTCTTCTTCTTCCTCCAGCTCTCCCGCTGCGCCCAAGGTCCCGAGCCCAAACGCGAGCCACCGGATCCCTGCGCGCCCGCCGTTGACACCCGACAACCGGTCGCCGCCTCGCACCGCTACACCACGCCGTCGCGCTCGCCGGCCTTCTCCCTCAAGATCCAGTCTGCGCCATTGGAGGTCGAGCTCCAAGCTCAAGGTCCAATCACCCACCACCACGCACACCAGCCGCTGTCCTCGAGAACCCAGCCACCGCTTCACGTCGCGCCCGCCGGACTTCGCCCCGCCGCCGTTCTCCGGTGAGTGTTAGTAGATCTAGGTTTTCCTTTTTGAATCTTGGATTTGCACTCATTACGCCTCTAGCTTCCATTTTTTTCCTTGCTTTGTTTTTAATTATTGGTTCCATTTAGATCCATTTCAATGGCACCCAAAGCCGCACCCAAGTCCAAGGGCAAGACCCCGGCTGTGAAGCAAAAGCCGGGTCAGTCCATTTCCGCTAACTGGGACAAATCAACTGTGACACTCGCCAAATGGGAGGAGCTGGCCGAGTCTGGGATCCTCCCAGCACAGCCATATATTTCCTGGAGAGCACCAGAGGAGGAGACCCGGCCTTCACCCCCAATCAGGTGAAGTTGTTGTCTTTCTCAAGCACGTGACCCGGGGTTTTCGCCCTCCGGGTCATCCCTTTTTTCGTGAGGTCCTCCACCATTATAAACTCCGAGTTTTCGACATCGGTCCTAACTCGATTTTAAACATTTGTCATTTCATTGTTCTCTGTGAGGCCTATCTTTGCATCGCTCCAAACGTTGCCTTGTTTTTAGAACTTTTGCAATGTAAACCTTGCCGTGAGAACACGGATGGGCCCCTCCTCGTCTGGTCGATTAAACCTTTGTTTCTTATTGAGGGAAAACTTGCTGCGGTGCTCATCACACCTTCCTCTTGGGGTCTCCCAACGAGTGCAAGATCTGCACAATCATTGGCCCTGATTTTCGGGTTCCTAACAAAGGTGCTCATATGGCTTCCCAAAAGTTGGGATGTTATAGCTTTTCCCCTTAAGATGAATCTCATTCCAAGATTCATAAGCGGGTACTATACGAGTGCAACGTCACACAAGAGTTTTTCGGCTTCTTCACCTTCAGGGTGTAATGATACTTTGACAAGGCAGTCTTCTCAAAACTTGATGACTTGATGTTCTCAGGATTTTGCTTGTCGAGGAGATGGACAGCTTCCGTTGACACCTCAAGACCACTTTGTTGATGTTGGTAACTCGACACAAGCTAATGAAAGGTCATTATTATGTTGTTTCATAAACCTTCTGTCTTCGTCTCGATCTTTTCTCCTTTAGGGGTATCAGAGAGAGCTATGCATGGCGATATTCTGGCCTCACAGGGCGTTAGGTCCGTAGACTTGACTCTCTCCGATATCTATAACGAAGGGCGTTAGAAACTTCTATCTCCTTCTTTGGTTGCTTGGTAGTTGGCAGCGTTGAAGTGCACATGCTTCCCCCCTTTGATTATTCTTGGTGTGTTACTGGTAGATTATCTCCATCTTTGTCACCCTTTGGCGGAGGCAGGTCGTGGAAAACTTCATTGGGTCTTGGGCTTCGTGGAGCTTTGCAGGTGGCTTCTTAGGTGGTTTAGGGTCACAATTAGTTTTCTCTCGGGGAAACTAGCTAGTACTTTCACAAACTTCTGGTTAGTTGTTAGTCTAAAATTAGGTAAGTTATGTAAGTGGTGTTAGACTGTTACTACTGTAGTTAGTGTTGCGAGACACGGCTCGCGTCATCATAGGCTTGGTCTTGAATCTTTGTCTTTCTTGATGGCTCTTGATGTGGTTTGCACAAAATGGCATGTGAAGACCGCTATCCGTATTGCATAAGGTTGTAAATTCATGGGCTCCCGGGTTGGAGTAGAGGGTATTCCACACCATTTACCTCTCACCAGAAGATGAAGGGAACTTTTTTCTAGAGGGTCTTCTAGGTTGGACTTTTGAAGGGGTACAAAAGTGCAACTAGGGCAACAGGGAAAAAAGAGTTTCTGACAAAATTTGGTAATGGTCAATGTCGTTACGATATCTCATAAACAAGTCTGGTGTCAATCAGAGCTATTTCAGAAAAGTTACTATGAGAGAGCAATACTTTACACGCTTTACAGAGCAAGTGTAGAGGCGCATGAGATGTCCCGAAGATGTTATAATAGATTTATAATACCGTTAGATAGAGTCGGTGATTTTATCTATAGCGATTATATGGTTCCAGAAGAGTTTTGGGAAAAACCGATAAGGGAGGAAGTGTTGGAGGGGGGAGGGGCAGAATTGCCCCCATGGCTGCACCCACCAAGTAGGAGCTGCCAGGTGGGCCCTGATAACCCAAAGACGCAGGGGATCGTGATAGGCTTTGAGGGTAAGTATAACCCAATTTATTTATTCGACACAAGGGGAGCCAAAGAATACCTACAAGCCTTAGCATCCGAGTTGTCAATTCAGCCACACCTGAGAAGCACTTAACAAAATATATTAGAAACAAAAGGTGCAATAAAACAGTGGATAGAGTGGTGATGTGATGATTCTCTTGCGTCCTCAACACACCTAATACAATTGTCAGTTGTATAGGTGCACTAGTTCAGCAAAGAGGTTATTAAATATGGATAATATGGATGGTAAAACAAGGTTTTTTAAATCTGTAATAAAAATGGCTGCAAGCAAACAAGTAGTAAAACTGAAAGAAAACAATATAGCAATGGTGGGAAACAAGGCCTAGGGATCATACTTTCACTAATGGCAACTCTTAACAACATTAACATAATTGAACATATGATACTTCCTCTAACAACATGCTTGAAAGACATACCTCGGAAAATGTTCCTCGTGAATCAAGTAGGATGAGAATCGCGTAGGGCTACACATGCACACCTTAAAGTTCATGTTCCCGTCAATGAACACCCCAATCTTGTCACTTTGAGCATCCAAAGATAGTACTAATAAACACCACAACATATCTCTTGAATAGTATCTTTCTAATCAATCCACAACACCCGCACTGCCACCTTGACACTATAGAGATTATACTAATAACAAGCATAAAAAAACCTCATGATTCTAATTCAATCCAAAAAAAAATAAGAACAAGATCATGGTAATTATCCCTCTAATCCCTGGTCCATAGAATCACACACGACACTCGCACTGTCACCGTGGCACCGTGGGACAAAGGTGCCTACAGAGAATTATACTAGATAAAACCAGTTGAGCATATCGTATCCATTACATAATGAAGGGGAAACATCATAGATTCAACAATGATAACATAGCACACGATCACAATAAATATCACATCATAACAGAGAGAGAGAGAGAGAGAGAGAGAGAGAGAGAGAGAGAGAGAGAGCCCATAGCTACTAGCACGAGTCCTCAGCCCCGAGGAGGACTACTCACACATTATCATGGTGAGAAAGAGAGAGTTGTTGATGGAGAGGTGCAGCCCCAATAAGATGGAGGCGGTGGCAGACACGGCGGCGGCCCCTTGGCCCCCCTTCTTCCTTGGTCTTGGAGCTGCAATGGAGGAGCCTCACCCATCTTGGTGGCTGCCAAGGGAGATGCAAAATTCGTGACAATGGGTGGCTCCCCGAAAATTACGGTTTTACGTTCGTTATATGTGGCAGGACAATGCTCTCCGGCCCTCCGATGTATGGACGACCCTTGATCCAGTGGCTCTTGGGCACCTCTATAACCTTCCTAGTGACTCTTCACATCCCTCATGAGGCCCCAAAGTCGTGGTTTGACCGAATTCATCAAATATGGTAAGAGTTGGACTCAATCATGCCATCAAATTTGAGGAGTTAAGGTTTGAGGAGGCGTTTGGGGAGTTAAATTGTATGGGTTTGTCTAGAGATTCCCGAAGTTCTCCCGCCAACATTGTAGTTTTATAAAAAAAAACACTCGAATGTTGTAGTTTTGTCATAATTTGCACACAATACTTACAATTTGACGAAATTGTTTGCAAAGTTTTTTGTATTGGTGTATTTTAAAATGAATACATTCATAAGACGATGAAAATCTTCTCACCTTGTCAGGAATCTCAATGTTTGGATCAAATATATTTTAGTGCCAACTCAGTCAAACCGTTGTTAAAAGAAACATCTCGAAACGTATGTTGGTGCTAATTAGGATGGAACGTCTTGGATTTGATTTACAGCTTCTGCTAGGTAAGCCTACATTTCAAATCGTGTCAATATATAAGTAAAATAGATCTAGGGCATCTATGAGGCCATTCCACATCTCCCCCGCCTAACATCCCCTAGGTATATATACATCGCTGGCAAAGTTTGACTAGATTGTTTTTATTGTATAATATGTCCCCTCTTCATTTACTGTGCAACTTTGTCCAATTATTTACGAATATTTTCAAATTTTAGGGTTTAGGGGTTTTAGGGTTTATAAGGTCCAAAATGATCAAGCAACCAACTGAACTCATCTTCAAAATTGTTAAATTCTGCAGCTGTGACCCATCTTCAAGGCGCCGGCCTGGTGAATGGCAAGCAAACTAAGGCTCATTCACTCAAATAAGCTCGCCTCTCAGTTAACAATCATCCCGTGTTTTGGGTCTACCCAAAGTTAAACTTTATGAAATTTAATATTATCAGAATAAACATAGAAAATATTTTATTTATATTATATGCCTTTGATATTATGGACGTTGATATTTTCTAGAAAACGGCACGCCTGCATGTAGCTGCATGTAAAATGGGTGGGTGTGGTGACAAGGCACTGGATCAATGTCCAATTATCACAACCATGAGAGAGGTCCAAAGGATACTTAGGGCAACCAGAATTTTATGTACTCCTATTTCGTGTTTGGAGAGGATCATGGCTATGACAGGGCGTAGGCATACGTACTACATTGGTTAACTGAAGGGTAGCTCGTGCATCACGTGACACTTTGGAAGCACACATGCAGGTGGAGGGCTGGATGGACGTACGCGGCGCGCGTGTAGCACGAGCTGGCCGGCTTGTTGGCTATCTAGACTAGATACGTAGTATGTCGTCGACATTAATTTGAGGTCTTAATAAAATTGACAAGAAAACCAACGTCCACCGACGGAAGCCATGCATATCCATCTATAAATAGCCTGGTGCCTCTTGAGTATCTCACACACCATCCACAGCTAAAGCACTAGCAGTACACTAGAGCACTGTATTTCGTCTCTTACATACAAGCATACACGTACGATCGAAGATGTTTGGCGGCGGTCGTGATATCATCGGCAACCTGCTGCCGGGAGGGCTGCCGTTGCCGGGGCTGATCAAGAATGCCCAGCTCAAGGGCTCGGTGGTTCTGATGCGCAAGAACACGCTCGACTTCAACAACTTCAACGCCACGGTGATCGACAACGTCAGCGAGTTCCTCGGCCGTGGCGTCACCTGCCAGCTTATCAGCTCCACCGTCGTCGATCCCAGTGAGCATTGCGCGATGTGAATATGAATTGAAGGTGCATATATATCTATACTTACACTGTTAATTAATTTACTTGTGCAGACAACGGCAACCGGGGAAAGGTGGGCACGGAGGCGAGCCTGCAGCAGTTTATCACGATCCTGCCATTTCTGACGGTGGGCGAGTCCAAGTTCAGCGTCACGTTCGATTGGGACGTGGAGAAGCTTGGCGTACCAGGCGCCATCATCGTCAAGAACAACCACGCCTCGGAGTTCTTCCTCAAGACCATCACCCTCGACAACGTCCCCGGCCGTGGCACCGTCGTCTTCGTCGCCAACTCCTGGGTGTACCCGCAGGGCAAGTACCGCTACAACCGCGTCTTCTTCGCCAACGATGTGAGTTTTTTTCTTCGCCAGCAGACTCTTACCTATTGGTGATTGGTCACTGATCGACGCTGTACCGTAGACGTACCTGCCCAGCAAGATGCCGGCGGCGCTCAAGCCTTACCGCGACGACGAGCTCCGGAACCTGAGGGGCGACGACACGCAGGGACCGTACCAGGAGCACGACCGTGTCTACCGCTACGACGTCTACCACGACCTCGGCGACGACCGCCAAATCCTCGGCGGCTCCAAGGATTTCCCGTACCCTCGCCGCTGCCGCACCGGCCGCAAGCTCTCGCAAACCAGTACGTTTCTTCTCTCCCACCGTCCACCTATATATGCAATACATGAGATCGATCGAGGCTCACCTTGCGGCTTGCGCAGATCCCGATCGCGAGAGCCGGCCGTTGAAGTTTATCCAGAGCATCTACGTACCCCGGGACGAGGTGTTCGGGCATCTCAAGGAGTCGGACTTCCTCGGCTACTCGCTCAAGGCGCTCGTCGACGGCATCGTTCCGGCCATCCGCACCTACGTCGACCTCTCCCCCGGAGAGTTCGACTCCTTCGCCGACGTCCTCAAGCTGTACCAGGGCGGCATCAAGCTGCCCAACATCCCGGTCCTGGAGGAGATGCGCAAGCAATTCCCGCTCCAGCTCGTCAAGGATCTCATCCCAACGGCAACGGGAGACGACTGCATCCTCAAGCTCCCAAAGCCACAAATCATCAAGGGTGCCTACTTGTTTAATTTGCTAGGACATACCTCCACTCCCAAGTGATTAATTCTTCCCTGCACATACAGTAACTAATTTCAAATTGTGCACGCGCAGCGGACGAGAAAGCTTGGATGACTGACGATGAGTTCGCGAGGGAGATTCTTGCCGGCGTGAACCCCATGATGATCACACGTGTTACGGTGAGCCAACCATCCATGCACGTAGCTACTACTTCATGTAAGTTGGCACCCAGAATTAATTAATTAATGGTCCAACAAATGCGTATGCAGGAGTTCCCTCTCAAGAGTGCTCTTGATCCTAGCAAGTATGGCGACCACACCAGCACCATCACGGAGGCTCACATCGGGAACAACCTCGAGGGCCTCACCGTGAAGCAGGCAGTCTCCACCAACAGGCTCTACATCCTTGACCACCACGACCGCCTCATGCCATACCTCATCAAGCTCAACAACCTTAACGACACCTTCATCTACGCCACCAGGACTCTCTTCTTCCTCCGAGGCGATGGCACGCTGGCGCCGGTTGCCATCGAGCTCAGCACGCCTCTCATCCAGGGCGGCCTTACCACCCCCAAGAGCACCGTCTACACCCCAGCCACCACTGGCGTCCAAGCCTGGATATGGCAGCTCGCCAAGGCCTACGTCTGCGTCAACGACTACGGTTGGCACCAGCTCATCAGCCACTGGCTCAACACACACGCTGTCATGGAGCCCTTCATCATCGCCACCAATCGGCAGCTCAGTGTCACCCACCCGGTGAACAAGCTCCTGCAGCCACACTACCGCGACACAATGAACATCAACTCACGGGCGCGGGAACTGCTCATCAGTGCAGGTGGAATCATCGAGAGTACCGTCTTCCAGCGCAAGTATGCCATGGAGATGTCGTCCGTCACCTACAAGAACTGGAACTTCGCCGACCAGGCCCTCCCAGACGATTTAATCAACAGGTAATTAATTAACTGAACACTTGAAGGTTATGTAATATAGTAGTACCATATCGATCGCTTGTGAACTACTAATTTAATGGTGATGAAATCCAGGGGCATGGCGGTGCCAGACCCATCAAGCCCTTACAAGGTGCGCCTGCTGCTGGAGGACTACCCTTATGCGGTGGACGGGCTAGCCATCTGGCATGAGATCGAGCTATGGGTGCAGGAATATCTAGCCATCTACTACACCAATGATAGTGTGCTTCGAGGCGATGTGGAGCTGCAGGCGTGGTGGAAAGAGGTTCGCGAGGTCGGGCATGGCGACCTCAAGGATGCCACATGGTGGCCCAAGATGCAAACCGTGGCGGAGCTAGTCAAGGCATGCACCACCATTATCTGGACAGGGTCCGCACTGCATGCCGCCGTAAACTTCGGGCAGTACCCGTACGCTGGTTACCACCCGAACAAGCCATCAGCAAGCCGTCGTCCCATGCCGGAGCCTAACACCGACGAGTACGCAATGCTGGCTCGCGACCCGGAAAAGGTGTTCCTCCGCACCATCACTAACCAGATGCAGGCCATCATGGGCATATCATTGTTGGAGATCCTATCCAAGCACTCCTCCGACGAGATTTACCTCGGGCAACGTGATACGCCCGAGTGGACATCGGATGCCAAGGCGCTAGAGGCATTCAAGAGATTCGGCGCAAGGCTCAAGGACATTGAGAGTCAGGTGCTAGCATTGAATGGAAATCCCCAACTCAAAAACCGCAACGGGCCGGCCAAGTTCCCATACATGTTGCTCTACCCAAACACCTCTGGCGAAAAGGGTAATGCAACTGGGCTCACCGCCAGGGGCATCCCCAACAGCATCTCCATCTGATCAGATACTATTTGGAGGGTCCTTGCGCCATCATGTTGGAGTGTATGCTTATAGGTACAATTGTCCATTGCCGAATAATCACACGTATATTGTGTGAGTGGCTGATATTATTGCTCTTGTAATTTCCCTTCAGATTTCTTGTCCCGAAGTGTTATCCGATCGCTTGGATGTAGTGATCATGTAATTCCCCTTCAAATTTATAATAAATAAAGTGTGCTCTCTAGTACTATACAAGTTCTCTTAGATTAACCTCCTTCCATGTTTTTCGATCTTTGGAAATTTCATTTCAAATATACCTTGCTCCAAAAGACCTTTGATAAGATACAATGAATTTTTGCACTAGTATTTTATCTTGATGTACCGTTACTCACTCAACCAATACTTTAGAAGGTTTCAGTTGCGAGTTTTATTTGATCTGTATCTTTTTGCTAATTGACAAGAATTCTATGCCTAGCACCCTTGGTCATGCTTTCCTTATGTTTTGCAAATATTGTTCTTCTTTAGCACGTAGCAATTCTTACTTTCTCTACTAGTACTTCATTTCATTAACTAACAATAATAATTCTTACTCGTTCAATTATCCTCTCATGTTTTTTATCGTTGTGATGGAGATTCCTGACATTTTCTTGGCAATATTGATTATATTCCACTAAAATGTGTTCAAGTTATTTAGTACAAATGATTATTCCTACCATTTTTATTACCTATTAGCACATTGCACTTTTGCCTTCTAAATTTCCTATCAGCCCCTCAATATTGCGTTGTCCGGTCAAATCACATACATTGGTATTTCTACTGATTTAAAGGTGGATTTATAAGAGCAATGGAAAATTTATTATTGTGCAATTGGTGCACCCAATCTCAAAAGTGCCCCTCAAAATCATAAAAATTAGAAAATTTGATCTTAGAGATATTAAAATTAAACCACAGATTGAGAAACAAAAAACAAAGTTTGCACCTATGATATTGTTAATGGGTCAAGGTGTAGCCTTCTTGAATAAATTTTATAAATATTTACTACGACAAGAATGATATTTTTCGTTGGCCCTTTGTGGCTATGTAACCACTAACGAGAGGAAAATCTTCAAATCACCGTTGATTCTAGGTTTTTCCTTCGTCATTTTTAGGTGGCGCACACTTGTTTTGAGATTCAGATTTCACCAATAGTTAGAAAAAAAAAAGATATACATTGTGTGCCACTCCTTCTACTTCCAAATACAAGGTATATACATTTCATCAAAATTAAATTATTTCTAAGTTTGACTAGGTATATTTTAAAAATATAAAGATCTGCAGTACCATAGTGATACGTGTCAAACGTATCTATAATATTTGATTGTTTTATACAATTGCTGCATGTTTCTACTACACTTTTATATCATTTTAGGGTATTTTTCTAGAGTAACCTATTAACAAGATGCCCAGTTCTAGTTTAGTATTTTTGGTGTTTTTAATTTTCAGAAAAGTTCTACAAGAAAAATCGTTCGAAAATCCGCAAAAAATGTAAGACACGTTTTTTACTGGAAGGAATGGGGAGACCAAAAGTCAGCTCGAGGAGGGAGAAGATGGGCCCACGAGGGTGGCAGGCGCTGAACAGCCCTATGTATCACCCCTGCCAGCGTGGAGCCGACGTGGCTCTGGTGGGTACTTTTAGTGTTATTTTCTCTAGCCATTCCCCCTTGATTTATTGGATTTTCATATGGTTTTCACTTCTACACTAACCCAAACATTGTTATGTTTGGGGATTTTTCATTAATTCATGGATATTTCAGGAATATTACTAAGAGGGAAGGAAATGATGCATATTGATGATAATTGGAAAAAAACAAGCAATTCTGGAAAAAAGGGAAATCAGAATTAATTCGCAAAGTTAGTTAACAACTGTCTCGACCGTACTGCTCACCATACTGCATGCCAACACCTCCAGCACATCAAAAGGGACAACTTCCGTGAAGAGGCTAGGGACGAAAAACAGACGCAGCAGCCATCAGAAGAGCTAGAAGGAAGAAGAAGGAGATTCGGAGAGGAGAAGCCATGTGTGATCCTGTCGTAGATCGCCATCTTCAACACCATCCACCACACCATCCATTCCACCATCTGAATGGATAGCATGGGAACCTAGAGGAGCGTGAATAGGTGCTACTTCAAATTTTAATTATTTTTTATTTAGGCTTGACACAAATGGTAAATTCACTAGATATGCAACTACGGTGAATTACAAGAGCAACACTAAGCAAGATACAAGCACAAATTAAAGGAGAGGGAACAAGGTAACTGATAATGGAAGCACGCGGAGAAAAGGATGTATTCCCGAGTTTCTCCTTTTGAGGGGAGTACGTCTCGTCGGAGGGGTGTGAGTTTTGCCACGAAGGCCTACTCAACGCCACAAAGGTCTCACCCTATTTTCCAATGAACTTCGCCACAAAGGCCTAGTTCACCTTCCACTATTGATTCCCTTCGAGGCAGAACTCGGTGCCTTTACAATGAGTTTGAGGCACACACCCACAACCTAATCGGGGGCTTCCAAGAACACCAACAATCTTCTACAAACAACGAGTGAGTAACAATGGAGACTAGGTTTTCCACAAAGAAACCCTAGACTCAAATCACTCAAGGTGAATGAGGGGGAAATGAAGAATAGGCCGATGAAGATGTAGATCGAGGCCTTCTCCTTCAATCCTCCAAAAAATGGAGTCTACGTCAACGAGTACGGTTGGCACCATCTCATCATCCACTGGCTCAACACACACGCTGTGATGGAGCCCTTCATCATCGCCACCAATTGGCAGCTCAGTGTCACCCACGAGGTGAAAAAGCTCCTGCAGCCACACTACCGCGACACAATGAACATCAACTCACAAGCGCGGGAGCTCCTCATCAGTGCAGGCGGGATCATCGAGAGGGTCGTCTTCCAACGCAAGTATGACATGGAGATGTCATCCTTCACCTACAAGAACTGGAACTTCGCCGACCAGGCCCTCCCCGACGATTTAATCAAGAGGTAATTGATTAAGTAGTGGTACTATTAAGTAACTCCCTGAACAATTGAAAGTTATGTAGTAACATATATAGTAGTACCGTCGATCGTTGTGAACTAATCCCTCCATATCAAAATATAAGATGTTTTAGGCTTTTCTAGACAAAACGTATCTAGACATGTTTTAGTATAAGATGCACATCTTATATTTTGATACGGAGGGAGTACTAATTTAATGGGGTTGAAATCCAGGGGCATGGCGGTGCCAGACCCATCAAGCCCATACAAGGTGCGCCTGGTGCTGGAGGACTACCCTTATGCGGTGGACGGGCTAGCCATCTGGCACTAGATCGAGTTGTGGGTGCAGGAGTATCTAGCCATCTACTACACCAATGATAGTGTGCTTCGAGGCGACGTGGAGCTACAAGCGTGGTGGAAAGAGGTTCGCGAGGTCGGGCATGGCAACCTAAAGGATGCCACATGGTGGCCCAGGATGCAAACTGTTGCGGAGCTAGTCAAGGCATGCACCACCATCATATGGACAGGGTCCGCACTTCATGCCGCCGTAAACTTCGGGCTGTACCCGTACGCTGGTTACCACCCGAACAAGCCGTCGTCCCATGCCAGAGCCAAACACCGATGAGTACGCATTGCCTGCTCGCAACCCGGAAAAGGTGTTCCTCCGCACCATCACTAACCAGATGCAGGTCGTCATGGGCATATCATTGTTGGAGATCTTGTCCAAGCACTCCTCCGACGATATTTACCTCGGGCGGCGTGATACGCCCGAGTTGACATCGGATGCCAAGGCGCTAGAGGCGTTCAAGAGATTCGGCGCAAGGCTGGAGGACATCGAGAGTCAGGTGCTAGCCTTGAATGGAAACCTACAACTCAAGAATCGCTATGGGTCGGACAAGTTCCCGTACAAGCTACTCTACCCAAACACCTCTGACGAGATGGGTAATGCAACTGGGCTCACCGCCGGGGCATCCTCAAAAGCATCTACATCTAATCAGATACTATTTAGAGGGTCATTGCGCCATCATGTGAAAGTGTTGGAGTGTGTGCTTATAGGTACTGATCAGTGATCAGTGCATAATAATCGAGTATGATGGCGCTCATTGACACCGAGGTGTCATCTGTATGCTTTGCTATTATTGTTCGTGTAATTTCCCTTCAAATTTCTAATAATAAAGTGAGCTTTCTGGTGTTCTACATGTTTTTCCAAGAGTGACCTCCTTCCATGTTGTTCTATCTAGCTTGCTATTTATTCCGGGTTTTTTTTTTTGCCAAATGTCGTTTCTACTATGCCCCGTTCAAAATTACCATTGATAAGATGAAATGTTGTTTTTATGTTTTAGCTAGATGATACTCATTCAATCAATAGTTTTGGATCTTTTCAGTTGTACATTTTATTTCATTTCTATCTTTATGTCATTATGCTAATTGTACAGTAGTTATACCATTGTATTTGTATTAAAAATACAACTGCATAAATTGAATGACCGAAAACCAATTCAGTATTAATCAAACCGATTGTCAAAGTTAGGTCGCAAAACAAGGATGAAATGCAAATAGAGATATGAAATATCATCACCATCACATATTGTTTATGATTTGTTCCCAATAAGCTATGTCATCTTGTTTTCAACGGCATAGTGAGATTTTTACAGACTTCTGGCAATCCTAGTACGCTCGGCTTCCCGTTAGCATATCTTTTCTAGTACGAAGAAGTGTTTCAGTAGGTTTGGGTCTTTCTATAGTTGGATTCATGGACGGAAAAATGGAGTGGACATGTGGATTCGATCCACGTGGGGGTCATGGTTATGAATAACTTTTTAGATTGAGGCTCTACACGTTTTGTAAAGTATGTATTTCACTCATCCTGAAATATCAATCTAGCATCGTGAATAATCATCCCTAATGTTGTTTGTAGGTAGTGACGGTTTACTCCGTAGAACCTACAGCCACGTAAAATTTGCAAACACGGGCGTTAGATACATTCTAACTTGTTTTTGCAGAGCATGAGATGTGATATGATATAGTTCATTATCATTCAAAAGTTGTTTGAAATGCTATCCACTGTATTTATTGTGACATCTGAGTCAATTTAAAGTATGATGGATGGAAACCATGTGATTTCTATCTTTGTCTTATGTGCCCCATACTTTCATTAAGTATCTTAGAGATAGGAGAAGGACATGGAGATGATGATCGAATATCGTAAACCTCGACAATGATCCATGGAGCAAGGAAAGAGTTCTAAGATAAGAAGAGGACTATATACATCACTATTAAATTTTCAGTGATGGTTAATCATTTTTATGCATCCTTTTGTTTGCGCAGTAGTCGTGTTACTAGGGTTATTCCTCACTTGAAAATATCAAGCTGATCGTGCTCTTCCAAACTGTGCACCGTCAAACTGGTTTGGGTTCGCGTTCATCACTTGTATCCAAGGGTCGGCGTGTTCTTAGAACCTTATAGGAGGGTATGGATTGATCACTTGTATCCAAGGTTCATTTTCATATAGGCAGGACCAGTAGTTGGTTGTCTTGACGTTCTGACATGATAGTCATGAGCTCGGAGCTCATACATCGAAAGATGAACAAGAGTCACATGAGATATGATTGACTAGTAGACCTACCCTTTGGAATATGATTAGTAGCACGAGATGTATCCATCCTTCTAATCATAATTCTAATGTGGATCTCGAGTGACCGAGTAATGATTTTGAGGAATGTCAATTTCAGTGGGAGCACGCACTTAGTTAAATATTTGGTTTTAACTGAGTGCAATAATCATGATAATAACTAGTGTAATTTACATAGACTATTATAGAGTTGGTATCTATTTCCCACCTACACATTTAGTTTGTTCATTGAGTTAATGAGATATCTAGTTAAGAAAACTTTACGAACTTGTTTCGTAATTTGAGGATTGCCCTCAAAATGTGAAGGAAAGGTCCTATTGCAATATATAGGTAGAATTTCTCAACGTATGTCAATGAGTGAGATTCATGACGTGAATGGATGTAATCCAAAGAGCATTAATTCCTATTAAGTTTGTCTCCGTAAGAATATGTCAATTGAAGCATCGTAAAGTTGTCAACGTTTTGAAGTGTGACATGCCCTTGTTGACATAAGGACGGATGTGTATAGTATTATAAACACATGCAGACAAATATATGTCTATTGGATAGACAAGGAGCTGAAAAAGTCATTTCAGATACAAAAAAAAATATGAGATATCTCAAGAACTAGTTTGTATACAAGAGAAACAAAAATTAAACTCGGTGACTAAAATGTATGTGTACTAAGCTTAGTACATACGAAGATTGGAGGCATTGGGTGCCTCAGTCTCCCAAGAAATTAGACACCAGTCTTAGTCTTGTTTTGTTTTCCAGTAAAGGCTCTAGGAGTTTTGTCATTATTAAATGACCTAGGGAGAAAAAAGATCGTGAATGAATTTATTCATTACACTTTGGAATCCTGAGAACAACCTATCATAAGTTAGTTAATGATGAGTAAATTGTTCAACTTAAGAATACAAAAGTATCCTGATCGACACACGGGACTATAAAAATTTATGGCATAAAACAGAGTCTTGTGAATCCATCTCGGGTATGTGTCATATAAATTATTGATGTTCAAAATTGTGGCCAGTATGGTTCTTCGGTATAGTGATTTGATCACAATAATACCAGATCAGTTGCTCTTATGTGCAACAAGGTACAAGAATTACTGTAGCCTAAAGGGACTAGCAAAAGAAAAGGAAATAATGGATGAGGGAGTAAGATTACTACTTTCACCAAGAATTACTATATTCACCATACAGGAAATTCTTCGGTTGTTTGGAAAGGTGTGGAATATGGACTGTAACTGTTGAAAAAAAAAAGGAGTGATTTGGAGAGTTAGTAATGGGTCACAAATTTGTGTATGGAGGGATCCATGCATTCCCAAAGGCCAACTTATAGGCCAATATCCCACAGAGGGGAGTGCAGATTCAAGCGAGTATCTGATTTTCTGGATGAATATGCTGCAACCATTTGGGACTGCATGAGTGAAGTGTGGATGATTCCAGCAAAGGATACAGTGAGGAATACATGATATGAATGTTGTTTGATCTTCTTGATACACAGCCGGAACAAATGAGAAGCATGATGATGATGTGGAGAATTTGGCAATTGCGGAATGGCATAACCCATGCTAAGTCGATTCCTTCCCCCCAGCATAACCAAGAGATACCTCTGTAGCTACTTTGACTCAATTCGGAAAAAAAAATGTTTGATGCAGAAGCTGATACTCTAAAAGCTTTGTAATAAAACAGGTGTATGTATCTATTGATGCAGAAGCTGATACTCACAGTTCCAATTACGACAAATCTCTGTGTCGGAAATGATAAAAGGGAAAGCTCCGTGTGTGACAATCCCAAAGCCATCTAGCAGTGTTATGAAGTCAGTCAATATGGTCTGGCCAAATCCTAGCTCTGAAGTTTCAGCGCTATCGGTGGATGGTTCCTTCGATTCTGAAGGAACTGGTGGTACTGGGATGATTCTCAGGAACTCACAGGGTGCAGTTATATTTGCAGCATATAGATATTTGCCCCATTGTAATGATGCTCTAGAGGCAGAAATTGGGGCGATCATGGAAGGGTATCTGAGTGGTGTGATACGCATGTTGTGATCCAATCTGATTGTACCTTGGCTATTGCTGCAAGTAAGGATTCAACCATTAATAGATCGGTCTATGGTCATCTGATTGCTGAAGTGAAACGTCTACTTATTCTTCGAGATTTTAGTTTTATGAAAATCTGTAGGGAACAAAATAGAGCTGCCCATTGTTTAGCTAACTTTGGAAGAACTAGGGGGAGCATGGCTTGTTAGGTGCGCCACACACAAGAATTTGTCGATCAGCTTGTGTTAGCTGATTGTAACTCTATTGTTACGAAATAAAATCCCGAAGTAGTTCACCCGCAAAAGAAAAAAAAAAAAAGCCAGGCTCAGGACCCACACAGGCAACTTTTCCATAGCGCAGTATAGTCCAAGCACAAATACTTATGAACTGAGGATCTAGCCTCTAGGAGAAAATTCTCCCAAACATGACCATATCAAAATCATAAAGATTATTGTAAAACACATGGAAAAACACGTGCAAATAAATGCTGCTTGTCCAGGAAGGGTGGTGGTTAATATAGCATATGGGCATAGCATCTTACAGTAGGTGACTACAACAAGAACTATTGACAAGGTTCCCACATTTCTGTAAAAATGCCTGGAATCCTTTTACATAAGACAGCGCTTCATCATGGATCTATGTTTACATGGACTTATCCTTGTAAGAATTTGGGTAATCGTCTCAACACCTTGCTTCTTCGTTTACTTCCTGCAAGAAAAGGCCAAAGTAAGAATTCTGTGATTGCGAGCAGAGCAGCATTCGTCGCGTAGAATTTATTTCTCGGGCACACCTTGCTGTTGCAACACAACACTTCTTAGTTCTTGTACTTCATGGTCTCCTTCTCAAATCCAATCGTTGGGAATTGTTTTGCATATTCCTCCACATCGTGGCGGAGCTTTGCAATTTCAGCTTGGATGTTGCTGTCAGAATTCAAAGTGGCAACAAAGTCCTTCAGCTTGGTCCCACCTAAATTACAAGAGAAACAACATCAACAATATGATCCATGTGACTGTAAGGGCAACATTAATGTGTTTTTGGAGGGCAGCAGAAAAAAAACATGCAAACGTTCCAAGACTTCTGTTACCTGTTGTTGCAGCTTTGACCTTCAAGGCTAACTTCACTGCCGAATCAAAGAAATCAGCAACCTTAGCGAAGTCCTCCTCAACAAATCCTCTTGATGTAAGTGCTGGGGTTCCTGCAAGATCACGGAGCTGATAATAAGATTTTGAAAACTTAGTTTAAATAAAATTAAGAACAACGATTTTATGAGCACGTGTTTTACCCATCCTGATGCCTCCAGGTACCATAGCTGAAACATCACCGGGAACTGTGTTCTTGTTTGCTGCAATGTGCACATTTTCTAAAACCTTCTCCACTCTCGAACCATCTATCCCCTAGACATGAAATTCGAATGGAATGATAAGTGTCTTCACATGACTTCAGATTCTACAAACAGCTAAGTTTGCTGTAATTAGTACTGCATTTAGCGATGATGTATAAAGAAACGGCTAGGTTTCAGGAAATATTGATATCAACCAACATTATAAGACAGGAATAGACTGAAGGGTTTATAAAATTAAAAATCAAAAAACATCACGAGACAAATTTCTATCTTACCTTTGCCTTGAGGTTTACCAAGACTAAATGGTTATCAGTCCCACCAGAGACAATTTCGTAGCCTTTTGCACTCAAGCTCTGTAAATGAAAATATTGCCAAATAAGGACGTAGTTTTATTTACTTAAAGTGCAATTTATCATACTTGAATACTAGATATTTGCATTTCCTAATATCCTGAGTTTAAGAAAATGACAACAAATACCTCAGCAAATCTGGCACAGTTACTCATAACTTGCTCTTGATAAGCTCTGTACTCCGGAGTAGTTGCCTGAAAGTTAAACGACATGTTAGAGCCTTAATACGAAAAAACGTCAAACTATATGGAATACTAAATAATATATAAACATAAGGAACAGAAGTGGTGCAAACCTGCTTAAGCGCAACAGCCAAGCCAGTGATAGTATGGTTGTGAGGCCCACCTTGCAGACCTGGGAACACGGCGGCGTTGATCTTGTCCTCGAAATCATACTTTACCTATACCAAAATAAATTGTTAGGCCTTTTTGTTCCCGAGTTGACAACAGTACTACAGGCTAAGCTCAGTATAGAAGAAACAGTTTCAACATTCTATGCTACTATCATTTTACTGTGTTCCTCCAGCGCTACCTCTTTCCCTTGCTTGTTTATTTCTTTCACCCCCTTCCTGAAAAAGATCATGGCTCCACGTGGTCCACGGAGTGACTTGTGAGTAGTGGTAGTAACGACATCTGCATACTCGAAGGGAGATGGAATGACACCAGAAGCAACCAGGCCACTGATATGTGCCATGTCCGCGAGAAGTATTGCCTTCTGCTTGTTACAGATCTGCCAATTGCACAATACAGATGGACTTATTGACTGAGCAGAGAAGAAAATAATCCATTGTTCAATACTGAAGAATAAAACTTACCTTCCGCATACGGTCATAATCATAAAGGCGAGCGTACGCACTTGCACCAGCAACAATCAATTTTGGCCTAAAAAGAACGGCACTTTTCTCCAGCTGTTCAGAAGTAGCAAATGAAGTTTAGCAACACAAGGATTTAAGAGTAACTCGTCTTCAAATAATTTGACTTCTGAAGAGAGATAAAACAAGCATAGACAATGCAGTAGGAAACCATCTCTTTTAACTGACAAAGCTGACAAACACAAAAATGCATGCACTTTGTCCACTTCAAGAAACGTGGATGACAAAATAAAAATGATCAGGAGATCGAAAAGCCTGATGCCATAAAATAAAATAATTGAGGAAAAATCACCTGGTCATAATCAATCAAACCAGTGCTTTCATCCAGTCTGTAAGGCATTGTCTCAAAGAATATTGAAGTCGCTGAGATTTTCTTTGTGTCAGTCTGCAAACATCAAGAATTATAACCATTGAGCCATGAGAGATTCGCAAACATCATATCTGAATATAATTAAGATCTACAATGCAGTATCAAGTGTATAGCTAACACTACATTTCATACTGCAAGCGTCAATGCAAGAACAGAATAACCATGGCTTAATAGCAAACTGCACAGTGAAAAAAACATGATGGCAAGCAAGCAAGGGCTCCCCATTCTTTCATGACACCTGAGAAACACAAAAATAGTAAGGAGGTAGTAAAGAAGAAACAGATACACGTACCTGGTAACCATGAGAAAGATGTCCACCGTGAGGAAGATCCAGAGCCATGATTCTTTCATGTGGCTTCAGCAGAGCGGTGTATACTTGGAAGTTGGCAGGTGAACCGGATAGAGGTTGCACATTCACTGGAGAGGTAGAAATTGGTCATGCAGTTAACTTGACACCAATTTGGTGGAAGGGAAATTACCCTTCAAGAAAATAATGGCTAAGAATGCAATCGAAATATAAAAATAGTGTATGAACCAGTTTTGTGCCATAGGAAGGTTTTGGAATTGACTAACATATTTTGGTTTGTACATGGTGTGATGTACATGTACCTACCAAACAGAAATATCTTAAGCAGTACAAGAACCTACTCTGGACGATACCCATGAGTTTTATAATTTGACTTCTTTAGATTATTACTCTATTTCCCATCAAATAGACTTTGACATACAGGGAACATTTACAAGATTGGCTCGAATCAGATCGCTTTCTCTTATTCCAAACATTTTTTTTAATTCTCAACTCCCATTTCCATCACCAAAAGCATGAGGCAGGAACAATTAATTATAGGATTTAGGTCCACATAGAGGATTTACTGTCGGAGCCTCCATTAAAATTTTCAGTTAAAAAAGGTCCACATAAAGGCTACTAGAATTTGAGAGAAATATTCTACGCAATAGTTAATGCAACAGGACGAAACATGGCAAGGAAGGCAAGATAATAAGGAACAATTATTGGAACCAAGAATTTACCTCCCCACTTCTCTGGGTCCAAACTGAAAGCCTCCAGAGCACGTTTCTGGCACAAGGATTCGGCCATATCAATGTATCTGCAGGCAAAACATCCACCGGTCCATATCATTGGCTCCAACGCCCATTCAATTTCGGTTTGAAGCAAAACCGAATACACAGAGAAGGGGGCAGGACATCGTACTCGTTACCGCCATAGTATCTAGCGCCAGGGTACCCCTCGCTGTACTTGTTGGTCATGATGGATCCCACCGCCTGCATCACTGACAGCGACGTGAAATTCTCTGACGGGATGAGCTCCAGCCCCTGCACCACACAGACTGACGAGGTTCAGTAATGTGTCCTGAAGAAAAAACCAGAGCAGAATAGAAGGAAAATCGTTGTAGGCGATTGGTGATGATGGCGGCCAGAGACCTTCCATTGGCGGGCCTTCTCGAGCTCGATGATGTCGGCAATCTCCGGGTCGACCTCCTCCAGCGGCGCGTTCAGCTGCTTCGGCCACTGCACCCGATTCGCAAGGACAGGAAAAAAACAAGATAAACACGGGCAACAAACAGAACAAACGGACGGACAAGGGGCGATGGACGCTTATCAACAAAAGCGGGAATGGGGAGAACGTACGCTGACTCCGGATCTCTCCTCCGTCGCCGGCAGGGACGCCTGCGAAGCCGAATCAATCAAAAGAAATGGATGAACATCGGGCCGTGATAATTGCTCCCGGGCGCCACCGCCAGGTGAGCAGAAAATGAATAAAGATGAACAGAAAAAAAAAAAAAAAAAAAAAAAACAGGAAGAGCGGGAGGGCGGCGCACCATGGAGTAGAGCGGCATGAGGCGGGCGGGGGGCTGGCCGCGGAGGGCGTTGGAGGAGAGCTTGCGGAGCGCCGTCGCCATGGCCATGGTGGGTGATGGTGGGCGGCCTCGCCTGCTCCTCCTCTCGGGTAGGGGTTGGGGTCTCGGCGGGTTTGGGAGGTAGTGGATCGCATGGAGTCTCTTATTTTAACCGGAGGCAGATGTGGGCAGTGGCTGAGTGATCAACATCCACCAGACGCATCGCCGTCACCAACCCCCGATGTAAATTGCAATTTCAGTTTATATTTTTTTTTCTTTTTCCTTGGTTTTAGAAAACGGAAATGGGAAACTTTGTCTTCTTGTTACTTGTTTTTTGGATGATATATGGCATTTTTTGCGTTTAGGGGTTTCCAATGGGATTTTTTATGGTTACCAATGGGCCTTGCATTTCCTACTAGATAGATGCTCTTAATTTTCCTCCTTTGCTGAAGCACTCAGATAGATGCTCTTAAAATTTTGGTAACCATTAGGACTCAAAGTGCAAGCAAAATTCATGGTTCCAAGCAGCCCTAGATTCGTATG
This sequence comes from Alopecurus myosuroides, assembly GCA_028641055.1. NCBI lineage: Eukaryota > Viridiplantae > Streptophyta > Magnoliopsida > Poales > Poaceae > Alopecurus > Alopecurus myosuroides. The sequence goes on from CM054057.1 coordinate 181,935,530, forward strand.
TGAAGCATATGCGAGTGCCGGTCCCATGAGTCAGAAGTCGCTGAATTTCAGTCTAGTGTTAGCTTAAAGTATTCTTAAGCTTTCCCCATCGCCACCAACCAAAGCAGACAAGATTCTTCACCAGGAAAATTGTATCGAACCAAACAAGATCTTGCGCCCAGAGGTTTTAATTATAGAAGTGGTGTCGTTAACTACCACTAATCAGAAGGCAGAACACCAAATCGCAGCTCGGACCACCCAACTTACATATGTGCATCTCAGCACTTTGTCATCCATCACCTAACAAAAGGAAAGCGACACTCTATTTTTAAACAGAAGAGAAAATGCAGAAATATGTTCACCACAATTGATTTTTGTTCTCGTGGAAATGTACCAAAAAAGTACTGCACACACCTGTACACCAGATATTTACTGGGTACCCGTTGTGCCATACATCAAAAGCATGAAAAAAAATTAACTCCTTGAATTAACAGCATGCCAGAAAAAAAATTATGGAGATGACAAGGCCAGGGAACTGCCGCATACAGGCCACCCGAGCCCTATCTTTCCCATGACCACAAGGCAAGAGCTCCAACTGGGATGTAGATAAAGCGATCACTCTCTGTCTCAAATAATAACAATAAAAGAAGAAGAATAAATTGTTGATGATAATCCCTCTGTCACAAAGACACCAATAACGTGTCACATTCCAAGACTATATACTTGGAGATTTCCAGTCAATTGCAGCTGGACAAAGAACAAAAACTGATAGCAACAAGAGTGGGCATAAGTTACTGCAAGGATCTCGTTTAGGAGATAATCCGTGCATTCCCATATTACTTGTATGTGGAATATTTTTACACTCTCACTATACTCTGATCAAGTATTCTATTTACAACATATCCATGGGGAGTCACGCCTACGCTTCCCAAGATGCTACTAGGCTCATGGAAGGAGCTTCTAAAATATCACATGTACAAGGGAAAGTATTATGTACATTTCAGTTGGACAAAATAAGTTCTGTGTTGCAGGTTCTGTGCTCTTAAAACGTGCTTGCACGACTTCTTGATGCTCCCCTCCGGGCATTGCACCTCTCCCAGTTCTGAATCCAGTGGTAGAGCAAGCTGTGGTGTCCATGCAAATTCCGTATTCAGTTCATACCACAGGTTTGTCAATGTCTGGATCCCGGGATGCATGGAAATGGCTAGACATTGTAAAATGAAGATGTAATCCTTGTTTGCTTGGAGCCGTCCATACAGCAGGCCATGGAGAAGTGGAGGGTCTCTGGATTATAAAATGATTGACACCTGCAAGATGGATCAAATTCAAGGACCTGTCATATTAAATGCTTAAACAGTCGACCGCAGCCTTGCAAGATAAATAGTAAGTGTAGCCAAAAATTGGCACTGAACTAAAACGGAATCAGAGAAATCAACTCAAATGAAAGGATACTGACTAAGCAAAACGGGAATAAAATATCAGATCTGTTGAGGCCTCAATTTCATCCTTAAAATGATGAGAAAAACTGTTCTGATGCTGAATCTAACTTTTTTCTGACATAAAATACTATGTACTCCCTCCGTTCTAAAATAGATGACTTCCATTTGTCCAAATATGGATGTATGTATACACAAACATGTCTACAGACATTAATATTTAAAAAAATGGAAGTCAAGTATTTTGGAACGGAGGGAGTAAATGTTTTACACCATCCTGAAAAGTTATTGGAGCCCCTGTTGCTGTCCCCTCATTGGAATAAATAAGACCCTGCTGGTGCCCCCTTATTGGAATAAATAAGATGGCCAAACGTTTGTTCCACCACCGTATCAGTCCTTAAGGCCCAGCGAATGCTGAAATGATCTAATGAGCAAGTTTCCAGATGTAAGTGACACAGTATTACAAATTTTAGGAACCTGTAGTGTAGTCTAGGCTTCATAAATTTTGGGTAAATGAATATTGCACACCCCCATTTTCCTTTTAAATCAGGCTATTTTTTTACTAGCTAAACCATTAATTAGGCACTGACTGATCCAGGGTTAAGACAAAGAAGGACATCAACTTAGTTTTATCAGATTTCTCACAGTTTGAACAGCCCCTTTCCATTTCGAGGTCACTAAACAGACAGTGGAGAAATAGACACAATTCTTAGCTTGGAACATCTCTACTCACCTGTAGAGAGACCTTGCATTTTTAAAACCATACACATGAATAAAACGAGTTACTTAGTACAGGGCTTCGGCAGAATATTCAGCTAGTACCTGGACAGCGGTACATTGATAAAAGTGTATCATTGATTCGATCATATCCAAGGTGTCCATCCTTCATACATATTACACAAATTGTCGATGCTTGTTGCCTGCTTAAGAAGATGGTCGACTTGCTCTGAAATTTTCAAGGACCTAAACAGAATGATAAGAAAATGAGATTGATAAAACTGGACACTGTAAACAACAGATCTGTATGACTACCAAAACTCGTTCCACGTATTTTCTCACCTGGTACCATCTATATCCCATCCATGTAGCTTATGCTCCACTTGCTTCATGATAGACAGAGCAAAAGGATTTTTACCTGCAGAGCAGAAACATTAGCTATAAATCTGTCTCGGCTTCACAATCCTCAAAGGCCTAATATTTCATGAAAAATCTGAGACATACAAAACTACAAAAGAAGAAAGGCTTGTGATGATCAATAATATTGAATTTCACGTAGAAATGGTGCAATTTGAAAATGTTAAATTTATCCAGTTCTTGCATTGGTATTCTCGCACAAATAAAAGGTAAGGCGTATTAGACACAGATGGTTGGGAAAGTTAAAGTTGTGCTGTAAACTTTCTGCATCATGTACATGTACAATTGTTAGTTCTTTCTTGGAGAAAACTGAAAAATTCTGCAGTGCTAAAAGGTGCTGACAGAGCATCTACAGCTTAATCAAAATTCAATGCTCTAACAAATGTCAAGGAGTGTTGGGTGTCATATACACTGCTAATAAGATGTTCAAGGGCAACATAGCTGATGTCAAATAGAAGATAGTGAAATATATCTATGGTGATGACGTCTTACCTCTGTTCGTCCGAGTATCTGAATAGGATTTATTATCAGTGCTGTCACATTCTTGCCCTCTAACCTGTTGGAAGGCTCCCATGTTATCCTCAGTTTCAATTCTTCCCTCCGCCAAAGAGGTTTCAGCCTCATGAATATTGCTAGCTTGTGTCAACGTTGCGTTGTTTAGTAATGTCTGCTTATTGCCACTTGAGTCTGATTCTGAATCAGTTCTACCGTCTCTTGTTTCCTGACTATTAACGCTAGGACCTTCTATTCCAGGCCCGCTGTCTAAAAGGGCATCTATTTGCTCCAATTTCTCAGAAGTAAGCTGGGTCAACCCTGTTTTACATCCCGAACTGCTTGTATACGAGTGCTCTGGTGGAGAAATCCAGCATTCATCTTGTAGAGAACCATCAGTGTCCATAACTAGATCCTGAGAGGCACCTTCCCTGCTTCCAGAAGAGCTTTTATCCTTCTCAACTGATGAATCACTTTCCAAAATATCTGGACGTGCAGAGGGCATATCCTGCGATCTCACAGTTTCACTCTCTTCAAGAACTTCTAAAGCCTGTGAATAAAAGAAGCTGAGTGAAATACATGTACCTGAGACATGTAAAATTCTAATAGCTGAGTGAAATACATGTACCTAGAGACATGTAGAATTCTAATAGCTAAGTGTTAAAAAGTAAAAGCGCATGTATACATGTCTTAGCTAAGTACCTTGTGAAGATTCCCTGCATGAAGACTCGAAAGGCGTCCAAGCTTAATCACCATGGAATGCAGTTCCTTCACATATTCAGTAAATAGGGGCACCAAAGGCTCTAAATTTTTGCAAGCTTCCTTTACTCTAGTGATGTAAGATTGGTATAATGCCTTTCCATGAATAAGAGGCATACTGGTATTATTCTTCTCTCTTTCCTTTGACATCGCTTCAGACATAACAGCTACATCAGCAGATAACAAAGCTTCAAGTGGAAGTAAGATTGTATTTGCCTGCCAAGCATCAAACAAAGCTTTTCGTTAGTGAAAAAAGGAAATCATATTCTACCAATTGTACTAATGGTGCCACGTATTCATACATCCTTCTAGACACAAAGTTAAGCATTTCTAAACTCCTTGTACGAGCCAAAAATAACATCACCGCATTAATATTGCATTTAAATCTCAATGGAAGTCCTCAAACATGCATGTGATATACAGTACAAGATAAATATTATCACAAGTAACTAGGAGTATTTATATTGATCTTGGGGGAAGGAATTTCAATAGACACAATTCATGACAAACCTTGGAAATATTGGTCGTAAGGGAACTGTGCAACGCAGCAGCTTCCTTTCCCAAAGCGTAGACATCATGCAACCCCTCTGCTATTGCCAAGACCTGCAAATAATTTGCCAGGAAATCAAGAGCAAGTTTTCGGACTGATCACAAAGGAAACTATAAGAGGGACATAGCTGCAAAACAATATGCATAACCATGGATGAGACATGTAAATTGCTCAGTTTACCTAACTGGAGAGTTCTTTTTATCATCACGCATTACAGGTATGAAGCTGAATAATATTAGTTCCTCAATTAATGATTAAATCTGCTAAGAGTTCCTGACCACTTAAACTTGCAAAGCAAGCATACAACCCCGAATTCACAACTAGTAACCCGATCAGTCAAAGTAGAGATTCAATAAAATGGGATTAAATCATGTACCTCCTCGAGCAAGGAGCCACATTCAGCAGTCAAGGCAGTGCGGTCCTGTGAAATATGTTTGAATCCAGATAATGATACGCTGACTTCACAAGCACGTTCATACATGTCTACAAGAGTATCCTGCAGATTAACTGGGGAAAATATACATGGCATTATTCCACAAGTATAAAAGAAAATATAGCTTACAAATTTCAACATTAGATGAAAGCAAACCAACAATTTCAGACTAGGCAGGAGAGGACAGACCTAAAGCAGATTTCGCCTTGACAGAGACTGTGGAAAGTTGATTGGTTGCTGAATACAAGCCTTTTCCAGCAGTTTCCATGTTAAGCTTGCCAAGTTTCCACTCTTGTTCTGAACCTGCTTGCAGCAAAGAACAAAAGAAGAAGAAAAATTAAACAGAAGAGAACTCTAAACCCTGTGTTATGCAGGAGGAACTATTAGGTCAGAATTGTGCAGAATTTAAGTTTGTGCAGAGTTGGTGACCCCATGACGAGTAAATACCATGAGGAAGATGTACAGGCGGTACAGTTGATTGGAAAGAAGGTTAGATTAGGGATTGGCCGGTTGGGAGGACGAAGGAGACAGGGAACAAATTGTAGTTTTTTTTTCTTGATTAGTTCATCTTGAGGGATCCTCTTTACATAGAGCCCTAACAATATGAACTAGGTAGCGAACTCAATACATAAGGAATATCTAGCTCTAGTTGACTTCCTAATTTAAATCATACAATTCATAACTTAGCAGGGATTCCATCCCACATCCATAACTGGAACTGGCTAGCGCTGTCTGGGCCTAGCACGTCGGTGAAGCCACATAACATTTCCATATATCTTAATTCAATGGTGTATGCTGCATGATATGGCCACTAAGCTTGAGTTCGCTAATCAAAAGCAGTAAACAGGCAGTTGCAGCATGCCCACTTGCACCCCTGATCACAGCATGCATATGGCTGTTTCTTGTGATTTATTGCAGTAGAATAGCAAGCACACCAGCACAAATATATGGCAAAGGAATTTGCTTTTTACAGGCTGGGAACAATTTTGGGGGCCTTGATAAATTTTCAGTCCATTTTTTATGACAAAAATCACCCACAGCATGTTGGGTATCCATTGTGCACTCCTGAGTATCCGAGCACAAATGTATATGTAACAAAAGTACACAAGGAAAGTAATCAACTTACATGTAAAGGAATGGTATGCTGCATCTAAACGTGTCAGGAGATTAAGGAAAGGTTGCTGCCATGCCCTGCCCTTATCAGTAGATTGTCCAGAAGATTTATCCTCGGGCATAAAGTAGAGTCCATCTCTAGATGCTTCAAACTCCAAAACGCATGTGCAGGACTTGACAAGGTCAGATGCCTGTTCTTGAACGCCCCCAAGCAATTTCCTCCTTTTCAGCAGGTGATCATGAAACTCAGGGGGAATTCCTGAACCCTTTGCTGCTCCTGAAGTATTTGGACCAGCACAGGCCCATCCCATTGCTCTCTCAAGTTGACCTTCAGCTGAAAAAGAAGTGCTTTCACAAGCCTGCAGACACTCGGTTGATCTTGTTATCAATGACACCGAAGACTGGATCTTATCTAACAAGTTCCTTCTGCTCAGATTTAAAAGCATGGACATGAGCTTATCATCACTAAGAATATTTTGTGAGAAAATCTTGGCCTTCTGTGCATGAGGTGATGAAAGATCATGCAGCCATTCGACCTGAGCTATTTCCAAAACTATTTTGCGTAAAGCCTCTGTGAGGTCATTTAATTGCCTTTGCATTAGGGAAACTGCTGTCCGGGCAGCTCTAGCTGTCTCGTGAGCATTACAGTACTCCTCAAGCATTGATGCAACCCTTCCTACAGCTGCAGTAGGTTGACCTGATTCTCTTCTTCCTTGACTCGACTGCAGCAAATCACAAATTTCTTTGTCTAAATGTAGGATGAGTGCTGGAGCAATCCTTCTTAAAATATATTGACCAACTTGTTTTTCCACATGGATCGCAAGCTTCTTCTTAAGAGTAGTGTAAAGCTGGTTGGTTGTACAACTGTGCTCAACAGAAGACGAAATCTCATGCATGCACAAGTCAAGAACTGAATCAAGCAAACCAAGTTTCCAAACAAAAAAAGCACGATCCTTCAACAAGCCAGATAAAGGCCACATAACATCAGATAATGAAGATCTGGTAGACAGAACATCTCTTAGATTAGAAATTGATCCACTCATGTGAGAAGGAAAGGCACCACGTGATGATAGCATATGATCAAGTGATTCGAGGTCAGCAAAGGGCTTTATCAAGATTGAAAGCAGAGCCTTGCTTCTCAAATGAAATTCACTCTCCTGATCAACATTCACTAAAGATGAGAAGTATTGTTCAGAAGAAAGTAATGAATTCATGACATTGGCTTCTACTTTCATAAGTGATGCAATTCTCATATCTTTCTGGCTCCAAGTTTTCTGAAGTTGTTCCAATTGTGTTTTACAGGCCTCCTCCTGCGAAGCTAGTTCCTCTGCTTCTTCCCAAGATAGATGGTCTCTACCCCTCATGGCAGCTTGTTCAAGAGCTGATTGCTGCTCAGTGATTCGGCCAACTTTCATATAGTAGCTCTGTTCCAATTCAGTCAGTGATGCTCTCTCAAGTTCTACCTCAGCCAACTTCTCTAGAGCTGTGTCAACAGAACTACGTATCCGAGAAATTGAACCGAAGGCTTCCATTACTTCTGAATTGTATGAGATAAATGATCTAATAATTTCTGGAAGAAGAACTTCGGTCATTTGCTCAATCATGTTGGTACTTGAGTGCAAAATGGCCTGAAAAGTATAAGCCCATTGCCCAGGCCGATGCTTTGCATAATCAGTGTTCATTTCAGCCCATTTTATCCCTATCACTTCATGCACTTCATTAACAAATCCAGAAATTAATGCACATTTTTCTATCTGCTGGTCAAACAATTGCAAACTCATTCCAGCATCAGCTTGAAGATCAGCTTCATCTGTCCTAAACTTAGATATCCCAACAGCTTTAGCTGAGAGTTCAGACATTCTGCCGCTAACCTCACCATATAACTGGCCCACGGCATTTCCAAGAATAGATAGAACCTTACTTGTTTTCTCTTGTACATCCTCCTGGGCTGGAGTTTTGACCTTCAAATTAGCTGCTTGCGAGAAAGGAATATTGTCGTCGGTATTCTTTTGTGATGGCAATTGAACAAAGTTCATGAATGCAGAAAGTATCCTATCTTTAGACTGTGCTTCATTGTTCAATCCAACAGAATTCATCAATTCAGAGCACTCCCTCGTAATTCTTTCCACACATGCAACATAACTTTCCATCTGATTTAAGAGATCCCGGTATCTTTGCTGCACTAGATTACTACCTTCGCCCTGAACCTTAGCAATGACTTCTGCAGCCTGCCTTTTGGCAAGAGAAAGCATATCTTGTGATGTACTGGTTACAGATAGCTGCAAAGCTTGTGCCCAACCAGTAATTGGACTAGTCGTGACGTAGTTAACTGGAAGAACTTGCTGCAAGACTAAAGCATATTCACCAAGTGCCTCTAGAGCAGAGGACCGCCCAGCATGCAACTCCGTGATTAGTTCAGAAACCTCCCTGTCCAACTCATAGCAATGTTCTCGAGTTGGTTCTGGTACAACCGTAAGGGGAACCCCTGATACAAGGACAGCTGAAATAAGGCTCAAGGACTCGTCCTTGCTGTCTAGTTGCATTAATAGCTCTGCCCCTGTAATTGAATTGTCCCTAATGGCCTCAAGAACCCTTCCATGTTTTTCGACCCATATTGCAAGCGTGTTTGCTTCATCAACCGCTGCAGTTTTTGCTTCTGCTAATTCGTGAGCATGAAGCTCAAAAGATGTGCGGGATTTTTCAGCGACTGAAGTAGCTTCAGCCAGGATTGACTTCGCTGATGTTTCCTTGTGTAAAGCACTGGACCGCTCTTTCTCGGCATGATAATATATGGCAGACATAACCTCATACTGATCTAGAGAATCCAAGAATTTCTGCATATTGTGGGAATAAACTAGAATCAGGTGATTCAATGTGTTGCACTTCATAGTTACAAGTTAAAAAAGAATACCTTTAGAACAGATAGTGTAGCTGGCAAGTTAGTAACGAAAAGATCCTGATGCTCCTGAAAATCACAAAGAGTTCAATCAGACTGGGAAGAAATTCTATGATAGAAAATAAATCAAAACTTGTAAATTTGGGAGATGCTAGAACTGCAAATATTCCTAACATCTCACTCTTGAAACACTACTTCCCAAGTGATACTGGAATATATTAATACCAAGATGCAAAAGAAAATTCCAACTCCAACAGACAATTACCTGCAAAGGAACACGACTTTCTTGAATCCTAGAAGAGAACAAGCTTAAACTAACTGCTAATTCCATTCCTTTCTTCTCTTCACCAGCTATTCCAGCTTCATCTTGCATATTTCCACGTGTCCACTCAATCAATGGGTCCCAAACAAATACTTCCATTAACATTAAGATGATATCTTTGTTCTTCAACAGGGCACCCATAACTGCCTCACAAGTAACTCTAAAGACGCCTTCAACTCCAGCCAATCCCAAGGCTGATTCCATAGTTTGAGTAAGACGGAAGGGGACAATTTCTGGAATCTTCAACCTTTTCCCTTTATCAAAGCATATGTTGTAATCTATGTGAACCACATCTCCATTGCTGAAGTCCATAAGGATATTATCTAAATGTCTATCTCCAAGGCCCAGGATATGGCCAACCATGCTCATGGCTGCTAGACTGCTAGAGAATCTGCAACAGGAAAATGATGGCTAGCTAAGCACTCAGACAATAGCAGAGACGAAAGAAATCTTAGTTACTACTCTTAAAGATATAGCATCGACTCTATTTCCAAAGTATGAAACCTTGATGAATGATTTATGGTGAACAAAATAGTTTATAAAATAGCCTCAAGGCACTCTTGGTTTCCTGACATTTCAGTTACCATTTATGAATGTATTGAAGAAGAATAAATTGGATGGAAAGTACTTCATGAATCATTACTTACAACAAAAGACACAATCTTTACCAGAGTTGCAGCCAAAATTCAAATCCAAAATCCCCTAATTAACATGAAAAAATGTTGCATAATGGAAACTATATGGCATGCACATCTAACTCATAAGGAAGCTTGTTGACAGTAGCATCCTGAAGAGCTTTCTCAGCCTCCCCATATCCCAAATTACTAGAAACTTCCGCAACCATTTAACTGAGCAAAACTTTTTATTGATTCTCTATCTGGAAAAAGTAATTTTCTCTTCTTTCAAATTTGTGTAAGGAGTAGTTAGAGCTAAGAGCAACTACTAACTGAAACAGAATTTTCAGTTTCAAACATGCATCTATATCTACCGTGGGCTTGATTTACTAGAATTTTCCATATAATTGCATACTTATCTTGACAAGAATGACAACCAGCAAAAGAGTCCAAACAAAGTTTAAGTAGTACAGGGAGAAGTGAAAACTCTCGAGATCGTACTTCTATGTTATCTTGCAGTGGCAACAAAACGCACATGGTGAATCTAAACAGAGTGAACAATGCAGGATTGACATGCACCATACATACCTCTTTACTTTGGAGTTAAAGTTTTTGAACCCTTCACTTGAACACCACATTTCTTGCCACAGAATTTGCTTTGGAGTCTCCTTCATAAGCTCCAATAGAACCTTTTTCTTAACGTCTAGTGGCCAATCTCTTCGTGAGATTACTCTTTTGATCCCTTTTTCTTTCAGAGCTGGTATTATTTTTCCATAGAACATATCACTTGGGCGGGGAACATGAGGTACTGGGTTGTGTACATTGCCAGTGCTAGCTGAAGAAAGCTGTGCCTGTGCCACCTGTGAACGTTTTTGCCATGCCTTGTACACATTGTATATGCTGCTTACATTTTCTACCCACTGGATTAGCCCAGCTCGTCCACTAATTGGTGTAACAGAATAAAATCGTATTGCGATATTTCGACTTCGAGTGTCAGAAGATGAATACAAGAAGCTATTTATCGCCTCCAGCAGCTGCATGATCCGAGAATCAAGACGTAAATCCTCCCGTCCCTTGAGAAGATAAATATACTTCTGTCCATCTGAACCTTGCAAGATGAGCTTCTTGGGTCTTGTCTTTGTAGAAAGTATGGTTACTTCTTTGCAGAAAGAAGATACTGTAACTGTGCCATGATTTCCAGCAAAAGAAGAATCTGATGAATCAACTGTCTGCTTCTCAAAACCAGGCATTGGAATGTCAGAGGTTGACAAAGCTGCTAGCTGTGGAGCAATTTCACTTAACAATATGTGTGACTTTCTTTGATGAGTTGCTAAGGAAGCTGCAATGGTATCAAAAGGTCGCCAAATCTCTCCTAATGCTGCTGGAGATCCAGGGGGCACCTTAAGGCTCGTGATTGCAGATCTCAGCTGAGCATTATATTCCTTATGGAACCACGTCTCATGAGGTGTTTTTGGTTCACGAGATGTAGACGCTAGACGACGCTCCAAGGCTACAACAATTGGAGTCATAATAGCAGAATACTTTGCAGCGTTGATCTTGTTCTTTTCAGCTGAAGTCAGTGTAGAATTTGAAGCAACCCTTGCAGCTTCCTCTTTAAGTATATTGATTCTCCTTAGAACATCTAAATTTACAACATACAAAATGGCCCATCAATAACTCATAAACTGGCATGAGTATATTTGATATAAATATATGGTTATTGGTTATATAATGTCCTAAAAGTCATAGATGCATGTTTTTACAAAGAACAAGATATACCAGACAAAAACCAAGAAGTCGAGAACACTATATACCAGACAAGAACCATTGTACAGAGAGTAAATTTAATGCAATAATGTAGTAGACACTAGACGATATCCCTCCAACATAACTTCCAGAAATATTGCAAGTGACAAGGAAGTTTTCATTTCCCATGCAAGCACGTATTCTTACAGTATTGAAACTTAATAAGCTAAAGGATCTCGTTAAAATTCTAGGGAGGCATCATCCTAGAGATCATATGCAACAATATTCTCAGCATTTGTACTGCAACCTATTAACCAGAGGATTTCATAAGTAACTATAAAGGAAAACTTCCATAAACTAGAGTACAGAAAAATAATATAGATATTAACAACTGAACCCTTAGTTTGGAATTACAACAGCTTTGTAAGGAAATTGTGTTTTGCGGAGGCGGTGTTTTGGCTTTGTAGGACTAGATACTCCCATTATGAAAATATAATTAAAAACATTTTAAAATGTCAAAAAAAATCCGACCAAAAAATTTGGACATACATCCCGGACATTTTACGTTCACGCACAAAGTTTCGCGAAAAAAAGACATTTTTTGTGGCTTGTGTAAAAAAGACAAATTTTGGTGCTACAAAATGACTTATCACCCAACACTTTTTTGTCTTTTTGACACAGGCCACAAGAAAATGTTTTTGTTCATGAAATTTTGTATGCGAGCATAGAATGTTGGGATGTTTCACCTGAATTGTTTTCCAAATTTTTTGACATTTTGAAACATGATTTTGAACAGTGTGAGCAAATGCTCCTATGACTCAAAATGAATTTCCGGTGTTTTGCTTCTTATATTAACTAACCAACATCTTTCTTACAGCATAGAAGAGATATTTTACTTGGTTCAGCAAGGATCCCTTTAAATAACTAGATTCTGTAGTAAGCACAAGAATGTCAACTGGAGCATAGACCAATTCCTGCGTAGGTGTATCCATTTTCCACAAACATCCTGACTACGGCAGCTGATTTCATATGACTGCAGGAGCGGAGGAGAGGCTTACCTGAATGGAGATCTTGTAAGGTACTCAGCCATTGTTCCTCCCACAGAACAGTAATCATTCCTAGCTCGTCAATTGCAAGCTTAACATCCTTAATTAATTTGGGGTATAGCTTAACCTATGAAAGAAAAACAGGAAGTGTTCACAAATATAAAGTCGGATGCATATCATTTCGTAGACAAAAGCAGGTGGCCATAGTACAAGTATCAACCAAGCATACCAGAAAGTTCAATATTCGCTGAAGCTCCTCAGACGGTTCTCCTTCACAAGCATTGATATCAACTAATGTAGGATATACAATAGAATACGGAGAAAGTTTCCCTAGCTTCACCAATATGCTCTCCAACTGTTTCCTTACTATCTTCTCTGGGTGGGAACTCAAGCGAGCAAAAAGTTGTGGTATAATCTCCTGCACAGATCCAAACATATAATTATACATTTAATTGTATCATAATTATAGAACAGATGCCACTATAATAATTTACCTGCCATGGTAATAATGGAACTATTGAAAGCCCACTTTCAAGTGTTTGTTTCAGCTCCACTCCATAGTTCAAAATTATGTGGAGGAGATACAACAATGCTCTCAGAGTGTAGCCCCTAGTTTTCCCTTTCAAAGTATCACGGTGATATGAAGGTGAAGGTTGAAGCTCAGTTGATGAATGAGAAAGGTACTGAAAATAAGCATTTGCAGCATGTCCAAAGAGTGATACCCTCCTTTGCCTTAAAGACCACCAAATTTCAATGAGATTGCTAATCAAAGGCATGGCACTGCCTTTTGCAGAATCGTATTTACGAAAGAGGACTGTTAGTTCTGATGATAGCAGTGCATGGGCTCCTTCACCACCACTGGCCTCAAAACCTGGTGCTCCAGCTGCAGTTTCTAACAGATGAGTTACATGTTCAATTAGTGTGGTCATGGGGTACTCCTGGTCAGAACTGTAACTGCGTCCTTTTGTCGCTGGAGAATTATGATCTGCATAATTAGTGGATTTATCAACATAGAAATTTCTTATTGTTTGCTCCACCTCAGACTTCTCATTATCTGTCAAGTGAAATCTATCTGGAGAAAGTTCAGACTGGAGAATGGACACATTGTTCTGCACATTTGAATCAATTCCAGACAGTGAGTGATTAGCATGCGTAAAGCACCAGGATGCATAAGAAAGCCACGCCTTGCCCATGCTTGGACAAAGTTGACAGGATATCTTCCGAGCGCTGCCTATGATTTCCTGGGCAATCACATCACAGTTCGCAGTAGAAACTGACCCACTATCACCAGACAGAAGTTCCTCTGCTCCATTCTGAAAGCCAGCAAAATCACTAAAATCTTTGAACACCTTTGGAAGGATCATATTCAAAGCAGAAGTTGAACTCCCTTGCTCCATCCAAGTCGAAAATTTCAAACAAGCCTTAGCAATCAGTGGTTTGTCAAAACCAGATGAATCACTAACTGTAGAAAGGACACTAGGACGAACCAGTGACCACATGTCAGTTAAAGCCTCCTCATTGTTCCCTTCACAATGCTTCAGCAAGGCACCTTCATATTTAATGTTCAAATTAAGAATTTCCTTGTCTGTCTCATCAGATGAATCCAAAGGATGGTTTATGAGGTACTGGTTTAAGCGGTTAGCCAACATAAAGTTGTTCTGCTTTCTAGCTAGACTAGCAAGCTTGCGACATAGAAGAAGTGTGGGTAAGGAAGATGGATGTGTAGTACGATACACTTTAAAGACCTTCAGCCACATGCTGCAATCTTGGTGAATCCTGTCGATAGGATCCTGCAATAGTCTTAGTAAGTAATCCGTGAGCGCTGGTGGTTGATTAGATCCATTTTGGCAGGTCAACCCAGTGGCTTCTTCAAATGCAAAGATGCAATGAAGCTGGCCAGCACATGCTGCAGCATCAATCAATCCATTGAGAGGGGCCACAGAGAGTGCTTCATCCAATATCAACTTAGCTTTATCAAGCTCCTCTCTTGCCCTGTCAGACTTGCTGTCAGATTGAAGCATTGCACGCAGGAGCATTAATTCACTTCTCTCAAGTGCAACCTTGGGATCAAGGGTGAGCTCGCTGCTGCTTTTAGGAGTCAAATCAAGATAGCTCCAAGCTGAATGGAAGTCCCCCTCGTCAAAGCATGCCATTGCATGAATAGCATTAAGCTCATTACCAGCACTTGTTAAAGCACCTGAATAAGGTTTGCCAGCATGTACAGCACGGAGCTCTTGTAACTCCGCAAGCCAGCCCTCCAAGCATTTCCAGTCGGACAGGGCTGTGTAGCACTCAATAACACGTGCTATGATGTATTGAATGACATCAGACTCCATGGAGGTAAGGGCTTCCTCAGACTGCAAAAGATGGGAATAGTGTGCAGCAGCCTTTTCATACTGCCCCTGGGATTGATATATGAGTCCTGACATCCAGGAAAAGTGCTTGTGGTTATCAGATAAACCATGTGTTAGTTGCTTTTCTTGCTCAAAGTATGTGTAGAATGTTGACACAGCCCACCTCTGGAGTCCAACTAAAGCATCTGTTTCATGACACCTGCACAGTGCCAGAGAAGCATGTCGCAAAACCTTCTGAACATCTGTTTCTAACCTTGCTCTATAAGCAAGATGACTTTCAGTAGCTCCTCCCATGCGACCACTATCCTTGAGGGATGATGCAGCCAAGTTTCTGAGATCTAGTAACCGTGATGAACAGTAGTGAATAACTGCATCGTTGCACTGCAAAGCTAGTCCTGCATTTAGCATTGGATCACAAATTCGAGAAAACCACTCTTCACAGACTCGTTTGTTTGCTCGGAAAAACAAGGAACTTGCTTTTGGAGGGGCTGGTAGGACAAAGGAACCTTCATAGGCATTATAAACATATTTCTTCAATGCCTCAACAAAATCCAATAGCAGGCGTGTAGGTAAAAGGCATATGTCAGATGGTCCTATATACCTGCCTTCACCTTCATTGGCCTCCAGTGCCAACAAATTTGGCACATCCAAAAGCATGCGTTCTAGAGCTGCAAATGTCTGTGTGGGACCACCGAGATGAGTTCGAAGCCTAAGGTTTATGCAGTGCCGAGCAGCTTCATGGATGCCCCACCAAACTGCAGCAAGATTGTTCACTGAATATACTCTATCGATAATAGTTCCGTCCACATCGGGCCCTTTGAATAATTCATTCCAATCAGCATCTCCAGAGACATCGATTTGACCAGAAAACATGTCTTTCTTGCCACGGTAACTGAAGACCAGCCGTTGTACCCAAGAAGAAAGAGGCAACTTCAATCTGAGAGAAAGGTAACTCAGAATAGAAACAAGCTGCTGCCAATGGAGTTTCCTAGGCTGTTGCTTCACAGCAAGCACATGCCTCAAACTCATGCAGTGCTTGCTAATGTTAGAAAATTCTACACAATTCTGATGACTATATCCATCCTCAAGCAAGCCAAATGTGTATGTTGTAATAGGCAAAGCAATTGAATATAACCTCAGAAACCCATTCTTTACAGCATTATCTGGATCACTGAGCTTGTCAAGAAGAACCTGAGTGACAACTGAGAAGCTCATGGGATTGATAAGCCTACCCAGAAAGAGTGCTTCCAAGGATAACGCAACATGGCATC
The DNA here is from genome assembly GCA_028641055.1 of Alopecurus myosuroides. NCBI lineage: Eukaryota > Viridiplantae > Streptophyta > Magnoliopsida > Poales > Poaceae > Alopecurus > Alopecurus myosuroides. The sequence goes on from CM054057.1 coordinate 181,951,675, forward strand.
TTACTTTAGTCTCCCTATCATATGCACAATCCAAGATAGTGAAAAGGATAGTATTCGGAAGGGTAGCATCCCCAGACTCATATGAGAGACTGACCTTATTAAGATCCCTTTCCATGGCAAGAACCAGTTTCGCAAAAGAATCTATCCAATCTAAAGCATCTAATTTCAGTGTCATGGATGATGATGCACTAAGGCCCCGAACTATGTGTTTTCCATATTTATGCATGAACTTCATTTTACAGTCACAAAATGACTTCTTTGATTCAGCAATAATCTGAGTTTGACTGCCTAAATCACCAGAGCCTCTGTTAAATGCTTCAGATGTTTCGATATTACTTTCCGCATTGCTCAGTCTGTGAAGTGTAGAGAAAATCTGAAACTGCATCTCAAGGAAATTATGAAACGGGGTGCCAAATGGGTCAAGCTTCTCTGAAATGAATGATGTCAGCCTAGTTACTCTCCAGTTAATCTTTTCGGAATTAGCAGAAATAGTGGCCAGTAGAATCTTCAGATCAAACTTCATTAAAGAAAGCAACTGATGCTCTGAATACCCTACTGGAGTATTATCATCTATGGAGCGACTCTGGAAATCATGGTAGCTCACCTGCACATTCTCAAGTAGAAATTTCAATTGCTCCAACTCTTTCGTCAGTGATGCAATTGCTTGCTCGGCTATATCTTCCAATCCATGCTGCAGGCAAAAGAGGTAAGTGGCTGCTGAGTTTGCGACCACATTATGGTTTGGATGAAGACGCATCCGAGATAAAAGTGAGCTGAAGTCAAGCAAGTGCTCCACAGCAGATGAACGGAGCCCCAAATTTTGCAGCGACAGCACTTGCAGGTTGGTCTTAAGTGCTGCCACCAACTGCGGGGATGACGCACTATCCAAACTCTGGGTCAACACATCCACAAACATAACATAGAACTCAGCAAACCTTTCCAGCAGAATCTCTGCGAGCAAGACCAAACATCTGGATGCTTCTTCCATCCTCTCAGACCAGCCAAGCTTCGAAGCTATCACTGATGTGCACCTTAATAGCTGAGGAGCCAACCCCTCAAGTGGCCCTACTACGAGTTCTCTCAGATTATTTCTCTCTGCCACACCAGACGCCATGATCTGCAATACTGTCGAGAAGCAAGCAAACAGCGGACGAAGCCGACCAGAGTTATGGCTGGCCACAAGGTTGGGATCATGCACAAGCACCTCCATATCAGCCAGGAACTTGGGCAACAACCCAAGGGAGAACTGCAGATTACCGAGCCAGTGCCACTGGAACTGTGAGAAACTATCCAAGATTGTGCGGCAGTCAGCGTTGGCGAGGTCTGGGACAAACAACCACCCGAGGAGCAAGTCCACGATATCGACGAATTGCGGCCGGAAGCAATGGGGGAACTTGGCTGCGACCAGCGTGAGCAGGCCGAGCAGGCACCTGAGCACAGCCAGAGACGTCCGGTCATCCTCCAGCACGTCACGGCAGGCGGCTAGAAGCGGTGGCACAAAACGCTCGACCGAGGGCACGTCCCCCGTGGCCAGGAGCTCCCTGAGCCCTTCGGCGACGAGGGCGGACGAGGCGGGCTCTCCCAGGAGCGGCAGCGCCCAGGCGACGAACCCGTCCGGCAGCCCCCCGGGCGCCTCGTGCGCGCACAGCACCGCGCTGAGCGCCGCGTAGGCCGCCACTGCCGCGCGCCGCACCGCATAGGACCTGCGAAACAACCAGGAACGAACAGGTGAGCAGAATCGTGTTACCTACAGATGCGTGACGGGGAAAAGGGGGGCGGGGGGGAGGAGGAGAGGAGGGGCGCGCTTACGCATCGTCGGCGAGGAGCACGGAGAGGGGCGGGGCGAGGAAGGGCGCGAGGGAGGGGAGGAGCGGGCGGTTGGGTGGGTGGAGCAGGGAGAGGCGGAGGCTGGAGAGGGCGGCGGCGCGGGAGGCGTCGTCGGAGGGGTGCGGGGGCTCGCCGGCGGCGGCAGAGAGGAGGGAGGCGAGGTGCTGCTGCAGCTGGTGGTGGGCGTAGGATGGGTGAGGGTTTTGCATTGCGACCCGGCCGTCGCGCTCCGCTCGCCGCCTGGCAAGAGGAAACGAAACAAGGAAAGCCTGGCCGCCGGGGAGACTAGAGAGAGAGCTCCCGTTTCGCCGTGTTCTCTTTTGGGTCGTCCGATATCCTCTTCTAGTTAACAACCGCCCGATCAATAGCTTGTGTGCTAAGTTGAATTAGAGCTTCTGCAGAAATATAATTGCAGCACACTTAGCTAATAGGATAGCTATTATATGTATCCCAAAAAAAGGAGAACTAATTATGAAAAAAGTTTAGCGCGAGTGAAGGATCTAGGATGATTAACTACAGTGGGCGCAGAAAACCACCACTGTTGAAGCAAAATTCACCAAATGGTACCACTTTACATTTTGTGGACAGAAAACATTGATCATGAATTGAACACGGATTGACACTCAAACTAACATCAGTGACCCACCCAAATGATGATGTGGCAAGGGTCATCACGGCACTCGGACGCGGCCGTTGTTGAATGTTTCACTCATGCTTGTCTCTCTCCTCTACCACTCGATCCTTCTCATCATTCCATCGCCGAGCCATCGTCATCGTCCATGTGCACCCGTTGTTGTCGTCACCATGCCGAGTTGGAACGACGGTGAAAGGTCCACCGAGTCTTGGCTAGTGGATGCAAGTCATTTTCCCCGGTTATTTTTCTAGAGTTAGGATTTTTGGATTCTTATTTGGAAAAAAAAATATTTAATGTTATTTTTGGGTGATTTGTAGTTCAGGGATGTGGACTATGCTCTAGACTCGATGGAGGGCCCCACAATCTGCGGGATTGATTAGGATTTGAACGAGAATTGCCGCGTCAATAAGCTACTATCCGGGAATTTCTTAGCTTTTGAGGGGACGAATACGGGTCGTCAATTCCATGTGTGTCAAGTGAAGAATGTAAGTGTTTAGTTGATTATTTATTTCAGATTAGTTAAACAGTTTTAGTGGTTTAGTTGAGTATTTAGTTCAATTAAATATGCGCCCGGTGCCTATAAGAAATAGTACAAACCAGTTAAGAAATTGATGTTTAAATCAAATAGTTGCAGTGCTTTAGTTACTAAGTGTCTATAAGAAATAGTTGCAGTGAATTCAATTGCTACATTGTTATAGTTCAAATATATTTTTTATAATGCAAGGCAAATGAATAGTAGTTTCGGTATCCTTGAATCATTGCTCAGTACTATCTCATTTTTTACAATTTAAATTGATAGTGGACGGATAGTATGGTCACCTAGAGGGGGTGAATAGGTGCTACGACCAATTTTAATTCTTTTTCGATTTAGTCTTGACACAAAGGTAAATTCTCTAGATATGCAACTACGGTGAATTTATCTATATGACAAGAACAACAATAAACAAGATACAAACACAAGGTAAAGGAGAGGGAATGAGGTAACCGATAACGGAAACACGCGGAGACGAGGATGTAATCTTGAGTTCCTCCTTTTGAGGGGAGTACGTCTCGTTGGAGTGGTGTGAGTTTCGCCACGAAGGCCTACTCAACGCCACAAAGGCGTCACCCTATTCTACGATGAACCTCGCCACAAAGGTCTATTTCACCTTCCACTATTGATTCCCTTTGAGGCGGAAATTGAGTCCTTTATAATGAGTTTGAGACACACACCCACAACCAAATTGGGGGCTCCCAAGAATCACCGCCAATCAACAAGTGAGTAGCAATGGGTAGGTTTTCCACAAGGAAACCCTAGACTAGATTCCCTCAAGTGAATGAGGGGAAAATGAAGAACAAGTTGGTGAAGACATAGATCGGGGTCTTCTCCTTCACTCTGAAGATCAACGAGTTTGTGTGGAGGGGTTAAGAGAAATCTAGCTTTCTGTGAGCTCAATAAATGGGAACTTCAATGTTGGACGAGCTGCATCTTGGGAAAGAATGGGATGGCCTATTTATACCCGTCCCCTCAAATTTGGCCGTTTGAGCATTTATTGCCTCACCCGGTAGTACTGGACGGCGTCCGGGAGTACCGCCCTAGCATATCTTCACCGTGTCAACGCTGGCTTTGGAGACAGAACTCCACAGTTGGTACTACCGCACGGGGGCGGTAGTGCCGAATCCAGGACAAGAAAGCTTGGCGAATCCAATATCCTATTCTGTAAATCCAGGCAGTATCGCGCAGCAGCGGTCGTACCGTGAGCTCGATAGTACCGAGCCAGCACGGTAGTACTGCCCAACGATTCCTCTTCGACTGTTGAAACCTTCGATCCAGCTTCTGTATCCTACGGTAGTACCGGACAAGGCCGGTAGTACCGCATCGCCGGTACTATCGAGCCACTCCGGTAGTGCCGAATCCGAGACACACCCAGGCTGCTGCTGATACGTCTCAAACGTATCCATAGTTTCTGATGTTCCATGTTATTTTCATGTCATATGCTACATGTTTTTTATACACTTTATGACATTTCTATGGATTTTTTTGGACTAACCTATTGACAAGATGTCGTAGAGTCAGTTCCTGTTTTCTGCTGTTTTTGGTTTCAGAAAAGTTGTTCTGGAAATATTCTCGGAATTAGACGAAACAAAATCACAGAGTCTTAGAAAGTCGTCACGTACACGGAGTCTGGAGGAGACCCTGAGGGGGCCTCAGGGCCCCACACCATAGGGCGGCGCCCCCTCCCTCCCCCCCTCTGGCCGCGCCTGGGGGTGGTGTGGGTCCCATGGCTGCCCACCGATGTTGCCATCTCGCCTATTTATACCTCTCCTCGGGTTAACCCTAAACACCCGAGCCTTTTCCACCAAAAAGATCTGTAGCCGCCGTCATCGTCAACCCTAGTTCGAGAGGGTTCTGGAGCTCTCCCCGGCACCCTGCCGGGAGGAGGATCATCACCGAAGGGCTCTTCATCACCATGTCTGCCTCCGGGGTGATGTGTGAGTAGTTCATCCCTGGACTACGGGTCCATAACAGTGGCTAGATGGTTGTCTTCTCCTCCTTTTGTGCTATCATGTTTAGATCTTGTGAGCTGGATAACATGATCAAGATCATCTTATTGTAATGTTACACGTTGTGTTTGCTGGGATCCGATGAATATTGAATGTTATGTCAAGTTGATTATAGATCTATCATGTTTATGTTATTTATGTTCTTGTGTGATCTCTGTTACTAGTAGATGCTTTGGCTAAGTTGATCCTTGTAACTCCAAGAGGGAGTATTTATGCTCGATAGTGGGTTCAATGCCTCTAGTTATTTGGGAGAGTGACAGTAACTTCTAAGATTGTGGATGTGTTGTTGCCACTAGGGAGAAAACAACAATGCTTTGCCTAAGAATAATTATATTGTTTACATTACACCCTTTACTCAATGCAATAATCTGTTACTTGCAACTTAATACCCAAAATCTGCTTGGATTACGTTCTGAGGGTGGATTATTAGTCATAGATGCAGTTGGATTATGGTCCATGTATCATGTTGTAATGCCCAAATAAATCTCATAGTAATCATCGTGTCTTGCATATGCACTACGGTGCAACCTCTATCTCTGTCAATTGCCCAGTTGTAATTTGTTTACCCAACATGTTGTCTATCTGTTTTGGAGAGACACCACTAGTGAACGGTGGACCCCGGTCCATTCTTTTATACTGATAATACAACCAATGCAAGCACTGTTCTTTTTACTGCAAACAGAGAAATTTGCACATAACACCAACCTTTGATGCAAAGGTTGCACAAAACACAGAAAGAACCCATCTTTTGCAGCTATCCCCAAGTTTTGATCTAAAACGTTGCAGCTAGCCCAAATAGTTGATTTAGTGACTTAACATGCATCTGACAACTGGGTCCGTAACTCTTTACCGTATTTCTTCAGTAGAATACACCAAGCTGAAGGTAGTTAAAGAAAAAACACCATACTATGTTGTTCAAGGTGAAAATAATATTTTATCGTAGCGCCAAAATCAAATAATTATAAAATATGTCCTCGAAAGTGAGACGTACAAAATAGTGTCATGGGGGTGCGTCCTACGATCTAAAAATTAGCATAATAATGATAACAATTTGGTAGCTGCTTAAAATGAAATTGTCTGACGTGGAAGTGTTATACCAAAAGACAATTATAAGAGGGTCATATAAATAATGTCCTACATGATGAGTTTGTTGTAGTGTTCCACCATTGTGTTGCCTTTTTTTTTACAAATTGTTATATAATTATGTTATATACCGTATATAAATACGGGCCCACATGTCAGATACGTTGTTAAGACTTTAAATCGACTATTTGGGCTAGCTGCAACGTTTCAGATCAAAACCTGGGGCTAGCCGCAAAACGTGGTTTGTTTCTGTGTTCTGTGCAACGTTTGCACCAAACATTGGTGTTCCGTGCAATTTTCTCCTGCAAACACTGTTTTCCTTTTATTCACTGCAATCATACATAATTTTCCATACTGTACGTCTAATCCTTTGTGTTCAGAAAAACCGGTGAGATTGACAAACTCGCTGTTTCGTTGGGGCAAAGTATATGGGTTGTGTTGTGTGCAGATTCCACGTTGCTGCTGAGCCTGGTAGTGCGCCCTGCCAACATCAGCTGTCATCAACCTTCAGAAGTGATTTTTTTCTCCTACTGGTCCGACTAAACCTTGGTTTCTTTCTGAGGGAAAACTTGTTGTTGTACCCTTCATACCTTCCTCTTGGGGTTTCCTAACGAACGTGTGTCTTCATGATACGTCATAAACGTATCGTTAATTTCTGATGTTCCATATTGTTTTCATATTATTTCCTACATGTTTATTATACACTTTATGTCATTTTTATCGATTTCCTGGGACTAATCTATTGACAAGATGCCATAGAGACAGTTCATGTTTTCTGCTGTTTTTTAGTTTCAGAAAAGTTATTCTGGAAATATTCTCGGAATTGGAAAATTCAAAGCCCAGAAGTCTTAGAATTCCCGGAGGGTCCACGTAGTCCCGAAGAGACCCGGAGGGGGGCCACAGAGTGGCCACACCATAGGGTGGTGCGGGTCTCCCCTAGCCACGCCACCAGGTGGTGTGGGCCCCCTGGCCACCACCCCCGGCATCGCTCTTTCGCCTATATATGCCCCCCCCCGATGCATAAATCCTAAATCAATCGGTCTTTTCCACCAAAAACATCTGTAGCTCCGTGATGAGGACACCGCTACTGATACACCACTTCCATTACAAGGACCTATGACTAGAGCTCGTGCACGTCAACTTAACCAGCAGGTACTATCGTTTCTACGAGTTGTTCCTAATATACATGAGAATATGGTATTTCCTAAATCAAATGTTTGTTTCTCTCAGGAATAATGGACCTAGCGTGGATGAGAGGGACAAGCTATAGAGCATGTTCGAGGATGGAGCTGGCAGCAGAAGCACAAGTAGAAAAGATGACACTGGCACAGAGGGAGATTAGAGTAGCATGAAGTCACCGTAATGCCAAATGAAGTCTTGGACGAACTATACAAGCTACCGCTTCATTATTTTCGTCCAAGTTCTTTTATAGGTGCTGCGACACCTCATTATTGGTCCAGGCCCATGTATTTTCGCCATACCCCTTAGTGGGCAGTTTTTAGAGTCCATATTCATGGGAAAAAGAGATTTAGGCTGGATTTCGTGGCCCCACCCATGGGAGCACGAATTTCCCCTCTTTCCCCCTCATAAATACAGCCCCTATGATTTCTTTTAGGGCTGGGTTTTGTTTAGTTAGAAGTTAGTCGTCGCTGCAACTTCGTCGTACTTTGTTTGTGTCAGATCGACCAGGCTAAGACCACTTTCGGAACCCCACTTTCAGTTATAATCATTCATCTATATGCGTAATATCTTGATTGCCAATTCTTAGTTCTTGCTTTTTCTCAATTGATTGCAGGAGCTAGACCTGAGTGGTTGGGTCGACCGTGCTACGGCGCTGTCAATAACCTCCCAGAGTTATTGTAGCGATTGCTAAGGCACAGCTTCCTCGTACGTTTGTAGTCGGATCATCAACGTCAACGCCACCCGAATCGTAGTTATCATCTCATCGAAAGATCGGACACCTTTACCTCTATCAAGTCGTATCAGATTTCAGGTTGATCAGTGAGATTTACTGTTTTTCATAGATAATATTGCATCTGTTCTTCATACCTATAGTCCACAAAAAGCCAAAAATTGTTAGGTGTAGATCATCCCTTCCTACAACCAGTCCGGGCCTGTTGCATATTCTTTTCAGTGTATTGCATCGTTGAGATTTTGTCTGCATCGTCGTGTCAAGTTGCTGGTCTTAGCGTCTATTCCCGTAGAGTTTCGAGTTCTTTGCATAGTTCGTCATCACCGCTGCCGCATCAGCTCGCACGCTTGCAGATCACCGTTGCTTCCCACCACCACAAATTCCGCCACCATCCATCCACCACAAACAGCCGCTGCTATCATACCATTACCGCTATTCGACAAGCTATCCGTAGTGTTGCTGCCTTGCCGCCACCCCATTGCATCGCGCCGCCAATAGCTTCCATCCGCACGCGTGCGTCTCCACTTGTCCCCGTGCGCCGCCTCCATGCTACTAGTTAGGGTTAGGGTTTTCTAATTGTTTCAATCTTTGTTTCTATCAATAGATTAGAGTTCTAATCAGTTTGGGACTCCAAATTCGCGACCTACTCTAGCAGGCAAAAAAAATCCCGAAAAAAAAATCGGGGTCTCTCCCGACCATAGACATACTCTAAGGTTTGGAGAGAGCAAAAAAAATTGCCTTCTCCCGACCATAGACATACTCTGAGGTTTGGAGAGAGCAATAGCAAAAAAAAATCCTTATTTTTCTTTCTCTAATTAGTGCAGTTTCCTACTTCTCATTAGTCCTTCTTTTGCTTGTTTGCTTGTTGTTGCCGCGCAGTGACGTTGTTGGTGTTATAGGCTCGCGTCTCTAAAATGGTCTAGCCTAGGACCAACACAGTACCGTCTTTGAGCGTTTATTCAACTTGCATTCCTGATTTGATTATTGCTAATTCTTGCTACTATATTCAAGCCTCCTAAAGCTCCACAGATTCTACATCGTGCGTTGTGACTTTCACCTGGCAATCACTCCATCTAATCTTCAGTGAGACTTGACATCGTTTGTTGCCGGTCACCTCCTACTGTTGGGTGAGAAATTGTAAGAGCTTTGTTTTTGGTTTGACAGATTAGGCTTTTTTTTCTTTCCACCACCTAGTAGTTGATAGGACCATATACTCATTTTTTTTATTTTGTTGTCCACTAACCATGCTATGATCCGATGATGAATGGGAGAGCTTGACGAACAAAGAGTTGCACACAAAGTTTGCCAAGCTTGTGACGGATCACACGGAGGACATCGACACCAAACTTGGAGAGGCGCTTGAGAAGATAACAGGCCTCGGGCACGCTTTTGACACCAAGCTCGACACAAAATTCGACGAGTTGCTCGCTCGTCTAGCACCTCCACGCGCTGGTCCTCGCATACCTGCGAATGTTGGGCGGGCGCAACGTGTCCTAGTTGATAAAGGTGTTGCTGCAGCTGCTCGTGATGCTAATGTTGATGAGTATGAGGGTGAAGATTAATACGTGGGAGATGAGGTTCAGGTGCATCCCGCTGGTAGGCCGCGCCCCCACGTGCGTAATGGTAATGTTGGACCACGCCTTCGGGTATTGCACGATGATGACCATGTAGCCAAATTAAAATTACATATTTCATCGTTTGCGGGTAGATATGATCCTGATGCTTATCTTACATGGGAATTAGAACTTGAACAACGTTTCACATGCTTACATTATCCTGATCATAGACATGTTAAAGTTTCTGTTTGTGAATTCACTGGTTTTGCTTCTATTTGGTAGTATGAATATTGTAGAGTAAATCTTAATGACATTCCCACCACTTGGACTGATTTAAAGAATGCTATGCGTACGCGTTGGGTGCCGCCATATTATCAACGTGATTTGCTTCAAAAATTACAGAACCTAAACCAAGGAAAAAAAATTAGAGGAGTACTATCAGGAATTGCAAACAGGGTTAATAAGATGTGATGTTATTGAGGGTACTGAACCTATACTTGCACGTTTTAGGGGTGGGTTAAACAAATAAATTCAAACTATTTTGGAATATAAAGAATATCATACCATCACTCGTTTGTTCCACCTTACTTGTATTGTTGAACGTGAACCGCAGGATCGGCAAGCCGCACGGACTAATTTTTCTGCAGGTCGTGCTACATCATGGACTACTCGTGCACGTCCTATACGCACCACGACTTCTCCTTCGAGTCCCGCTACCATGACCAACAGAGAACCGTCAAGCAAGACACCACTACCATCACCTAAGATGGCCCCTACTGGTTCTGCACAGTCTTCATCTTCCATGGCTTCTATGGGACACACAAGTAAAATTCAGTATCGCCGTTGTGATGGTTGGGGTCATTATGCTCGTGAGTGTACAAACAAGTGTGTGATGATAGCTCGTGAAGATGGCGGGTACGATTCCGCTAGTGACTATGATGAGGAGACTTTGGCTCTTATTGCACAAGAGGATCATGATAGCACTGAGTCTGATCAAGATGTACAATGTATGGCTGCCGAAGCCGCTGAGAGGTATGAGTCTTTAATTGTTCAATGAGCTTTGAGTGTGTAGGTGACCAAGGAAGAACATGAACAGCGGAACAATCTGTTTCATACGAAAGGGGTCGTCAAAGAACAATGTATACGCATCATTATTGATGGAGGGAGGTGCAACAATTTGGCAAGTGTTGAGATGGTAGAGAAGCTCTCCCTTCAAACGAAGCCACATCCTCGTCCTTACTACATACAATGGTTCAACAACAGCGGCAAGGTTAAAATATCGCGTACCGTTCGTGTGCATTTTACTATTGCTACATATATTGATTTTGTTGATTGTGATGTGATACCTATGCAAGCATGCTCTCTTTTACTCGGTAGACCATGGCAGTTTGATAAAAATTCTGTACATCATGGTAGTACAAATAAATATACTCTAGTTCATAAGAATAAAAAAAATTGCTTTGCTTCCTATGTCTCCTGAACAAATTTTGAAAGATGACATTGCTAGAGCTAGTAAGGAAAATAAAAAAGAGATTAACAAGAGTGAAAATCAGATTGTGGCTAAAAAATTGCAGCAACATAAGACAAATACAAATTCGTCACCTTCACATGAGATTAAATTGACAAGTCCATGTTTCTTAGCTAGAAAATCTGATATTACTGATTTGGATATTCTCAATTCTGTTTGCTATGCTATTGTGTGAAAAGAGGTGTTATTTTAATTTGAGGATTTGCCTCCCTCTTTGCCTTCTGTTGTCACTAACATTTTGTAGGAGTATGTGGATGTTTTTCCACAATATGTATGATACGTCTCCAACGTATATATAATTTCTGATGTTCCATGTTGATATTATGCCAATTGCTACATGTTTTCTCCCTTCTCTATGTCTTTTTTATCGATTTTCCAGGACTAACCTACTAACAAGATGCCAAGTGCCAGTTCCCTGTTTTCTGTTGTTTTTAGTTTCACAAAAGTTGTACTCGAAATATTCTCGGAATTGGACGATTCAAAAACCATAAGTATTAGAAGTCCCGGAAGCATCCAGAAGTCCCGAAGAGCCCCGGAGGGGGGCCACAGGGTGGCCACACCATGGGGTGGCGCGGGTCCCCCTGGCTGCGCCACCTAGGGGTGTGGACCCCTAACCACCTCCCGGCATCGTCCTTTCGCCCATATATACTCCCCGAGGCATAAACCCTAAAACAATCGACCTTTTCCACAAAATACATCTGTAGCTCCGCCGTCGCCGCCGCCGACAAGTTTTGGGGGACAGATCTCTGTTCTGGCACCCTGCCGGGACGGGGAAGTGCCCCCAGAAGCCATCTCCATCGACTCCACCGCCATCTCCATCGCTGTTGCTGTCTCCAATGATGAGGAGGGAGTAGTTCTCCCCGAGTCTGATGTAACGTACCTGCACTTAAAATTTGGCAAGGTACCTGTGTATAGTGCAAACCCCTGGATCGATTTCATTTGCACACACAGTTTAAGATGAATATCACAACATTGTATCATTATTACACGAATGATCCAGACTTGATAAAATAAATTGTTCAAATACAACTTTGCATAGCACAAGGCTAGCTTAAAAGAGTACAGCAGCGGAAATTTATTCTTCAAGGAGTCTCCATCATCTTCATGTGCCACAGGCGAAACATGTTGGTTGCAGACTCGAAACCTTAATCGTAATCTCACTCGTCATCTGAACAACCTGCAACAAATAAAATTGTTGCAACGGAGTGGGTCAGAACCATTAAAAAATGGATCTGGCAAGTGACACTATGTGGACACTTAATGGAATAACTCTAATAACCTATATGCATATTTGGCTGGTGGAGTTTGAGGCTAATTTGCACAAAGCCAATTTTTCCTAATTCTTTATAGAACATCCTTCTTTTGTCAAAGCAGGTATGGCATGAAAACCACCCTCTTTTCCACCTTAGTTCAACCTTCAAAATTTTAACTTCAGAAATTGGAATGTTGGGAAACCTCCATTGAATCCTTGATCAGCTGCTCAAATTGTCCGTAACCGGGGACACGGCTAAGTACTTAGTTTTAACTCTGCAGAGGTTGTGCACTTTCACCATGAGACCTAACAAACCCAAACTATCCTCAAGCACTCAATTTGTGCTAAGGAAAAGGAGAGAGTCGAGACGAGACCTTTGGGGAAAAGTCAAGGCAGAGCCATTATACCACATGGTTGCACGGGAAGCATCTTCACTTGGACAAAACTTTGGTCCCTTTGTACCTGGGTGGCAATCCTCAAGTGAACTCTCAGGTGAGAACCCCCACATACCATGGTCCTAAGTATAGTAAACTATCTTAGGTGAAAACCCCCATGTACATGGTCCTGAGTAGCCACTCAACATAAACCATGCAAAACCACTTCCACCCAGATTATTCATTAACTTAGTAGATTTTAACATTTCCAGAAAGCAATTTTTGCATAGCATCAATAATTCTACTAAGTTGTCATGGGTGCTAGACACAACTAGTATAAAGGAGATAGTGGTTTTAGCATAGCAGTACTATCCAACTCATGCAATAAAAGAAATACACTAAGTCATGCATAGAAAATACATAGGAAATTTATGAGGGGTGTGCCACTTGCCTTGGCAATAGGAAGAGCAGGAGTAGCAGTTGCAACAGCTTTCGTTTCTCTCCGAAAATTCTAACACAATAAAACAACCACAATAAACATACAAGCAAACCAACAAATCAATTGGAAAATATGCCATGTATGATGTGCAAAATATTCTAAGGCAATGATATGCATGACATGCAAAAATTACTCAAGGCACATAGACAATAATAACTTAAACAAGTTAGCTAGGTCAAGGAAGGTTGGGAAACATGAATTGATAAAATTGACTTAGAAAAATCTGCAGCTTGCATTCTAAGGATTTAGTCATAGACACAAGGACTTGTTTTATGTCCAATGTGACAATTAGAAGAGAGAAGTTAGTATTCAAGAACCATCTTCAGTCTTGTCATTCTTTTCTTGGTTTGAAGACTCCATTTCTTCTTGTAGACTTGAAGATTTGTAGACTTCATCATTTGGTGCCGCCTCTAAGTTAAATAGAGAAGAAAAGACAAGAAGAACAGAAAGAAAACAAGACTTAGGGAAAAGTAGGGGTTGATAATCTTGAAGCTCCTCTTGATTTTCTTCTAAGTACTTTTCTTCTTGGAGATGCTTCTGAAATTTCTAAGTCCTTCATGAGTCTTCTATCTTCATGTTGGAAATCTTCGAGTTGACAATTGTAGCATCCTCTCCATTGATTTTTACTAATCCAGACTTAGTGGTTTTCAACTAGGAGGGTCAACTAGAAAAAAATAACTTAGAAATATTCTAAGGGCTTTGGTTTTGTCTCTCTGGTCTAAGGTTAGTCCTTAGCACAAATTATCTAGAGAAACCATATTGAAAATAATTACAGAAAATAAAGTAAGTCAAAATAGTCACATGAGCATATAACAACCAAAACCCTTTTAACTTAGCCAAAAACTATTTTGGGCGCCAGGGACTGTTAGCAAACAACATAAGGTATCCAAAAATATTTTATTTGCAATTTTTAGATGTATAGAATTTAAACTATGCCAAAAATCACCAAACAAGCCTATTTAAATTTGAACCAATTTATGTTTGTCAAATTTGAATTTGGACAGTTCTAAAAGATTCTATGTGTTCGGGGCTTTTCAAAAAGTCCTAGTTTGCTAAATTTGGATCTACGGTTAAAGAGTTATGATGATTCTAAGTTTGGGGGACGTTTCTGCAAAACTGCCAATTAAACCTATTCGAAAAAAAATAGCTTCGCTGACTGGATGCTGACTTGGCCGCCACGTGGTGCTGACGGGGCGCTGACGTTGCGATGACGAGGCGCTGACTGGGCTGCTGACTGGATGCTGACGAAGCGCTGACGAGGCGTTGACTTGACTTTGACTACTGATTTTGACCAAAAATGAAGTTGCTCGGATGGAAAAACAATCTAGACGAAAGTTGTAGAGCATTACGTGCTCTTTCTAACTAGCACAAATATAACATCAGTAGATGAATAGTTTAATCACAAATCCCAATTTACCTTTCTGGTCCGAAACTTTGACCGTGAATAACTCTTAGCTCGCTCGACCAAAAGAGGTGAGGTTTGGGGAAAACGAAAGGTCTTGATCAAGAGAACAACTTTGGTATTCAAGCCCCGAAGATTTGAGATAGTTTTCTTCTCCGAAACATGTCAAACGCCAACTGTATTGTACAGAAAATTCCGTACGTCAAAACAAAAAGTGTTCAAAAACAAAGTTGTAGATCAGGGTTCAATCTAACTTCTCACCAAAGGAATTTCGATTTTAAGATCCGAGCACGAAGAGATCTAGGAATTACGAATTCGGATCTGAAAGATGGCCCTTCAAAATTCTTCCTCCACGGTTGATGAAAAGAGTTGAGACCTCTCGGGATGGAAAGATATTGGAGAGAGCTTCAATATTGCTTCAGGCTCCGGTGCGATTCGAGATCGTTTTGGTGGGTAGATAAGCGAAATACTTTTTTGCTGATTAGGGTTTCGGTGGGACGAAAAGGGGAAAAGAAATGCCGGCGGCTACAGGTATTTATATAGGCTAATGGTCGGTGGAATAGCTTGGGCTCGAAGTTATGAACGCGTAGCAACAAGCGGATCCGGATTTGGAGTCATATTTGTTGAGATATTCGCGTTTAAGCGAAGGTGGTTTAGAAAACACGTTTTCTGGAAAATTTGGTTCGATTGTTACGTTAGCTGTTGGTTCGTTCGTTTCATGGACCGGCCCAGTTCGGCCGATATTTTTTTTTTTTTTTTTTTTTTACTGTTTTCTTTATAACTTTTGATTTATAGATCCAAATGATCTCAAACCAATTTCTATAGTTTTGTAAAAACAAACACTTTGATTTAAAGTTTCAAATAAGATTTTTCCAATTTAAATAAAATTCCAAAAAAAATCAAAACGTGTTTAAATGGATTTTGACGCTTAATGTCAGGAAAATATTTATGCCTCAATAAAATAATACAATTGGAAAATTAATTATTTTCCAATTATATACAAACAATACAACCAAGCATTTGACAAACATAGCACATAATTAAAAATAATGTGAAGGGCATACCTTGCCCCCTTTTATTTTCTTAAATATGTTTTCAAGTGAAATTATAAATCCACCATTTGAAAATCTTCAAATGCAACAATGAAATATGCTCATGAATGCATGCATGATTTAATTTTTAAATCAAAATACTTAATAGTTTTTGAAAGTTTTAAATTTTTCTGATTTTTCAACTTTTTGAAAACTTGGGATGTTACAGACTACCACCCTTAAAAAGAATCTCGTCCCGAGATTCGGAAAGGCTAGCAATAGGTTGTGACTGTATGGCTACCACCCTTAAAAAGATTTTTGATGGTAGTGTAAAACTTCTAGATGCAAACTTGATTTATAATATACCTTCCACTTCTTCCACATTGATGTGGTTCACATACCCTTTATCAAAAGGATTTGGCTTGGCAGCTTCTTCGGCCTTCTTTGCTGGGCACTCGTTGGCATAGTGGCCCTTGTTCTTGCACTTGTAACAAAGCACCTGGTTGATATCCCTGTATTCAAGGTTTGGGCGGGGTTGTCCATTGTTATGTTCGTGATCAGCTTGTCCATTTCCCTCGTGGCCTCCATTGCTTCCTTTGGATCCACCATTGTGATCCTGATGCTTGTGGTGACTTCCTCCATTATGGTGTTTCCCATGTTTGTGACCATTGTTCCCATCATGGGTGGAGTGCCTCTTGAATGAAGGCTCAGCATGATGCTTGTTAATACTCAGCTTTCTCTTCCTGTTTTCTGCCTTCTTGATGTTATCCTCCAGTGTGATGGCTTGGTCAAGGAGTGCCTGATAGTTTGGGGCATATGCCACAGTCAAAGGAATCTTTAGGTCATCACTTAACCCTTTGAGGAATTTTGCCTTCCTTTTTGCATCAGTATCTACATCTTCAGGAGCATAACGGGACAGTGCAAGAAAGTCATCCATATACTCTTTGAGTGATTTGTTCCCTTGTCTCAGGTTCCTGAACTCTTCTTGCTTTAAGTTCATAATGCCTGAGGAGATATGAGCATTACGAAAGCCATCCTTGAAGTCCTCCCAAGTCAGGGTGTCCAGAGGGTGAGTGATTTGAAATGTTTCCCACCATTGGGCAGCAGGTCCTTCCAGCAAATGTGCGGTGAATCTCACCTTCTCAGCGTCATCGCATTCAGTTGTCACCAGATCCTTTTGCACAGAGCGCAGCCAGTCATCAGCTACAATTGGTTCAGGTGCAGTTGTGAACTTGTTGGGCTTAAGCCTTAGAAATCTGGCAAGCCTGTCCACTTGGGGAGGTGGTGGTGGTGGTCCTTGTTGGTTGGCCATGAATTGAGCCATCATGGTCATCAGCTGAGTTTGGGCAGCCATCATCTGCTGCATCATAGCTTCATTGTCGTTGTTGTTGTTGCCCTCAGGGTCACGACGAGGAGGCATCTGTGGTTTAAGAATAGATGAGCAACAAGATAGACAGGTCTAGAAGAAGTATTCCTACCCATACAAGCAACCACAACACACAACTCAAACAAACAAACATAACTCAAACCTAAACTTTTAAACTTTTCAATTGTCCTTACACGAAAATAATCATACGGATGTTCGAAAAATAATGCCTAAGTACTGCCATACCACAATTTGATAGATCAATACTTAAAGGAGCTTTTATTATTCTATTTCCTAGGAATGGGGTCTAGTCTATTTCTTTTCTAAGTGCATCAAGTTCATCTCCTATTTCTTTCAGCTCATCAAAGTACTTCTGGGTGTTATGGAGTCTGAAACGAAGCCTCCTTCCAAGGTTTTCGATGGCTTCCCAAGCTGCACTTCTTGCTGAATTGAAGAATGATGGGTACACTATTGGGTTTGTGTACATACAGCAACCTTGAGTCTTATGGTCATCTCCCTTGTTCTTGTATATGTGGAGTTGCACCCACCAGTACTCTTTTCCATCATCAGCTTTCATTGGAAATCCTTTGTAAACAGCGTCTCGTTCATATCCCAGGTCCTTCATGATGTCCTTAAGTGCTCTTGGGAACTTAGTGTCACAATGAAGAGTCATGGTCATCTCTGGTCCTCTCCTGATAGATTCAATGAGGTTGATCATCTAAAACCAGAGAAGAGGTTTAGAAAGCAATTAGTTAAGAAAGTTACAAGAATGATGGTAGAAAAGTTTTAGACTTAGAGCAAATAAATTTTTATCCTAGTGGCTTTCTTATTTCTAACCAAACTTAGGGTTTCGAATCTACAGGCAACACAGTGCTCTGATACCATCTGTAACGTACCTGCACTTAAAATTTGGCAAGGTACCTGTGTATAGTGCAAACCCCTGGATCGATTTCATTTGCACACACAGTTTAAGATGAATATCACAACATTGTATCATTATTACACGAATGATCCAGACTTGATAAAATAAATTGTTCAAATACAACTTTGCATAGCACAAGGCTAGCTTAAAAGAGTACAGCAGCGGAAATTTATTCTTCAAGGAGTCTCCATCATCTTCATGTGCCACAGGCGAAACATGTTGGTTGCAGACTCGAAACCTTAATCGTAATCTCACTCGTCATCTGAACAACCTGCAACAAATAAAATTGTTGCAACGGAGTGGGTCAGAACCATTAAAAAATGGATCTGGCAAGTGACACTATGTGGACACTTAATGGAATAACTCTAATAACCTATATGCATATTTGGCTGGTGGAGTTTGAGGCTAATTTGCACAAAGCCAATTTTTCCTAATTCTTTATAGAACATCCTTCTTTTGTCAAAGCAGGTATGGCATGAAAACCACCCTCTTTTCCACCTTAGTTCAACCTTCAAAATTTTAACTTCAGAAATTGGAATGTTGGGAAACCTCCATTGAATCCTTGATCAGCTGCTCAAATTGTCCGTAACCGGGGACACGGCTAAGTACTTAGTTTTAACTCTGCAGAGGTTGTGCACTTTCACCATGAGACCTAACAAACCCAAACTATCCTCAAGCACTCAATTTGTGCTAAGGAAAAGGAGAGAGTCGAGACGAGACCCTTGGGGAAAAGTCAAGGCAGAGCCATTATACCACATGGTTGCACGGGAAGCATCTTCACTTGGACAAAACTTTGGTCCCTTTGTACCTGGGTGGCAATCCTCAAGTGAACTCTCAGGTGAGAACCCCCACATACCATGGTCCTAAGTATAGTAAACTATCTTAGGTGAAAACCCCCATGTACATGGTCCTGAGTAGCCACTCAACATAAACCATGCAAAACCACTTCCACCCAGATTATTCATTAACTTAGTAGATTTTAACATTTCCAGAAAGCAATTTTTGCATAGCATCAATAATTCTACTAAGTTTTCATGGGTGCTAGACACAACTAGTATAAAGGAGATAGTGGTTTTAGCATAGCAGTACTATCCAACTCATGCAATAAAAGAAATACACTAAGTCATGCATAGAAAATACATAGGAAATTTATGAGGGGTGTGCCACTTGCCTTGGCAATAGGAAGAGCAGGAGTAGCAGTTGCAACAGCTTTCGTTTCTCTCCGAAAATTCTAACACAATAAAACAACCACAATAAACATACAAGCAAACCAACAAATCAATTGGAAAATATGCCATGTATGATGTGCAAAATATTCTAAGGCAATGATATGCATGACATGCAAAAATTACTCAAGGCACATAGACAATAATAACTTAAACAAGTTAGCTAGGTCAAGGAAGGTTGGGAAACATGAATTGATAAAATTGACTTAGAAAAATCTGCAGCTTGCATTCTAAGGATTTAGTCATAGACACAAGGACTTGTTTTATGTCCAATGTGACAATTAGAACAGAGAAGTTAGTATTCAAGAACCATCTTCAGTCTTGTCATTCTTTTCTTGGTTTGAAGACTCCATTTCTTCTTGTAGACTTGAAGATTTGTAGACTTCATCATTTGGTGCCGCCTCTAAGTTAAATAGAGAAGAAAAGACAAGAAGAACAGAAAGAAAACAAGAGTTAGGGAAAAGTAGGGGTTGATAATCTTGAAGCTCCTCTTGATTTTCTTCTAAGTACTTTTCTTCTTGGAGATGCTTCTGAAATTTCTAAGTCCTTCATGAGTCTTCTATCTTCATGTTGGAAATCTTCGAGTTGACAATTGTAGCATCCTCTCCATTGATTTTTACTAATCCAGACTTAGTGGTTTTCAACTAGGAGGGTCAACTAGAAAAAAATAACTTAGAAATATTCTAAGGGCTTTGGTTTTGTCTCTCTGGTCTAAGGTTAGTCCTTAGCACAAATTATCTAGAGAAACCATATTGAAAATAATTACAGAAAATAAACTAAGTCAAAATAGTCACATGAGCATATAACAACCAAAACCCTTTTAACTTAGCCAAAAACTATTTTGGGCGCCAGGGATTATTAGCAAACAACATAAGGTATCCAAAAATATTTTATTTGCAATTTTTAGATGTATAGAATTTAAACTATGCCAAAAATCACCAAACAAGCCTATTTAAATTTGAACCAATTTATGTTTGTCAAATTTGAATTTGGACAGTTCTAAAAGATTCTATGTGTTCGGGGCTTTTCAAAAAGTCCTAGTTTGCTAAATTTGGATCTACGGTTAAAGAGTTATGATGATTCTAAGTTTGGGGGACGTTTCTGCAAAACTGACAATTAAACCTATTCGAAAAAAAAATAGCTTCGCCGACTGGATGCTGACTTGGCCGCCACGTGGTGCTGACGGGGCGCTGACGTTGCGATGACGAGGCGCTGACTGGGCTGCTGACTGGATGCTGACGAAGCGCTGACGAGGCGTTGACTTGACTTTGACTACTGATTTTGACCAAAAATGAAGTTGCTCGGATGGAAAAACAATCTAGACGAAAGTTGTAGAGCATTACGTGCTCTTTCTAACTAGCACAAATATAACATCAGTAGATGAATAGTTTAATCACAAATCCCAATTTACCTTTCTGGTCCGAAACTTTGACCGTGAATAACTCTTAGCTCGCTCGACCAAAAGAGGTGAGGTTTGGGGCAAACGAAAGGTCTTGATCAGGAGAACAACTTTGGTATTCAAGCCCCGAAGATTTGAGATAGTTTTCTTCTCCGAAACACGTCAAACGCCAACTGTATTGTACAGAAAATTCCGTACGTCAAAACAAAAAGTGTTTAAAAACAAAGTTGTAGATCAGGGTTCAATCTAACTTCTCACCAAAGGAATTTCGATTCTATGATCCGAGCACGAAGAGATCTAGGAATTACGAATTCAGATCTGAAAGATGGCCCTTCAAAATTCTTCCTCCACGGTTGATGAAAAGAGTTGAGACCTCTCGGGATGGAAAGATATTGGAGAGAGCTTCAATATTGCTTCAGGCTCCGGTGCGATTCGAGATCGTTTTGGTGGGTAGATAAGCGAAATACTTTTTTGCTGATTAGGGTTTCGGTGGGACGAAAAGGGGAAAAGAAATGCCGGCGGCTACAGGTATTTATATAGGCTAATGGTCGGTGGAATAGCTTGGGCTCGAAGTTATGAACGCGTAGCAACAAGCGGATCCGGATTTGGAGTCATATTTGTTGAGATATTCGCGTTTAAGCGAAGGTGGTTTAGAAAACACGTTTTCTGGAAAATTTGGTTCGATTGTTACGTTAGCTGTTCGTTCGTTCGTTTCATGGGCCGGCCCAGTTCGGCCGATTATTATAATTTTTTTTTTTTTTTACTGTTTTCTTTATAACTTTTGATTTATAGATCCAAATGATCTCAAACCAATTTCTATAGTTTTGTAAAAACAAACACTTTGATTTAAAGTTTCAAATAAGATTTTTCCAATTTAAATAAAATTCCAAAAAAAATCAAAACGTGTTTAAATGGATTTTGACGCTTAATGTCAGGAAAATATTTATGACTCAATAAAATAATACAATTGGAAAATTAATTATTTTCCAATTATATACAAACAATACAACCAAGCATTTGACAAACATAGCACATAATTAAAAATAATGTGAAGGGCATACCTTGCCCCCTTTTATTTTCTTAAATATGTTTTCAAGTGAAATTATAAATCCACCATTTGAAAATCTTCAAATGCAACAATGAAATATGCTCATGAATGCATGCATGATTTAATTTTTAAATCAAAATACTTAATAGTTTTTGAAAGTTTTAAATTTTTCTGATTTTTCAACTTTTTGAAAACTTGGGATGTTACATCTGAGGGCTCTACCGGTAGCTATGTGGTTCATCTCTCTCTCCCATGGTGTGATCTATATGTGATCATGAGATTTGTAATCTATTTGAATTCTTAGATGTTACTCTTCATCTTGTGCTACCCAAGTGTTTTATTAATATGAAGTTTGGAGTCACCTTGTCCCGCGGTGTGAAGGTGACAGTGTGCACGCCATGTGTGTCTCCTCTATGAATTGTGGAGTTTGCTTAGTACCTTCTAGGGTGCTCATAGTGACAACGTGGGGTTAACTAGACATGGGAATACAAACTTGAGGAGTGCTGTTACAGCCCCACGCAATGATTAGTGTTCTCTATCCAACCGGAGAGGGTTAAGAGTAGCATAGTGAGAGAAGCTATCTAGTCATTCAATTATGTGATCATTGTTGAGAGTGTCCACTAGTGAAAGTAGGACCCCTAGGCCTTATTTCCAAGCATTGAAACACCGTTTTCCGCCTGTTCTGCTACATGTTTGCTTGCTGCGATTTTTATTTCAAGTTTCTATTATCACTTATTATCATTCATATTACTTACATTTTACTATCTCTTCGCCGAACTAGTGCACCTATATACCTGACAAGTATATTGGGTGTGTTGGGGACACAAGACACTCATTGTATCTTGATTGCAGGGTTGCTTGAGAGGTGTAACATCCCAAGTATGAAAACTCCCTTAGAATGTTTGTTTCATGTTTATTAAAGTATTGCATCATGTCATCATAGTGTTTCCATTTGTTTTCATTTTGTTTGCATTTGTTTCTTATTTGTTGCATCTGTTTTTCCCTGTTTTCACAATTCAAATTTAAACTTTGTTCAAACATTTGTTTCATACTTGCTCTGTTACAACATTTTAAATAAAAATCTCAAATAAAAACAACCAATTTGTTTTCATTTATTCCATAATGATCACTTATTAAATTGATGGTTTTAATCAATCATTTAAATTCCAAATCACATGTAAAATTCAAATCAAATCATCACACAGCAACCAATTTGAATTCATGCAAATTATAAAACAATTTTGATCAATGGTTTATAATTAACCTAGGGTTCACTCTATTAAAAGTTTGGTTTCAATTATAATCACTTAATAAGCCATTTAATTCAAATTTGTTTTAAATACAAACAGCAAGCAAATTTCAAATTTTTTGAAAATAAAACTTAACATCTGTTTGCTATTAACCTAAATAGCTTACCCTAATTTTTCCAAGTTTTTTACTAAGTTAAAACCCTTCCATTTCTTCCAATTCCTTTTTCAGCAAAAAAAAAAAAAAACAGGAGAACAAATTTTAAAAAGAAATTTTTGGCGCCAGGAGGAGTGGGCTGCGCCCAGCCCACTTCCTTTTCTCTCCCGCGCAGCGCAGCCCAGCCCGCTACTTACTCAGGATACCGATTCGTTTTTTTTCCCTCGTCTAATCCTTCGTCGCCTCCATCTACGGCGCCCATCCGGCCGTGCCACGGCGGCAACCCCGCGAGCAGACGGCGATCCAAGCCCCCGCACCCCTATAAAGCCGCCCTAGGGCCGCGCGCTGTGCCCTAGCTAACCCTAGCCCTCTCCCCTCGAGCTCCCGCCGCCGTCTACCCCTCTCACGGCCACCTCCCACTCTCTGTCCCCTCGCCGGAGACGAGCACCTCTGAACTTCCGATGGCAGCCCCCACCTCGCAGCACCACTCCCTCATCTAGCACCTGGGATCGACTCGCCACCACTTCCTCTCTCGTTTGGACACCGGAGCGAGCTCGGTGAACCCCTGGATACGCGCCGCCGTCCACGAACCCGCCGCGGCGATCACCTCCCCGTCGACTACCTCTGCCATCTCCTGGTGAGCCTCCACCGTGTCTCCTCCTCCTTTCCCTCTGCACGCATCCAGCATCCGTGCACACACTGCACTGCACACAGCACCACCACCTTGCAGCAGCCACGAGCACGGCACCACGGCTCGCCGCCGGTAGCTCATCTCTGTCAGGTTCAGTTAACATCGCGCGTTTGGGTTCAGTTAACGCGCAGGGTAACGTTATCCTCACAGCGTCGCGGTATCTGACCAAACTGACTAAACACCGCAGTGGTACACTGCATCTCACGCTCGCGCACGGTCGCGGGATCGAGCCCTCGCGCTTGCGGAATAAAAACCAATTTTTTAGC
This sequence comes from Alopecurus myosuroides, assembly GCA_028641055.1. Taxonomy (NCBI): domain Eukaryota; kingdom Viridiplantae; phylum Streptophyta; class Magnoliopsida; order Poales; family Poaceae; genus Alopecurus; species Alopecurus myosuroides. The sequence goes on from CM054057.1 coordinate 181,975,639, forward strand.
GCGCATGACTGACGGGCAGGACCCACTCATCAGTGGCTCTCACTGCCACGCACGCGCGCGCCCGCCACGCTGGCCACAGGCCCACGGGGCAGTGGCTGTGGTTAGATCACAGTGCGTAACAAAAGTTTTGCCAGCATGTTTTCTTTCAAAACTAGTCCTCCTAATTTACAGATTAGTCCTCTGTTTTAAATTGTTAATAACTTTTAAAATATAACCCCAAATAATAAAATCTAAATATGTTTGTTGTTCTAAATTAAATTGTCTATCCATTTATGCCATTTGTTTTCTGTTTTGAATTTCCAAAATGCAATTCAAATTTGAATTCAAATAATTCAATTGTAATTTGCTAAATTGCATAACTAAATCATAATAAATTCAAATCATGCAAATAAAATATGTTTTCAATGCTATTTCAAATAACCTATTCAAATATAAATTTTGTTTCATGGTTTGAATAATTTAAATTGCCTAAATAATTTAAACCCTATTTAAATCATTTAAAATTGCTAAAATCATAACTTGCCCAATTTGAATTATTTTTTGAACATGCAAAATATGTTTTCAAACTAGAAAAACATAACCTTTTCAAATATGAGTTTGAATTTATGTTTTGAACAAATAAAATTCAAACTTGTTTTAAATTCATTTAAAACTTGTTTAATATTGTTTAAGGCATAATAAATTCATCCTAATTCCTTTTTCAATATTTGAAACATGTAATCCACCCAAAATTTTATGATCTTTTCAAATATGAATTTTGTTATTTATTTTGCACAAGTTAAGTGGCTGAAAACAACAAATACTTGTGTGTCACCTTTAAGGAACCAAAAATTCCTCAACTTAATAAATAAAATTCTAAATTGCTAAACCTCTTTTCAAATTGGTTCTATTGTTGTTATTTTGTTGTTTTCCTCATGCATGCATCATACTAAACCACTGGCACCTGTTGATTAGTTGGAAAACAAATAATCTAACCAAAATCCATGGGCTTTTCATATGCAACTCAAAATTGCATATGTGTCCATTTAAATGGTGTTACCATGTCAATTAGTTTATTTTGATGCATCTATTAACTTGACATGCATCATCCCATGATTGTGCACTATGCCATGATATTGATTGTTTATTTTTCCTGTATTGGTTGTTTGCTTCTTCTCGGATAGACGACGACGACGTTGAGACCGACAATCTTTACGACACCCCTTCTGAGGATCTAGCCCAGTACCCGGCTACTGAGTTTGCAGGCAAGTTATCACTCACATGAACCATTGTGTTCCTTTCAACATTGGTTAACGATACTTTCCGTTGTCTATTTCTGCTAGCCATATGTATCGTTGCTTCTGTTACGAACCTATCACATGATACCCTGAACCCTGATATGCCTCACCTCCAGTCCTATAACCCCGTTGCTTGGGCCCGTGTCTTACTAGCATGCTTAGGGTTATTTCTGCTCGAGTCTGTTATCAGTTACTTTCTGTTATCATATATGTTTATATTCTGGGGCTCGATGTTAAACAACAACCTGTTAATTTGAGGTAATAATAATTTGCTGATAAGGCACCGGCAGGAGGCCCGGCGTGGTTTTGAGGCCTGCTAGTGTCGACCCTAATAGGAAAAGGGTCTTGTCTACTGATCCATGATGAGCGCACTATCCGCATGTGGGAAGCGTGTATGGGCGCCCCCCTCAATTTGACTCGATTCGCATCTCGTCCAAATCACCACACTTAGTTCGGGCTTTCCATTTGATGCACGCATATGCAGGTACGAACCCGAGGCCAGGGTGGAACTTTTGTAGTCGGCATTTAGGGCGGCGTGGTCTTCCAGTGCTATGAGGGTCCCCTTTTCTTCGTGGGGCTCGATTAGCCGCGCACGCACAACACGTGGTGCTTTGGGCTTGATGCGAAGAAGAGTTGAGTTATGTTGAGTGCCCCGCTTGGTGGAAAGGCCATTCCATCTGGCGGGTTATTCTTACGTGTACGGCTAAATTGGTGCACCCCTGCAGGGATAAATCTTCTCGAGAAGCCGTGTTTTCCGCGGTTATGGTTAACTTGGTGAAAGTACTGGCCAACAAGTACTCAGAACAACTTACACCTAACTAATGATAAACTTGACTAGTAATAGACTTATTGACACAACAACTTGATCCATCATTAAACCAACTGTGTGAGTTATCCTCGGATTGCTTCTTTGGATAAGGGGCGAGATCCAGGATGGGTTTGTTTGGTGGTTAGCTATAGTTGGTTACGATACGCTATCTTATCTCTTTCTGTTAGACCGGAAGTTGTAGTATGTTCTGTAGTTGGTTAGTGCAGCCAGTTGCCACATCTATTATACCCTTTCTTCCGTTGATCCCAAGGCATCTGTGCTTGGTGTTGACGGGCTACACTTTGGTGAACTGTGAGTCTTGCTTGCCAGTACGTTTATGTACTGACCCCTTTGGGGCTGTGGTTTCCGCAGACTACGCTTACGAGGATCCCCGTGACGGCTACTACGTGGAGTTTGACGAGGCTGCTGACGAGTAGGTAACGGACCCGGGCAGGATCCGAGACATCGTGAATGGGCTCCGTTTTCTTTTCATTCCCGGCTTCTTAAGCCTGTTTGGATTTGTCTGTACTCAGACCCCTTTGAATGCTTCCGCTGAGTTGTAATGATGTTATGTTGGGACATGTGTCCTCTGGATGATTGTATTTGCTATTCTCTGCCCTAGTGAGGGCCAGTTGCAACTTATTTCAATCTTTGGTGTCTTAGAGATATGTTATGTTATCATCTTGTTCAAAGCCGTTGACGTACCATGTGTGTATGGTATGAAGTACGTCAATGGTAGTGTCCTGATTTCTACGGGATAGTTTACATCGACGGTGAATAGTAAAGATTGGTTGTCACACATAAGTGTTGGCCTACTCGTAAGAGATGCGGGTGCCGGTAAGCCCCGTAATCCAATCAAAATACTGTTCAGTTCGTACGATGAGTATCCTCTAGAAGTCCGGGTGCGACAAGAGGGATATCTTTGACCTCTAACTCTCTGAGTTCGATAAACCTTGGGTAATCCACTTAAGGGAAACTTGCTGCTGTTCTACAAACCTCTGCACTTGGAGGCCCAACACTGTCTACAAGAACAGAAGCGTGCATAGACATCAAGCTCTTTTCTGGCGCCGTTGTCGGGAAGGTAAGGTAAAAGGTTCTCACATCCTCGGGTGTGAGTGCTCGAAGTTATTTCCTTTAGATTCTGCAATTATATCTTTTTGTTTCTTCTTCTTATATTCACTAGTTACGCTCAATGGAAAACAACAACAAAATGAGAGAGCTTTTATAATATTTATCTTGAGTTAGGACATGAAGTGTTTGAAGAGAAAATTAAAAAACCTATGGAACTTTATTTGCATGCTAGTGGCAATGTTATTAGTATGAACTCTTTGAACACCATTATTGGTAATGCTATGGAAAAGTCTAAGCTTGGGGAAGCTAGTTTATATGAAAATGATCTTTTTAGTTCCCCAAGCACGGAGGAGAAAATTTTCTTTGATGATGAGCCTATGCCTGTTACATATAGTAGTGATCATGATTGGGAAAAGCACACTACTTTTGATATTGAAAATGATGATATAGAAAGCTCTAAACTTGTGGATGATGTGTTTGAAAATCCTTTTGCTACTGATGATTATATGCTTGATACATCTCCTCCTAGTAAAAATGAAGATATGTTTACAAATGAACACATTTTGGAGGATAACTATTCTATTGCTTATGATGATATTATTCTTCCTATATATGATGATTACAATGATGAATATGATATTTTCAGTCCACCTACTATTGAGGAGAAAATTTATTTTGATGATACTATGCCTCCTATATTTGATGATTATGGTGATGAGAATAATAATGATAGATATTTTGTTGAATTTTCTCCCACTACTATTAATAAGAATGACTATGCTTATGTGGAGAGTATTAATTCTTTTACGCATGTGGCTCGTGATAAGAATGTTTTATGTGATAGCTATATTGTTAATTTTATTCATGATGCTACTGAAAGTTATTATGAGAGAGGGAACACATGGTTTTATGCATCTCAACAATATTAAGTTTCCCCTCTTTATGTTGAAATTTTTGAAGTTGCAATTATTTTGTCTTCCTATGCTAGTCACTCTGTGCTTCGTTGACTTGTTTTTCTACAAGATTCTTTTTCATAGGAAGTGGGTTAGACTTAAATGTGTTTTATATTTGCTTATTGATGCTCTCTTATTGTGCTTCAAATCTTATTCTTATTTGAGCATCTTTTAAAAAATCATTGTGCCTAGCTGAAAGGCGTTAAAGAAAAGCGCTACCAGGAGACAACCCGTTTTATTTCGCTGTTTTCAACCCGTTTTATTTGGTGTGCTTTGCACCTAGGTATTTTCTATTTCCTTATAAACCACGTTGTATCTTTTCTTTTGTGTTTTTGTTGAGCCAAGTAAATCCTCTAGTGGAAAGTTGAGACTATATTTCAGATTTCTGCGCAGGAAACAGATTTCTACTATCCACTATTAATTCCGTAAAAAATCACAGAAAATTCAAAATGACCTAAGTTTTTTTAGTAATCCTGAGTTATATACGCAACTTTTCTTAGTTGACCACTTTTTGATTTGACCAACAGAAGATTTTTGAAAAAAACGATCTTTCCTTCCGTTCTGTTTTGACAGATTTCTACCATTTATTGCATTTGCATCTTAATCTCTTTCTTTTGGTGTTCTTTTGAGAAAAAGAATTTTAAAAGAAGTTGTGATAGTATCTAATGTGTTTATGAGTGTTAGTCTTGTATTGAAACTGAACCATGTGAATTTATTATTTCGATTGCACTAACGTTGCTAATGAAGATTGTGAGAAGTTTGGTGTGAAGGAAGTTTTCAAGGGTCAAGAGAAGAGGATGATATGACGTGATCAAGAAGAGTGAAGAGACTAAGCTTGGGGATGCCCCGGTGGTACATCCCAGCAAATTCCAAGAAGACTCAAGCGTCTAAGCTTCGGGATGCCCAAGGCATCCCCTTCTTCATCAACAAATTATCAGGTCACTTCTAGTGAAACTATATTTTTATTCGGTCACATCTTATGTGTTTTACTTGGAGCGTCTTTTATTTTGTTTTCAGTTTGTTTAGTTTTATTTGCTGTAATAAATGGTTGGATCTTATCATACTTTTGTGGGATAGATAAACGCTCCGTTTTCATTGCTTATAACACTCTAGTTTTCATTCTTATTGTTCTGTGAGTGTTCACTTTTTGCTAGTACTGCGTTTAGCCTTTGTTTTCATGCATCTCTTATTCAGAGCTGTTAGTTTTAGTAGTGTTATGTTAGTACTCTCTAGTTTTCATTGCTATATACTTATAGATAGTTTTTTTTTCATATATATGTGCTTGGTTGGGAATAGAAATGCTTATGTGGTAGTTGGTATAGTGGAAAATTTTGCATGGTCTTGTAGACCACTAAACTGCTTCACTTGAATCACTGATGTTGTTTTGAGATATTAATTTGCTTAATGGATAAACGGGAAGGACTAGTAAGTATAAACTTTTAATGGTTGGTCTAAGAAACTTGAAACTGTGCCACACTTAAATTACCAGCTGATAGAAAAAATGGTATATGATTGCTACGAGTGATATATTTCTGATCGGCCTTTTGTTACGCGCTACGGTCGGGGTAGCTAACAATGACTTGTCACTGCCACGGACCCTCTTGGAGTGATTTGCATTTGCCTTGTAAGATGATTTTCTTGCTACAACCTTTTAACTCATGAGTCTATGTTGCGGTTCCTGGCACTTTCACCATCCATATTTGCTAGCCTCTTCGGTACTGGGCATTGCTCTTTCTCACATTGAGAGTTGGTGCAAACTTCGCCATTGCATCCAAATCCCGTGGGAGGACTTTGTTATCCTACACATAAGCCCATATATTCTTCCTCAAAACAGCCACCATACCTATCTATCATGGCATTTCCATAGCCATTCCGAGATATATTGCTGCACAACATCCACCTCCATTATGTTACTTGATGATGAGCTTCATGGTTATTTACTCATACTGCTACACTGGCAGGAGCATGCATTTAGAGACATCAGAGATATTTCTTTATGAGTTATGAGTACTAAAAGTGTGATGATTCATTGTAATATAGGATGTTGCCCCTACCGGTGAGGATATATAAAATAAAAAAAAATAAAAAGCCCAAATAGAAAAAAGAAAAAGGACCAAAGAGAGAATAAAGAGAGAGGGGGTGCATCACTATCCTTTATACCACACTTGTGCTTCATTTTTAGCACCAATACTTCAGTTTGGAGAGATTTTTCATATTATTATCATTCATAACTATGTGGGGAACTTTACATTATAGAACTTGGCTTGTATATTCCAATGATGAGCCTGCTCAAATGAGCTCTAGGTCTTCGTGAGCAAGAAAGTTGGATGCACCCCCACTAGTTCCATTGGAGAGCTTTCATACACTTATAGCTCTGTGTGCATCCGTTGTGTGGCAATCCCTACTCCTTGTATAGCTTCGGTTGTAAGACTTTCTCTTGTCTAATGACCACTTTCAGCTTTGTAAGACTTTCTTCCATTGACCTTCCAAACCCCCCATAATGTTCTCTTTGCCATAACATCCCGGTGCCAGGGACCAACGCAGAACACTTGCTTGTTTTTAGTGCGCAAATAGTTTAAGTTTCAAGCATTGTATCGTGTGGAAAGCTTGACTTGATCCTAACAGGGGTTGTGAAGATCGTTTGACATGCATGATCTTGTTTTTCTTGAAATCTTAAATCATCTCTAATAAACTTTGCATGGTTGATAGTCTTTTAGTATTGATTCATTAAAAAATACTTCTTTCTTCTATGTTTATGCATTACTTGTTGATATCAAATATAGATCACAACTTTAGTTCATTTGATCCTAGTTTACATACTCTACTTTACATATTATGATCAAGATTGTGTGGTAGCATGTCACCTCAGAAATTATTTTGTTTATCGTTTACCTACTCGAGGACGAGTAGGAACTAAGCTTGGGGATGCTTGATACGTATCCAACATATCTATAATTTCTGATGTTCCATGTTGATATTATGCCAATTGCTACATGTTTTCTCCCTTTTTTATGTCATTTTTATCGATTTTCCGGGACTAACCTACTAACAAGATGCAAAGTGTCAGTTCCCTGTTTTCTCCTGTTTTTAGTTTCAGAAAAGTTGTTCTGGAAATATTCTCGGAATTGGACGATTCAAAAACCAGAAGTCTTAGAAGTCCCGGAAGCATTCAGAAGTCCCGAAGAGCCCCGAGGGGGCCACAGGGTGGCCACACCATGGGGTGGCACGGGTCCCCCTGGCCGCGCCACCTAGGGTTGTGGGCCCCCTGGCCACCTCCCGGCATCGCTCTTTCGCCCATATATACTCTCCGAGGCATAAACCATAAAACAATCAACCTTTTCCACAAAATACATCTGTAGCTCTGCCGCCGCCGACGACAAGTTTCGGGAGACAGATCTCTGTTCTGGCACCCTGCCGGGATGGGGAAGTTCCCCCGGAAGCTATCTCCATCGACTCCACCGCCATCTCCATCGCTGTTGCTGTCTCCTATGATGAGGAGGGAGTAGTTCTCCCCCGAGGGCCGAGGCTGAGGGCTCTACCGGTAGCTATGTGGTCCATCTCTCTCTCCCATGGTGTGATCTATATGTGGTCATGAGCTTTGTAATCTATTTGAATTCATAGATTTTACTCTTCATCTTGTGCTACTCAAGTGTTTTATTAATATGAACTTTGGAGTCACCTTGTCCCGCGGCGTGAAGGTGATAGTGTGCACGCCGTGTGTGTCTCCTCTATGAATTGTGGAGTTTTCTTAGTACCTTCTAGGGCGCTCATAGTGACAGCGTGGGGTTAACTAGACATGAGAATACAAACTTGAGGAGTGTTGTTACATCCCTAAGCAATGATAGTGTTCGTTATCCAACCCGAGAGGGTTAAGAGTAGCATAGTGAGATAAGCTATCTAGTCATTCAATTATGTGATCATTGTTGAGAGTGTCCACTAGTGAAAGTAGGATCCCTAGGCCTTATTTCCAAGCATTTAAACCCCGTTTTCCGCCTGTTCTGCTACATGTTTGCTTGCTGCCATTTTTATTTCAGATTGCTATTATCACTTATTATCATCCATATTACTTGCATTTTACTATCTCTTCGCCGAACTAGTGTACCTATATACCTGACAAGTATATTGGGTGTGTTGGGGACACAAGACACTTCTTGTATCTTGATTGCAGGGTTGCTTGAGAGGGATATCTTTAACCTCTACCACCCTGAGTTCAATAAACCTTGGGTAATCCACTTAAGGGAAACTTGCTGCTGTTCTACAAACCTCTGCACTTGGAATCCCAACACTGTCTACAAGAATAGAAGCGTGTGTAGACATCAATGTACCACCGGGATTACCACCTATTAGAGGGATTGATCATCAGATTGATTTAATACCCGGTGCTTCACTACCAAACAGGGCGCCCTATCGTACCAACCCCAAGGAAACAAAAGGGATTCATCGTCACATACAAGAGCTACTTGAGAAAGGTCAGATACGTGAATCCCTTAGTCCTTGTGTTGTCCTTGTTTTGTTGGTACCAAAAAAGGATGGCACATCTCGTTTTGTTATTGATTGCCGAGCCATTAATTATATTACTATTCGATATCATCATCCCATTCCAAGATTAGAGGATATGCTTGATGAATTAAGTGGCTCTATTCTGTTTTCCAAAGTTGATTTGCGTAGTGGATACCATCAAATTCGTATGAAATTGGGAGACGAATGGAAAAACAACATTAAAACTAAGTTTGGTTTATATGAGTGGTTGGTTATGCCTTTTGGGTTAACTAATGCAACTAGCACTTTCATGCGATTACTGAATGAAGTTTTACGTGCTTTCATTGGACAATTTGTGGTAGTCTATTTTGATGATATATTGATTTATAGCAAATCTTTGCATGATCACTTGGAACATTTGCGTGTTGTTTTTAATGCCTTGCGATCTGCGCATTTGTTTGGTAACCTTGGTAAGTGCACCTTTTGCATAGACCGTGTTTCTTTTCTTGGCTATGTTGTTACTCCATAGGGAATTTAAGTTGATAAAGCCAAGACTGGAGCTATTGATAGTTGGCCGCAACCAAAAACAGTCACATAAGTGCGGAGTTTTCTTGGCCTCACGGGATTTTATAGGCGTTTTGTGAAAGATTTCAGCACCATTGCTGCCCCTCTCAATGAATTGACAAGGAAACATGTTCCTTTTGTGTGGGGTACACCACAAAATGAGGCCTTCAAGTTATTAAAGGATAAGTTAACACATGTTCCTTTGCTACAACTTCCTGATTTTAGTAAGACTTTTGAGGTTTAATGTGATGCTAGTGGTATTGGTTTGGGAGGTGTGTTACTGCAAGATGGTAAACATGTTGCATACTTTTCTGAAAAATTGAGTGGGCCTAGTATCAACTATACTACTTATGATAAAGAATTATATGCTCTTTTTAGGACTTTAGAAACTTGGCAACATTATTTATGGCCCAAAGAATTTGTTATCCATTCTGATCATGCATCTTTAAAACATATTTGAAGTCAAGCAAAACTGAATTGTAGACATGCTAAGTGGGTTGAATTCATTGAGTCTTTTCCTTATGTCATAAAACACAAGAAGGGTAAAGATAATGTTATTGTTGATGCTTTGTCTCGTCGTTACACTATGCTTTCTCAACTTGGTTTCAAAATATTTGGGTTGGAGACCATCAAAGATTTGTATATGCATGATGCTGAGTCTGAGGACGTAATGCATAATTGTAAGGATGGTAGAACATGGAACCAATTTGTCCTTAGTGATGGATTTGTATTTCGTGCTAACAAGTTATGCATTCCAGATAGCTCGGTTCGTCTTTTGTTGTTACAGGAAGCGCATGGAGGAGGACCGGCGGGTCACTTTGGAGTGAAGAAGGCGGAGGACATACTTGTTGCACACTTTTTCTGGCCACGTATGAGACGCGATGTTGAGAGGTTTGTTGGCCGCTGCACTACATGTCAAAAAGCTAAGTCTCGTTTGAATCCACATGGTTTATATATGCCTCTTCCTGTTCCTAGTGTGCCTTGGAAGGATATTTCTATGGATTTTCTGTTGGGATTGCCTCGCACACAAAAGGGGAGGGATAGCATTTTTGTTGTTGTGGATTGTTTTTCAAAGATGGCACACTTTATTCCTTGTCACAAGAGTGATGATGTTACACATGTTGCTGATTTATTCTTTCGTGAAATTGTTCGTTTACATGGTGTGCCAAATACTATTGTTTCAGATCGTGATACTAAGTTTCTTAGTCATTTTTGGCGCTGTTTATGGGTTAAGTTGGGGACTAAATTACTGTTTAGTACTACATGTCATCCCCAAACTATTGGACAAACTGAAGTAGTTAATAGAACTTTGTCTACTATGTTAAGGGTTGTGTTAAAACATAATTTAAAAAAGTGGGAAGAATGTTTGCCTCATATAGAATTCGCTTATAATCGTTTGATGCATTCTACTACTAAGTTGTGCCCTTTTGAGATTGTGTATGGTTTTATTCCTCGTGCACCTATTGATTTATTGCTTCTTCCATCTTCGGTGCAACATAATTTAGATGCTACACAACGTGTTGATTTGATCTTAAAATTGCATGCCACTATTAAAGAGAACATTGAACGCATGAATGCTAAATATAAAATATATGGTGATAAGGGATGGAAGGAACTTATATTTGAACCCGGAGATGTTATTTGGTTGCATTTGTGTAAAGACCGTTTTCCTGAGTTGCACAAGTCAAAATTAATGCCACGAGCCGATGGTCCTTTTAAGGTGTTAGAGAGGATCAATGATAATGCATATAAACTTGAGTTACCTGCAGATTTTGGGGTTAGTCCCACATTTAACATTGTAGATTTGAAGCCATATTTGGGAGACAATGATGACATAGCGGCGAGGACGACTTCGATTCAAGAAGGGGAGGATGATGAGGACATCGCTACTACTGAACGGACAACGACGTCGCCTAGAGGGGGGGGGGGGTGAATAGGCGATTAAAACTTTTCCGGTTAATGCTTGCTAAATGCGGAAATAAACTAGGTGTTTAAATTAACAAGCATACAACCTAAATATTATATGGCCAACTAGATGCAACAACAACTTATGCTAAGCAATACGAGTAACAAGGTGATATCAAGATATATAACTTCAAGCTCGAAGGCTATCACAATGTAAATTGCATAAGTAAAAAGCTCGGGTATAGAAATAACCGAGGCACACGGAGACGATGATGTATTCCCGAGTTCCTCCCACAAAGGGGAGTACGTCTCGTTGGAGGGGTGTGAGCTCACCACGAAGGCCTACTCAACGCCACAAAGGCCTCACCCTATTCTCCGATGAACCCCGCCACAAAGGCCTAGTTCACCTTCCACTATTGGCAACCTTCAAACCCGAGGCACGCATCCACAACTCAATTGGAGGCTCTCGGTGTCACCACAATCTTGGGGCACGCATCCACAACTCAATTGGAGGCTCCCAAGAACACCACAAGTCGTCTAGGGTCCAAGACCCAAGAGTAACAAGCTCACAATCTTTCACTTTCACGAATCCTCGTGGAGAGAGCAAACCGATGCAACCGATGCAAATGGCAAGAGCACAAGTGCTCAAATCCTTCACTCTCAAATTCCAACAAAGCAACAAATGCTTATGGGGGAATAAGAGAGGAAGAACAATGGAGGAGAAACACCAAGAACTCCAAGATCAAGATCTACTAAGTTTCCCTCACTAAGAAGGAATATGGATTGGTGGAAATGTAGATCTAGATCTCCTCTACCTTCTCCCTCAAAGATATGCAAGAATCATAGGAGGGATTGGGAGAGGGGCAAGCTTTCCAAGGTCAACAATGGTGGAGGAGAGGGAGAAAAACTTGCTTGGAAGACTTGGGGACCAATGGGGAAGAAAGCCCCCTTAAATAGGTCCCCACAAGAACTAGCCGTTGTGCAGGAATTTTGGGACTGGAATATCCGGTCCGAAGTGAAAAATCCGGTTCAAATAATCCGGTTCACTCCAGTGCGAAAACTGGTCTGAAATCCGTCGAAACCGGAATATCCGGTATGCCCCGAAAAATCCGGTTTCCAATAATCCGGTTCATGTCAGTACCGAAAAATGGCTCAACTAGAAACTTCATAACTTTTGCGTCCGGACTCCGTTTTTGATGATCTTTGGCTCGTTGAGTTCGTAATGAAAAACTATACAAGATCATGCAGAGAAACATCACTGCCCAACAATGGAAACTAAAACCAAATATAGAAAGGTTTAACCTCTCTAAAAGGAACAACCGGTAAAACTTCCAACACGGAAACTCACATAACTTTTGCGAATGAATTCCGAATTAGGTGAGTCCAAATGCATTGGAAAGATAACAACAAGGAGTATCCAAATAAAAGGTGAAAATATTGATACCTCAAAGTATGGAGAAGTTACCACACATGGAAGGTGTGGGAACATTCTCAAAGACGAACGGAATATTTTCACCACCGAAAACGCAACAAGTTTTCTTACGAAATCCGTTTTCGAGAAACCAAGGCTTGTCATGAAGATCACGACAAGCACTAAAACCCAAAGGAGACAAAAGCCAAATAAGAACCAAGAAAGATTATATGCAAAGTATGCAAAGGTTTGAGCTCTCCATAACGATTCGATCGAGTTACTCACTTGAGAGCCCCTCTTGATAGTACGACTATCTATCCTATAACCCGGTCTCCCAAAGACACGAGACCGGTAAAATAGAAAACCTATCAAGATTATACCTTTGCCTTGAACATTCCACTTGAGCTAGATGATGACGATCTTGACTCTCTCAAGTTGGATCTTCTTTCTTGATTGCGCTTGCTAGCACAAACTCCGCTTCATGAAGACTTGCAAGTTGCTCCCCCATACACCATTATGGGAGAGACTAGCTCCCCCATACACCATTATGGGAGAGACCCTTCGGCAAATCTTCACAAGGCCACAATCTCCAAAAGGGTGGCAAGCATCAAGCATAGGATATCTTCTAGATGCTTCACTTGAGCTTCCACGTCAAGCTAGATGACGAACACCACTTGACGACGACAAAGACCATGGTCTATATGAAATCTTCCTTCTGGTTCATTCCCATGGAAAGATATCTAACCACACATAGAGATGCGACACACACATAACATGGGTTAGTTCACAAAGCTATATTGACAAATGCTTACCATACCATGAGATACACAATCCCACTTGGTACAACTTGTAGCTTTGTGTGTTGATCGCTTGCTTGATCAACCTTGTATCTTTGCTTCTCACTTCTAAAGATGATGTCTTGAAGATGATAATGAAAGATCACCTAATCCTTTTCTTCAAGACATTGCAATAAGCTCAACTCAAACCATGACCATTCTTCATATAAATCCATGAAAATAACAATGGCCATCAAGGAAGCTAATAGAGTTCAACACATGAACTCCATTATTTCCTATGGACAAGATCTACAAAGATAACTCAATGCAAACATTAGTCCATAAGGATTGTCATTAATTACCAAAACCACATATGGGGGAACCATGCACTTTCAATCTCCCCCATTTTGGTAATTGATGACAATCCCTTTTTACGAGGGTTTATATGATGAATGAAGCAAACATGCTAAACAAGAGCAAGGATGAAATAGCATGGAAAGGCAAATGCTTAAGAACGAAACTAAAGAATAAACCAAATTCCCTTAAACCCTCTAAACTTCTCCCCCATTGGCATCCATTGCCGAAATGGGCAAAAAGGTTAGAAAGCCAATATAGTAAGAGCTCCCCCATAGTGTATGCATTCCTCATGATATGAGTGAAAACAAGTGCATATCTCCATATATGAATAGATGGAGGGAGATCAAACTATATTGAGGATCCAAAGATTTACAAGAAAAATCAAATTGAAGGATACTTTCACAAAGAAGCAACCAACCAAAGGATCCGAAAAACCGATTGACCAAAATCAATATTTTGATAAGATCAACCAAGTGTTCTAGAAAATCAAGAGGGAACTCCCCAAGGTACATGCACAATGTTAGATTTGAATTACTATATAGTGTGCACAACATGGAATCATCACTCCCTTATAGATAATTTTGAACACAAATAAGTGCAATAGAATAGATTGGAAATGAAGCAAAGCAACTTGCAAACAAATAAAAGTTGAGCAATGAAGATCAAGAAGTGACAAATAAAGACTTACTCAACCGAAATAGATGCGTGTGACAAGGAAAAACATTTTTAGTAGACTAATAGGATGATAGAATCATCAACATAGTCTTTCAATATAAGAGGCACATAGTGCATATCATGTCTTTCCCATACACACAAAACATCAAATGATAAAACACATAGGTCCACAAGCTTATTAAGATGCAAAAGGAATACCAAAACAAAATCAAAGCTTGTGCCTTTTAGTAACCACCAAGGAATATAAAGCAATAAAAAGTGGTCACTAAAGAAATAGAATATCAATTAAAGATGTAACTATTATCGTGTGTATAAGTTTCTAAGTGGACAACAATCACAAAGATATATATCCACAAAGAAACATGCACACACAAAATAGGTACAAAAGATGAAGAACATGATATCCAAGAGAGGTTCATTAATATACCAATAAGATTTTTGCTTGAAAGCAAAGCACTAAGCTTAGTTTAATCTTAAGGGGATATAGATGAACACACAAAACTCATCAAAGCATCACAAATATCACAAGGGAAAAGTGATAGTTGGAATGCTTCGAGAAAGGCAACGCATATCACAAAAAAGATTCAAATGGTTTTTGAGAATTCATCAATATTGCATATGAGAGACTTCAAGTAGAAGTTGCTAGATTAATATATTCGGGATTGGTGAATCATGAAAATGACTATAAATATCCTCTTAGTATGTAATCATCCCGGCTTACTCATAGTTGCAATGAAGATGCTTTTGATAAGACATTTGCAAGAACCAAATGAAATGCAACAAATGGAATTCATGCCAAGATGCAACCTACACAAGGTTGAAAGCTAGAAATGAATGCATGAGATAGATACTTGTTACCGAGATGACATTGGTGATGAAGAGGATGCGAGATTGATAATCATCGAAGCTTGACTCCTATAAAACCATGGTGAGAACACCTTCCTTATGAATGGAGCAAGCAACCAATGTATCTCCATTGTACCTAAAACAAAATTCAAGTACAAAATGGTACCCAAACTCATTGGGTCCAAAGTAGTTAGAACAACTACAATACATAGGACAAACTCCAAGTAAATATGTGCATATTAATATGAATTTGAATTTCATGCACATCTTAGCCAATTAGGATTTGATGGAGTTTATCCTATATATTGGATCAACGAAAGTAAGCATGCCAAAAGATATATATAGTAAATATGCATGCACAAAACTTTCAAGAACCAAAACAAGATACAAATGGGACAAAGAACTAATCAAACCAAGAAGCCACTTACAAGAGTGAAAAGAAAGAGAATTGTCCAAAATATATCAAGACCCAAATCAACACATGATTGAGGAAACCAAATAGAGAAGATACAAAAAAAACATCAAAGAATAAACAAACCCTCTACACTTTTCATGATAGCACACAAAGTACCAAGACGAAAAATGTTCGTCTTCCAAAGAGACAAGTCATTGGGATAAAATGCAAATTTAAAGACAACAAGTGTTCAAACGCATATAGGATAGTTCTTCCAATAATAGTGCATTATTTATGATCTTGCATTTGAATAAAAAAATGCACGCAATGGAATCATTACTCTCCATATATATTATTCAAACACTAGTCATGTTTAAATAAAATCAATTAGATGCAATACCAATTTAAAGAACGGTGATCTACTCAATGTAGGATAGCTTCCCCAAGAATAGTGCAACCCAAAGAAGTATGACTTTGACCATAAGTGCACAAGTATGGGATCATTGCTTTTCCTAACTCAATAAAGCATAAAACAATTTTTGAGTAGAGCAAGGAAGACACAAATGAGTTTGAACCAAACAAATCATTGGAAAGAAACAAGGAAATTTTAGAGAAAAGGCCAAAGTAAATATGATCAATAAACTTACCACAAATTATTATCACTCTTCAAAGACAAGAGATGTATGGAGATATTTCTCAGTGGTAGAATTGTTCACAATCATATTCACAAAACATAAGCATGTGACAAAAGATAGGAATAACAAACATGCTTAGATAGAGATTCTTGAAGGCTTCAAATAAAATCGAATATTCAAAGCACTAAGAAACTCTCATAAACAAGATACCAAAGAAGAGAGACACAAGATATTTTAAGCAAATATGGAACTTGTTTGAGCAACATGCCACATAGGAACAAGATAAATAATAATATCAACTCTAGGTGGCAATACCTCACATGTTCACATTTTCTAGGATTGTAATATGCACATAGCTTATTACTCCCCCATAATGTGATAATCCATTGAAAACAACAAGAGGCAAAAATAAAACCAACTAGAGAAAGTTAATGGACATTTAGAAATGAATTTCTCATGAGAAGACATACCACATAGAGAATAGATAATATTGATATATCAACACTAAGTGGTATTCCTCATGTACACACATTTTAGGATAGTAAAGTGCAAGCATATTACTCCCTTAAAATGGGATAGTCCATTAATCTCCCAAAGAGCCAACTAAGATAAGCAATGAAAGCAATGAAGGCTCAACACAAAGAACACAAGTACATGGAGTGCAAACCAACAAACATAACTAGATTACTCAAGATAGGTAAGTAGGAAGCACAACATATACAACCACATGCTAGAAACAAAACTAACATATGCAAGGGAGCAAGCAACTTTCAATGTATATAGAATTAAATACAAGTTACCGCTTGGAGGAACATTGGGTAAGAGATATATATAATCCAAGTGACTTGGCTTGAGGAAATATAATTGATGAATATCCCTTAATTCTTCATGAAATAGCCAAGTCTCCAATGCCCTCCAACTCCACCTATTGATCAAGTTTGAGCTTGTTGGTCCCCAACCAAGTTGGGTCCTAAGAGGTTAGTCACAATAGGTTTGGCAACCCAAATGGTTCTTTTCTTAACACCACTTGGAGCACCAACATACTTGGCAAACACATTGCCCACATTATCCTTCCGAATGGAATAAGCATTATCAACAAGGATAGGGTTGGATAATGTACCATTAGTGCATGAAGAAGCAAAGTGTCCCTTCTTGCGACAAAGGTAGCAACATCGACTCTTTTCTTTCTTCTCAATAGGCTTCTCAACAAGAGGAGCATTGGCTTGAGTCTTCTTAGGAGGTGGCCGTTGTTCAACTCGTGGTTGAGCATGAGATTGAACAAGAGGCCTCTTCCCTAGTTGCTTCTCACTAAGAGGCTTCTTCTTCAAAGGGCAAGATCTAACATGGTGCCCTTCAATCTTGCACTTGAAGCAAATAATCTTGGCCGTATCTTTGACTTGTTCTTGGCCCTTCTTCTTGTCAATAATGGACTTGTTCTTGATATTGGAGTTGAATCCAAGTCCACTCTTGTCATTGGGAAGTCTTCGCACTCTCAACATCTTGTCAAGTGTGGAACTCCCTTCATGACATTTTTCCAAGTCTTTCTTCAAAGAAGTGACTTGGGCCTTGAGCACTTTATTTTCCTCTACATGGTTAGAATCAACACAAGAGCTAGAGGAAGTAGATGCTTCATTGTTAGAGCAACAAGGCAAGGAAAGCAATTCATCACAAGATGTAGAAACATTATGGGAGGATGAATTAATAATACGAGCACAAGTCAATATAGCATTATTAGAAGATATTGTGCTAGTAACCACATGAGGCTCACAAGATGTTACCTTTGTAGTGATAGCCTCAAGAGCTAATTTTAGCTTGGTATGGGATTCTAGAAGATCCTCATGAGAGCTAGATAGCTTTTCATGACTTTCTTCCAATTTCCCATACTTGCTAGTCATTAGCTCAAGTTGAGCCCTTAGCTCAACATTCTCCTTCAAAATAGATGCTTCACAAGATGTGGAGTTAGTAGCACAAGCATCATTAGAAATAGAAGAAGATAACTTGGCAAGCTCATTATTTAACCTAGAGTTTTCCTCAATTAGATTAGCATTGCCAACAACAAATTCAACCTTTTCATTTTAAGCACTTTATATTTAGCATTGGTATGGTCATGTGCTTTAGTGAGATAGGTTATTTGTTCATTATAGAGCTCCTCGATAGATTCAAGTTTCTCCTCAAGAGTGACTCGGAGCTCATACTCTTCCTCAAGAGACATAGTGAGGGATGCCTTTTCATCGGCATCACTTCTTTCAATCTCACCTTTCTTTTCAATGATTTTAGCACTATAAATAGCAAAAGCCAATATTTCACTAAAAGGAGTGATAGCTTTACTACCTTTAGGGAGATCTAGAAGAACCAACTCACCCTTCTCCATTAAAGAGACTTCGTCCTCAAACTCTCCATAAAATATATCCTCATCCTCATCCTCATCCTCATCATCACAAGATGTAGTGGGTTCCAAAGGTGGAGATACCTTTGAATCCCTAGCCATAAGGCACATATGAGAAATGGATGGCGATGATGAAGATATACTAGAAGAGCCATTAAGGTCCATGTCTTGTTCCACCAAAAAGTGGGATTCCTCTACATTGTTAGCCACACAAGTACTAGAGGAAATGGAAGCATTGTTTTCATGAAAACAAGACATAGGAAGCATATCATCATGAGATTTAGTTGAACAACTATTACATGATATGCAAGGACTATCAACACTAGCATGTATGGAATTTTGAGTGCTAGAAGATATTAAGTCCAAAGATAGATCATTGCAATGGGATAGGGATGAAGTATAGTCAATAGCAAATTCACTATCCACAATGCAATTTCTATCACCACTCACCATATCATTACCTTGTGACAAATCACATGTTGGCGGAGTGGAGAAAGATGTGAACTCATCATGGCCGGAAGTGGATGGAGAACAATCATCCTCAATAATATTGGACACATCATATATATCTTGAACTTTTGTCCATAGATCATGAGCGTTCCGAAAAGGCATGATTGATTTAATAACTACATCGCTCAAAATGCACAAGAGACCATTAGATACAAGAGTATCGAGATAAGAGTTTTCCTCATCCTCTAAAGATAAATCTTGAGAATCCTTTGGAGGAGGAAAATCCATATCTACAATTCTCTTAACATACTTTGGACCCATGTCCTCAAGAAAATTAAGAATGCGAATTTTCCAAGCATCATAATTTCTACCATAGAATATAAAAGCGGGATCATGTTCTATTTCTCTAAACGACATCATACTCTCTAGGATGTAAAGCCTAATAAAGAGAGACGAGGCTCTGATACCAATTGAACGGACAACGACGTCGCCTAGAGGGGGGGGGGTGAATAGGCGATTAAAACTTTTCCGGTTAATGCTTGCTAAATGCGGAAATAAACTAGGTGTTTAAATTAACAAGCATACAACCTAAATATTATATGGCCAACTAGATGCAACAACAACTTATGCTAAGCAATACGAGTAACAAGGTGATATCAAGATATATAACTTCAAGCTCGAAGGCTATCACAATGTAAATTGCATAAGTAAAAAGCTCGGGTATAGAAATAACCGAGGCACACGGAGACGATGATGTATTCCCGAGTTCCTCCCACAAAGGGGAGTACGTCTCGTTGGAGGGGTGTGAGCTCACCACGAAGGCCTACTCAACGCCACAAAGGCCTCACCCTATTCTCCGATGAACCCCGCCACAAAGGCCTAGTTCACCTTCCACTATTGGCAACCTTCAAACCCGAGGCACGCATCCACAACTCAATTGGAGGCTCTCGGTGTCACCACAATCTTGGGGCACGCATCCACAACTCAATTGGAGGCTCCCAAGAACACCACAAGTCGTCTAGGGTCCAAGACCCAAGAGTAACAAGCTCACAATCTTTCACTTTCACGAATCCTCGTGGAGAGAGCAAACCGATGCAACCGATGCAAATGGCAAGAGCACAAGTGCTCAAATCCTTCACTCTCAAATTCCAACAAAGCAACAAATGCTTATGGGGGAATAAGAGAGGAAGAACAATGGAGGAGAAACACCAAGAACTCCAAGATCAAGATCTACTAAGTTTCCCTCACTAAGAAGGAATATGGATTGGTGGAAATGTAGATCTAGATCTCCTCTACCTTCTCCCTCAAAGATATGCAAGAATCATAGGAGGGATTGGGAGAGGGGCAAGCTTTCCAAGGTCAACAATGGTGGAGGAGAGGGAGAAAAACTTGCTTGGAAGACTTGGGGACCAATGGGGAAGAAAGCCCCCTTAAATAGGTCCCCACAAGAACTAGCCGTTGTGCAGGAATTTTGGGACCGGAATATCCGGTCCGAAGTGAAAAATCCGGTTCAAATAATCCGGTTCACTCCAGTGCGAAAACTGGTCTGAAATCCGTCGAAACCGGAATATCCGGTATGCCCCGAAAAATCCGGTTTCCAATAATCCGGTTCATGTCAGTACCGAAAAATGGCTCAACTAGAAACTTCATAACTTTTGCGTCCGGACTCCGTTTTTGATGATCTTTGGCTCGTTGAGTTCGTAATGAAAAACTATACAAGATCATGCAGAGAAACATCACTGCCCAACAATGGAAACTAAAACCAAATATAGAAAGGTTTAACCTCTCTAAAAGGAACAACCGGTAAAACTTCCAACACGGAAACTCACATAACTTTTGCGAATGAATTCCGAATTAGGTGAGTCCAAATGCATTGGAAAGATAACAACAAGGAGTATCCAAATAAAAGGTGAAAATATTGATACCTCAAAGTATGGAGAAGTTACCACACATGGAAGGTGTGGGAACATTCTCAAAGACGAACGGAATATTTTCACCACCGAAAACGCAACAAAGTTTTCTTACGAAATCCGTTTTCGAGAAACCAAGGCTTGTCATGAAGATCACGACAAGCACTAAAACCCAAAGGAGACAAAAGCCAAATAAGAACCAAGAAAGATTATATGCAAAGTATGCAAAGGTTTGAGCTCTCCATAACGATTCGATCGAGTTACTCACTTGAGAGCCCCTCTTGATAGTACGACTATCTATCCTATAACCCGGTCTCCCAAAGACACGAGACCGGTAAAATAGAAAACCTATCAAGATTATACCTTTGCCTTGAACATTCCACTTGAGCTAGATGATGACGATCTTGACTCTCTCAAGTTGGATCTTCTTTCTTGATTGCGCTTGCTAGCACAAACTCCGCTTCATGAAGACTTGCAAGTTGCTCCCCCATACACCATTATGGGAGAGACTAGGTCCCCCATACACCATTATGGGAGAGACCCTTCGGCAAATCTTCACAAGGCCACAATCTCCAAAAGGGTGGCAAGCATCAAGCATAGGATATCTTCTAGATGCTTCACTTGAGCTTCCACGTCAAGCTAGATGACGAACACCACTTGACGACGACAAAGACCATGGTCTATATGAAATCTTCCTTCTGGTTCATTCCCATGGAAAGATATCTAACCACACATAGAGATGCGACACACACATAACATGGGTTAGTCCACAAAGCTATATTGACAAATGCTTACCATACCATGAGATACACAATCCCACTTGGTACAACTTGTAGCTTTGTGTGTTGATCGCTTGCTTGATCAACCTTGTATCTTTGCTTCTCACTTCTAAAGATGATGTCTTGAAGATGATAATGAAAGATCACCTAATCCTTTTCTTCAAGACATTGCAATAAGCTCAACTCAAACCATGACCATTCTTCATATAAATCCATGAAAATAACAATGGCCATCAAGGAAGCTAATAGAGTTCAACACATGAACTCCATTATTTCCTATGGACAAGATCTACAAAGATAACTCAATGCAAACATTAGTCCATAAGGATTGTCATTAATTACCAAAACCACATATGGGGGAACCATGCACTTTCAACTACTACACCACTTCCATTACAAGGACCTATGACTCGAGCTCGTGCACGTCAACTTAATCAGCAGATATTATCGTTTCTACGAGTTGTTCATAATATGCATGAGAATATGATACTGCCTAAATCAAATGTGTTTGTTTCTCTCAGGAATAATGGACCTAGCATGGATGAGAGGGACAAGCTATGGAGCATGTTCGAGGATGGAGCTGGCAGCGGAAGCACAAGTAGAGAAGATGACACTGCCACGAAGGGAGATTAGAGTAGCATGAAGTCACCGTACTGCCAAATGAAGCCTTGGACAAACTATACAAGCTACCACTTCATTATTTTCGTCCAAGTTCTTTTATAGGTGCTGCGACACCTTATTATTGGGCCAGGCCCATGTATTTAAGTCATACCCCTTAGTGGTCAGTTTTTAGAGTCCGTATTCATAGGAAAAATATATTTAGGCTGGATTTCATGGCTCCACCCATGGGAGCACGAATTTTCCCTCTTTTCCCCTCCTAAATACAACCCCTAGGGTTTCTTTTAGGGCTGTGTTTTGTTTAGTTAAAAGTTAGCCATCGCTGCAACTTGGCCGTACTTTGTTTGTGTCAGACCGACCAGACTAAGACCGCTTTCGGAACCCCACTTTGAGCTATAATCATTCATCTATATTCGTAATATCTTGATTGCCAATTCTTAGTTCTTGCTTGTTCTCGATTGATTGCACGAGCCAGACCTGAGTGGTTGGGTCGACCGTGCCACGACGCTGTCAATAACCTCCCGGAGTTGGTGTAGCGATTGCTAAGGCGCAACGTCCTCGTACGTTTGTAGTCGGATCGTAAACGTCAACGCCACCCAAATCGTAGTTATCATCTCATTGAAAGATCAGACACCTTTGCCTCTATCACTCCGCCGTTGCCGCCGACAAGTTTCGGGGGACAAAAATCTCTGTTCCGGCACCCTGCCGGGACGGGAAAGTGCCCCCAGAGCCATCTCCATCGACTCCACCACCATCTCCATCGTCGTTGTTGTCTCCTATGACGAGGAGAGAGTAGTTCTCCCCCCGGGCTCTACCGGTAGCTATGTGCTTCACCTCTCTCTCCCATAGTGTGATCTTTATGTGATCATGAGCTTTGTAATCTAGTTGAATAAGTAGATGTACTCTTCATATGTTATGCTACTCAAATGGTTTTGTTACGAGATCTCCGTAAACACTTTGATCACGGTGTAAAGGTGACAGTGTGTGCACCGTATGGTTTAGCATGATATTTATATCTTGTGTTGAATGACCCTATGAAATTGTGGTGTTTGTCTAGTACCTTCTAGGGCGCTCATAGTGACAGCATGGGGTTAACTAGACACGGGAATGCGAATTTAAGGTGTGCTTTGTACCCCTACGCAATGAATTGGTGTTTGTTATTCAACCGGAGAGTGGTTCGGAGTAGCATAGTGAAGAGATATATTTATGCATTCAATTATGTTATTATTGTTGAGAGTGCTCACTAGTGAAAGTATGATCCATAGGCCTTGTTTCTAAGCATTTATACACCGTTTACAATCAGTTCTGCTACATGTTTGCTTGCTGCCATTCTTAGTTCAGATTGCTATTATCACTTATACACATCCACATTACTTGTATTTGACTCTCTCTTCGCCAAACTAGTGCACCTATACAACTGACAATTGTATTAGGTGTGTTGGGGACACAAGAAACTTCTTGTGTCTTAATTGCAGGGTTGCTTGAGAGGGATACCTTTGACCTTTTCCTCCCTGAGTTCGATAAACCTTGGGTAATCCACTTAAGGGAAACTTGCTTTTGTTCTACAAACCTGTGCACTTGAAGGCCCAACACTGTCTACGAGAATAGGAGCGTGCGTAGACATCAAGCTCTTTTCTGGCGCCGTTGCCGGGGAGGTAAGGTAAAAGTTACTCACATCCTATGTGAGTGCTCGAAGTTATTTCCTTTAGATTCTGCAATTATATCTTTTTGTTTCTTGTTTTTATTTTCACTAGTTAGGCTTATTTTCACTTGTTGCTTGTTTTTATTTTTACTAGTTAGTGTTAATGGAAAACAACAAAAATATGAGAGAGCTTTATTTGCATGCTAGTAGCAATGTTATTAGCATTAATTATTTGGATACCATTATTTCTAATACTATGGAAAGGTCTAAGCTTGGGGAAGCTAGTTTTTCTAAACTATTTAGTTCCCCAGCTCTAGAGGAGAAAATTTGCTCTGATGATACTTTATCTCCCATATGTGATAAATCTAATGATGCTAGTAATATTTTAAATCCTTCTGTTGAAAGTGTTCCTTTTAAAATACCTATGAAAATTATTGAACGTGTCTTGAATACCTACTATTTTGGAGATGGAATTGTCCATCCTCGTGATCATTTACTCTTTATACATGAATTATGCGGGTTGTTCCAGTGTGCAGGTATTTCAATGGAGAAAGTTAAGAAGAGGCTATTCTCTTTGTCACTTAAGGACAAAGCAAGGGAGTGGTATGAGCTACTAGATGATCCTCATCATTTGGAGTGGAAGGAGCTTGAATCTCTAATTTATTCTAAATTTTATTCTTCTCGTGAACTGTATTTAGATAGGAATTACATTTATAATTTTTGGCCTCGTGATGGAGAAAGCATTGCTAAAGCTTGGGGAAGGCTGAAAACATTAATACTTAAATGTCCTAGCCATGAGCTTCCTAAGGAAATAATTATTACTAATTTTTATGCAAGGCTTTCAGGACATTACAGGGATTATCTAGATGCATGTTCAGAGGGTTCTTTCTGAAGTAAGAAGGTTGAAGGTAAATGAGATCTTCTTGAAACAATTGAAAACAATAATGAAGGTTGGAATAACGACAAAGGTAAAGAATCAGGTATAAACTATGAGTATGATTGCATTAAGTCTTTCGCTGAAACTGCCGTTTTGCAAGAGCTTAGTGCTAAATATGGTCTTGATCCTCAAATGATTGTTGGTTGGTATAGATTCTTTGCTTCTTATATTAATGTTCCTAAATCAAATGGGGACATACATCATGAACCTTTTAAAGACACTTGCATGAAAAATGAAACTGTTAGTAATGATTGCAATGAACATGCTCAAAATTCTGAAAGTACTATTTCTTATAAGCATGTTAATTTTTGTGGAGCACTTAGACCTTGTGAAAATAATCAAACCGAAGAAGAATATTGCATCCATCATAGGAATGGAAAAACTAGAAAGTGGGACAGGGCTTTAGATGATCTTGGTAAAAAAAAGTTTGTGCCATCTATCCTTTTATTTGTGAACTTTGCTGTAAAGTGGGTCATTTCAATTTTCAATGCTCAGGTTGTAATACCTATTTGAATACTGGAAGTTTGTATTGTGATGACATGATCACTCATAATAAGCATGATGAACTTACATTATTTTTGGGGTGTGAAGAGTTATCAAGAAAAACTTCTTTGGTAGATATGAGTGCTTTTGATATGAACAGTGTCCTGTATGGTTGTCATCTTTATTGTGTTAATAATTACCACACAAATACTTACATACAAAATATTATAAAGGAGGAGACTTTACCAAAATATGACATGGCTAATATTTGTTTTCATCTTATTAATGAAGAGGAGGAATCCTCCAAGGTTTGTTCTAGTGTTTATGACAATAAACCAGGGTATGTAGAGAAGCTTCCTTTCAAGCCTCTTCCTCCTATAGATAAGAAGAAGAAGAACAACAAGAAGAAGAGGAGGAGTAAAAGGAGAGAGGTAACGGTATATCCCCCTAAGCATGTTTCTCCTATTATAGTTTTTGATGAGTCTGAACTCGATGATTTTTTCCATGCCTCTTGTTTATGAAAGTGATCATGATTGGGATAAACACACTACTTTTGATATTGAAAAACTCTTTGGTACCAATTCTGAAAATGATGATAATTGTTGTACTATTAGTACCATCCATGTTCCTTCCAATGATGATATAGAAAGCTCTAAGCTTGTGGATGATGTGTTTGAAAATCCTTTTGCTACTGATGATTTTATGCTTGATGCATCTCTTTCTAGTAAAAATGATGATATGTTTACAAATGAATGCACTTTTGAAGATAAATATTATATTGCTTATGATGATACTATGCCTCCAGTCTTTGATAACTATTATAAAAGATGTTACAACATATGCTATGCTTACAATTATCCTTATGAAACTTGTCATAGTTATGGAGGGATTACCCAAAACCATCTCCCTAATATACAACTTGTCTATCATGTTAGAGTTCTTTATGATGATTACAATGATAAATATGATATTTTTAGTCCAACTACTATTAAGGAAAAAATTAATTATGATTGCAATATGCCTCCTATATTTGATGACTATGGTGATGAGAATAATAATGATAGCTATTTTGTTGAATTTGCTCCCACTACTATTAATAAGAATGATTATGCTTATGTGGAGAGTATTAATTCTTTTATGCATGCGGCTCGTAATAATAATGTTTTATGTGATAGTTATATTGTAAATTTCATTCATGATGCTACTGAAAGTTATTATGAGAGAGGGGAACATAATCTTATGCATCTCAACAATATCAAGTTTCCCCTCTTTATGTTGAAATTTTTGAAGTTGCACTTATTTTGCTTCCCTATGCTAGCCACTTTGTGCTTTATTGACTTATTCTTCTACAAGCTTATTTTTCATAGGAAGTGGGTTAGACTTAAATTTGTTTTACATTTGCTTATTTATGCTCTCTTTTTCTTCAATTCATATTTCTTATGTGAGCATCTTCTCAAATTATCATGCCTAGCTAAAAGGCTTTAAAGAAAAGCACTTCTTGGGAGATAACCCATGTTTTTTTTTGCTTTGTTTTTCTCTGTTTTCTTTGATTCAAGGGGTTATATACTGCTGTAGCAACTCCTTTTTATATTTATTTTTCATGTTTTAGTTGTGTCAAGTAAAGTTTCTGACGAGAGTTGGAGTTGGTTTTGGATTTCTGCGCAGGAAACAAATTTCTGCTATCCACGGTAAAAAATCGTATAATTCACAGGAAAATCAGAACGACATGAAATTTCTTGTGCTTATTCCTCAGCTAATTCCGCAACTTTTTCGTCTTTCAATTTTTTTTATCTTAGGAACGTAAGTGCCCCGAATTTTTTTGTCTTTACAAACTGTTCTGGTTTTGGCAGATTCTGCCATTTTTCTTGCATTTGCTCTTTTACGATGTCAAGTGAATTTCTTTGCTTCACGAAACATCAGTGTCTGTAGCTAATGTGTAACAATATCAATATCACTTGTGCCCTTAGAGAACCCATGGATTTTTTATTGTTGCACTAACCCTCTAATGCGAACTACTCTTTGAGTGTGGTGTGAAGGAAGTTTTCAAGGGTCAAGAGAAGAGGGTGATATAATGTGATCAAGAAGAGTGCAAGGTCAAAGCTTGGGGATGCCCCCGTGGTTCATCCCAGAAAATTCTAAGAAGACTCAAGCATCTAATCTTGGGGATTCCCAAGGCATCCCCTTCTTCATCAACGAATTATCAGGTCACTTCTAGTGAAACTATATTTTTATTCGGTCACATCTTATGAATTTTACTTGGATCGCCATTTTTTTTGCTTTCAGTTTATTTATTTTTATTTGCTGTATTTTATGGTTGTATTATATCATACTTTTTTTTGGAGAGAGACACGCTCCGTTTTCATTGCTTAGAACACTCTAGTTTTCATTCCTATTGTTATGTGGGTGTTCACTTTTTTCTAGTACTGCGTTTAGCCATTGTTTTCTTGCATCTCTTATTTAGAGCTGTTAGTTTTAGTAGGTTAGTACTCTCTTGTTTCATTTCTATATCTCTTCGATAGTTTTTGTTGTTTGGTGTTTGGTAGAAAATGCTACGTGTGGTAGATGGTATAACGAAAAAAGCTTGCATATTCTCGTAGATCATTAAACTTGTTCACTTGATTATTTGTTGTTGTTTTGAGATATTAATTTGCTTAATGGTAAACTTGCTGGTTTAGTAGAGTAAAAACAATTAATGGTTGGTCTAGAAGCTTGAAACTGTGCCACACTCAAATAACCAGTTGATATGATAATGGTATACGACTTCCTTTGCTGATAGCAATCGCGATGGCTTTTTGTTACACGCTACGGTCGGGGTAGCTAACAGGGACTTGTCAATGCCCCGGACCCTCTTGGAGTGATTTTCATTATGCCTTATGATATCATGATTTTATTTGGAATCTTCTAACTTTTGAGTTCTATGTTGAGGTTTTATGGCACTTCCACCATCCATATTTGCTAGCCTTTTCGGTACTATGCATTGCTCATTCTCACATTGAGAGTTGGTGCAAACTTTGCTAGTGCATCCAAATCCCGTGGGAGAACTTTGTTCTTCTACACATAATCCAAAAAATATCTTCCTCAAAACAGACACCATACCTACCTACCATGGCATTTCCATAGCCATTCCGAGATATATTGCCATACAACATCCATCATCATTATGTTACTTGTTACATGTTTCATTATTATTTTTGCATACTTCTTCACTAGCACGAGCATTTATTTTTATTCATCGGAGATATTTCAGTTTGAGTTATGAGTACTAAAAGTGTGTTGATTCATTGTAAAATAAAGTGTTGCCCCTACCAGTGAGGTTATATATCAAAAAAATAAAAAAAATAAAGAGAAAAGGCCCAAAAGAGAAAAAAAAGGCAAAAGAGAGAAAATAAAGACAGAGGGGGCAGAATTACTATCATTTATTCCACACTTGTGCTTTGTTTAGCATCATTACTTCAGTTTGGAGAGAGTTTTCATATTATGACTTGCATAACTATGTGGGGAACTTACATTATAGAACTTGGCTTGTATATTCCAATGATGAGCCTCCTCAAAAGAGCTCTAGGTCTTCGTGAAGCAGGTTGGATGCACCCCCTGCTAGTTATATTGGAGATCTTTCATACACTTATAGCTCTATGTGCATCCTTTGTGTGGCAATCACTACTCCTTGCATAACTTTGATTGTAAGACTTCCTCTTGTCTAATGGTCAATTTTAGTTGTGTGAGACTTTCTTCCATTGGCCATCCAAACCCCCCATAATGTTCTTTTAGCCATAACATCCTAGTGATAGGGACCAATACAGAACGCTTGCTTGTTTTGAGTGCGCAATTAATTGAATGGTTTTCCTACATGCATATTGTTGTTACTTGACTTGATCCTAACAGGAGTTGTTGTGAGAGTTTGATGACTTGGATGACTATATTATTATTCTTGAAGCTTAAATCATATTTAATAAACCATTGCACGGTTGATTGTCTTTTAGTATTGATTCATTGAAAAGTTTTACTTTGTTATTCTTAATGGTTTATACATTATTCTATTTGATATCAATTATAAACCACAGCCTTTATTCATTTGATCCTAGTTTACATGCTTTACATTACTATGATGATCAAGTTTATGTTGGTAGCATGTCACGTCAGAAATTATTTGTTTTTATCGTTTACCTACTCGAGGACGAGTAGGAACTAAGCTTGGGGATGTTGATACGTCATAAATGTATCGTTAATTTCTGATATTACATGTTGTTTTCATGTTATTTACTACATGTTTCTTATACACTTTATGTCATTTTCATCGATTTCACGGGACTAACGTATCGATTTCACGGGACTAACCAGTTCCTGTTTTCTGCTGTTTTTTAGTTTCAGAAAAGCTGTTCTGGAAATATTCTCGGAATTGGAAAATTCGAAGCCCAGAAGTCTTAGAATTCCCGGAGGGTCCACGGAGTCCCGAAGAGACCCGGAGGGGGGCCACATGGTGGCCACACCATAGGGTGGCGCGGGTCACCCTAGCCGCGCGACCAGGTGGTGTTGGCCCCCTGGCCACCCCCCGGCATCGCCCTTTCGCCTATATATGCCCCCCGATGTAAGGACCCCAGACCGGCAGTCTGAAACCCTACGTATGCATACATTCACGATCCCAGAAAGATCAGTCGTGAACAACATACACAGTTGGCACACAGAAATACATCATCCATTACACGAATACATAAAGGTATTACAAAAAAGATCACACGATCAAGTCTACGCACAGCTGCCACAAAGGCAGGCAACTTAACCAACACAGCGGAAGACAATCAGAACACAACGTAGTTGAGCCCAAGTCACGCCTTAACCTACAGGCTGCTGACCCGGAGACGATCCTAGTTCGCAAAGCCGTCAACTCCGTACTTCTCTCATAGATCTCCTTCGGAGACTCCTTCTCCAAATCTGATAAGTAGATACCAGGGGCGAAACCATAATGAGTACATTTGAATGTACTCAGCAAGACATCCATCATGTCACTTACCAACATGCAAATATGCTTATATGGTGGAATAGGTAGGCTATAAATATGGTTCACTATCAATGGTGTTCATATATGATGACACCACAGTTGCAGTCAGGTTAATCTGTATCTTCGTTGAAGAAGATACTTCAGAAGAAAATAATATAGTTTTATTTCTCTTGTAGATATCACATGTACAAGAGTTTTTGTAAAACTTTGTTAAGGAATATTTTCTCTTTGCAAAACTTCTTGGAATCAGTTTCCAGAATTCTTGCTTAGAGTAGAAAAGGTTTTCTTTGCAAAACATTTTGTTTTGTATAACATCATCTGGCTTTTCATCATCGACGATACCTCCACGGTATACGTTTTCATTCCTTTCCGAACTTCACAAGTTCAACACTTCCTTTCCAAAATTTCCTTTCAAAAACATCCTCTTTTGAAAACATTGACACAATGCTAGCTACATGGCCATTCAACCGTCCATATCCGAGGACGCGGCTATCTCGAAATAGTTTTACTCTGCAGAGGTGTACACACTTCCACCAGATCCAGAATCCGCCATGAAACACCCATGGACTGTCCTCAACCTATGAGAACATCAGATAACTGATCTTGACTATCCACTATGTACAAGCTAGAACATGACTATCTCTTCAATTGGGGTTACCCCTCCCTGGCAAGCCGTGTCCCACACCGCCCAAACAGGAGACCCAACTGCTGCATCCGGAGGGAAAATTAATCCCACACTTTAGGTGTCCCGTCTGCTCACTCCTAGCGACACTTCGGTTCGGAGGATCCAATCCTCTATAGCACTTGAGATAGCTCACATACTAACCATAACAAGTTTTTAATCAAGCCCCTACCCATATTGGGGTAAAGTGGCAGTACGATAAAGGTTGTCCAGCGAAGACTAGGTTATGTGTCATTTTTGAAAACACCACTTTCTCAAAAATGACCACTTCCACATTCCTCCGGAGAACAAGGATCCGCCTTTTCTCCGGGTTTTTCCGTAAAGCCTTTGTTTTGTAGAATCACAATTTTAGGGTGTCCACTTAGGGACTAGTATATTTGATGGTAATAAATACCATATGGTGGCTTATGGGCTTGGTATTACCAAGTTTAACTACTGGCATGATAGTAACCTATAATATAGTATAGTAGTAAATTCCACATCAAAAATAGTTTTGATAATCAAGTTTTTTGTAAAACTTCAGAGGTAAAACATGCATGATAGATAATGGTAAGTATTGTATCAGCAAGCAATCAGGATGGCTTGCCTGGTATCTCCTTGTGTCCCTGGTTGTTGGAGTGACTGGAACTTGAAACAGAGCTTCACGACACTTCCTTCCTCTTCGTTTTCTAACGTCGTAAAAAGAGAATAAAGGACACACATTCAGAACCAAACAAGACAAACAAGGCTACAAGTAATACATACAGCAAGCAATCAAGAAGTACCACCCAAGTTCTCAATTTTTCCCTTAAGAAAAATTGGCATAAAAACTATAGTTGAAAAGTCTGCTTTTTTCCTAGTGTTTATGTGTGGCCAATTCAATGATTTTTAGTTAAGAACACCATGGACCAGTGGGGTAGAGCACATGTTACTAGACAGTAGGGTGTCACATAAAACACATTTTTATGTCTAAAAACTCCCCCAACAATCTCTATGGCTAGCACATATAATTTGCTAAAATACTCAAGTGGTGAAAAAGGCTCATGACAACAAGTCAAGCCTATTTTCCACCATGATGCAAAAGTACCAGTGGGTGTTCCACTAGCAAAAATGCTCACCCAGAGGTTAATAAGCCTCTGGTCACTTTTATAAAAGTGCTCCAAACAAACAATCTAGCATCCAAAAACTCCTACTCATACTAGTACAAAATTTAGGAAAAATACTAGACTAGTTTAGGCTACACTAGTTAATTTTATGCACAAGTGTGCAAGCTAGCAGAGGAAAAATACTCCTCTAACCAGTACCATAAATGCTACTGGATTTCACAAAATAACATAAAAAGCATAGCTAGGAAACAAGGAAAAACTATGCTTAAAATGCTACACATGTGAGGAGATTAATTCCTAGTCATCCAAGTGTTATTCATGCTTTTATGCTACTTAAGAGGAAACCTATCAGAGGTGAAAACCCTAAGATAATAATGCCACAAGGACATTCCATCCTCTGGTTTCCATACCAAAGATTCATATTTTTCCCCTAGGGCAAAACAAGACAAAAAGCATACATGAATATCCTAGTATGAAATTTAGACTTTAAGCATTGCTATTTAAATCTATTTCAAACACGAGCACCAAGTATCTAGAGGTTCTATAACCAAAATAACAGTACCTAAATGGTACTGGTTTCATGAGAATTAATCTAGCAATAAGCCTAAAAAGCATTTAAAGATCTACTCAAAACATATATAAAGGAAACACATCTAGTGTGGGGGAAATAATGTTTCCACCAAAAATGCAATGAAACCAGTGGGTGTTCCACTAGCATAACAAAGCATTAAGAGGTCACAATGCCTCTGGTCATACTTGACAAAAATTAGCAAAAACCTAAACTAGCACCTAGTGCAATAACAATACTAGCAGAAAATAACAGGGTGCTAAAATAAGCAAGGCAGTGCTACTCATGCTATTGTTTTCACACAAGTGAAAAATCTAGGAGTCAAGTACTCATAACAAACTTATCAAAATGCTACTGGTCCTATGAATACAACACAAAAATATGTGTTTTTACAACCACAATTTCTTATGTCAAAAATTCCACACATGAGGGAATTTTTCCATAACATTCTCATAGTAATGATTAAGCTACTCATGCTTTTATACCAACTCAAATGCAAGCTATCATAGGTGATAACAACACAAACTAAGTACCAACATGGTACTGGATACAATCAAAAATCCAAGTGTTTGCACATAAAGTTAACACCCAAAAATGCTATGCAAATATTAACTAGAGAATAAGTAATATGCTATTCTCAGAAAATCCTATTTCTTATCCACTCAAGTCCACACATTCTAACATGCTAAAATAGCTAAGTAACACTTAGAAAACAAGTTCACACAACTTGTACATGCTAGAAAACAATATGGAAACACAAAAATAACTCACACAAATTAATTATCTAAAAATGCCAAAATGGCAGAAACATGCAAAACAAGGATCTGTCCACCAAATTTTCTAGGATGCTCTAAAAATTAAACCCTTCTAGTTTTGGATAGCCCTAAACATGTACAAGACCATCCAATTGAGTTTGCATCAAAAATCATTTTTAATAATTTTATAAAAATCACCAAAGTGCTCTCTGGTGTTTTACCAAATTGCATGCCATTTAAAAAATACAATGAATTTGGAAACGAGGTTAAATGATCCTGTTAGGAAATTTCAAGGGCTTTCCAATGCAATTGGCCTCACTTCATTCTGAGTTGTAAAATAAAAATGGTGCTCATTTTGGTGTTTCTGGTACCTGTTGCCAAATCATTTTTAATTTCAAAAATGTTCATCCAAAAGTAGATCTGAAAGTTGGAGGTGGTTTAGAATTTGTTTATCTACCACTGTGATTTTTAGTTTGGTCAAATTCATATTTTAAGGTCCCCTTTTGAGCCAAAAGTAAACACGTTCAATTTCTGTTAAGAATTAAAAGGAAAAAGACTTAACTGGGCCAGATCTACTAACTGGGCCGGACAGGATATTTCTCACCGCGGCCAGATCTAGCCCAACGACGCTGACACGCGGGCCTGGCCGCCACGGGGCTGCCACGCGAGCACAGCAGGGCCCCACTGGCCAGTTTGACTCTATTGCGCGCGGGGTCAAGGGCTGACGCGAGCACGACGTCGCGGTGGTGTCATCCGCCGGCGGAATGTCTCCGGCGAGGCCGCACCACTCGTTTCCGGCGACCATTTCGCAAAATAAAAACTTCTACGCGACGCCTACGACGAGGGGAACCGATTGAGTCATGTTTCGCTTCCCGGGAGGGCGCCGGAGAGCGGCGGCATCGGCAATGCGCGGCGGCCGGAGCACACGTACGGCGCTACGACGAACTAAAGGGAGAGGGAGAGGGGAAACGCGACGGGGAGACGCGGCTGCTCACCGTGAACACGTTGCGATGCTCGGCTAGGGAGGAGAGGACGCGAGTCGGCGGCGATAGCTCGCCGGAGCTCCGTCGGGCTCGAGGACGAACTTGGACGGCGCGGGCACTAGGAGGCGATTCGGCTCGATTCCTTCGTCACCGAGGGGCTACTCGACGAGGCGGAGATGATGGCGCTAACGGCTGCCGGCGGCGAGCTCCCGTTTGGCCGAATCGACGGCGGCCATCTTCCCTAGGGTTTGGTATCTTGGGAAATTAGAGAGAGAGAGAGGGAGTGAGCTCTAGGGGAGAGAGAGGGGGGCAATGGGGAACACAAGCACATGGGGGGGCCTCTTTATCCTCGAGGAAACCTTCTACTCGAAGCAATGGTGTAGGTCTTCTGTTTGCTACAGCATGGCTAGAGGTAGGAGATGACTGGGATTTTATTTAGGTCCCTGCGATTTTACAAACAGGTCCTTCTCTTCTCTGAAAAAGGTTGTTTTCCCTAGTCAAACAGAGTTATAAATTGAAATCCTTTTGCCCAAAATTCTCATTAGTTAAGATGTACAACATATGTGAAAATTGGCTCAATTAGATAAACTTCATAATTCAAAGTTGTTCAAATTTGAATTCTGACATAAATGGTCATTGAATTTATTAACCTACTTAGGAGCTTCCAAAAATGATAATTTTTGGCACACATTCCTTATTTGATGTGTTCCTTATGTGGTAGAAAATTCAAGTCATTTAGAGTTATTTCATAGAACAAACTTGTTCAAATTTCAAAAAGGTGCTGTCAAGAAAACAGGGGTTTTTGGCAACTTAAATTATTCAAAAACTTGTTCCCTTTTGGTTTTCATCCTTATTTATGATATAGAGCATGTGGTATTTATTTCATGGCATTTGGAAAAAGTTTGTAGAACAAACTTGTTCAAAATCCCAAATGTTGCTGTGGAGAAAATTCATGTTTTCAGGGCTTTAATGGATTCAATTCTTGGTCTCCTCTTGTGTGTGTTCCTTATTTGATATAAGGAAGCAATGGTATTAATTTCAGATCATTTGAGGAAAGTTTCCAAAAGTAACTTGTTTCAGTTTTCTGTTTCTGGAAATATTGGAATTTCTATTTAATAAAGCACTTGGCTTTTCTTTAGCAATGCTTTGCCAAAAAATTTATATTACTAGAGATAGCAAGTCAATGCTCTCAAATACTTTTGTTTTTAAGATTGCAAGGTTGGAAAAACATTTGATAATATTTTGGTGAAGCATTTAAGAATGCCTCTTTTTCTGACAATCCTTTATGGAAATTTATTAAGTGTTTCATCTTTCTTAATTTGGGTCTTGGAATAATATTCAACAAGTAGTAGGTTCATAAGATAGTTTTTGGAAAAACTCTTTGATCAATATTTACTTTAGAAAATATTGCCAAAGTCATTGGAACAATATGTTGAATATTTTTATCCCTGGAACAATATGTTGAATATTTTTAGTTCACTGCTTTGCTATCCTTTTAAGTTTGCAAGTTTATATAATTAGTTTGTTTGGTTGCACTTAAACAACCACAAACAAACACAACCAAGGTTTATTAGTAAAGCAATTAGCAAAACAACTGTGTTAACAGGTATTCCAAAATTGGGATGTGACAGGTCTTCCCCCCTTAAAAAGAATCTCGTCCCCGAGATTCACAAGCGAGGACTAAGGGAGGGCCAACAAACACAATGTTAGCGTTGGAGTGCAGGTGCTTCCCCCCTTTGACTTTACTTGGGAGGCGGGGTACTCCTCTAAATTTAGCAAATTCATTCTCAAAAGAAGTACACCAGTACTTGTTTTAGGTCCAAAACTTTTTGTTTCCAAGTTTTGACGAGACCTGACCATGGTCTACTTTATAGAAACAAACAAAATTAAGGTTAGTGCAGAACTACCTGGAAATGTACCGTCACTTATTACAAGAGTTCTTAGCTATATCCCACATCTTACATAACACATATGGAGTGGTGTACCACTCTCATAATAAGGTATATAAGAAGCTAAAAGTATAGCTTGTGGGTGCAAAAAGGTTAGGTTGCTAAGGTAAAACAAACAGACAGAACCAATACCCATGGCAGTGGATATTAGCATCACACAAGCAATTATCACTTAATATGTTCATGATTTTAGTTGGATGTTTTAGTTTCATAAGATACTCTTAAGCACAATCATAACACAAGTATAAACTCATGCTAAGATAAAACATTTAATTAAAATCCAATAAGCACGCAAACAACACCACAGATGAATAGACTATTTATTCACTAGGTTATTGTTTATTAGAGGTTTTGGAATCCATCAATCATGAACAATTAGCAAACAACCAGTAGCTAAAAACCAATGAATACAATCATAAAGATACTCTAAAACACCATCTTTACACAAGGTAAAACTCCTATTACACAGGCATAAAAAAAACAGGACTGCACAAATAACACACTAGTATAAAAAAAATCTACACCAGCATGCTATAAGAGATAATCATATCCTATAACCATATAACATGTAACTAAATAATTCATGGCATGATAAAAGAAGTAATAACTTCCTAAACCTGCTATATCAACACATATACCCATAAAATAAAAAGAGGGTAATACTAGAGCAAGAATCACCATTTTCTAGTGGTGAAACTAGTTTTCGCGCTAGAGAAGCAAACAACGCTATTATGATGTAAACTTAAACAAGCAAGTCATGAATATAAGTGTACCTAATAACAGTACACAAAACTTACTCATGTTAGTAAGCACAAACATCAAAACAATTTCCATGATACAACTATTAAACATGCAGAAATTTCTTCTAGCAATTTATGTTTTTCTTAAACAATTGCTAGCAAATAAGCAAGGTATAATTCACACAACCAGTAGCTATGCAATTAATGAAAAGTTATCTAAACCTTTTCAAAAATCCATACACTCAATTTAAAATTATTCACAAACAATCTACCAATCAAGAGGAATTTATTTTATTTGCGAACAATTTAATTTCAGCACACGATAGTGAAACATTTCTTAACATGATACCCCTAAGGAATATTATGCTAACAAAAGGATCACACCTAAGCATATTAGTATTTACTAATAAGAAATAAACTTCTCACTTGCATAAGTGAAAAGAAACAACTATATTTTCCATGGTGGAAAATAGAAATCAATCACATAGTGAAACATGCTATTTTCACACATGTGTATGGTTGGGGATTTTCATCCTCAAGCCAAAATACAATGGGACCAGTGGGCTATGGCCTACTAATACCAAGGCAAAATAGGTACTAAACCTCTGGTTACTCATGAAAAACTTTGCATACAAGATAAAAATATAAGGCTATTTAATCTAGTGAAGCAATACTAGTGCATACTGATAGCAATGCTTACACATGCTTTACTATTAAGATACATGCAAGATAACATAGGTACAAGCATCAAAATAACAGTACCTAAATGTTACTTGACTCAAAGAACACATAGCACAAAAATCCACTAAGAAAGTATACCCAGATCTAGTTCTCACAATACTTCCAAATAATAAACTAGAAGGTAACAAATGTTATTTCATTTTTATTCGAGTTTTCAATCATGCACACACTTTCTAGGGTAGATTTGTTGTAAGAAAACAACATAATAACAAGTCCTAACCACTCCATATAAGTTAGGAAGCAATATTGAATAGAACACAAATTTATTTCAATCAAGAGCACACAAAGAAGCAAAAATAGGAAAACTGATGTTTCCTTGATTTATCATAACTATTCCATCGTTCACTTAATTTCTAAACCATGAATTTCATAGTACCTACAATGTATATTAAGATTTGGTTTCCAAAGTAGATGCACACGATATCCTATTGACTAGTAAACGAATGGTCATCATCTTATTTTCTCGTGACTTCTCCTTTTTACCAACTAGATTAAAAGGTGTCCTAAGTCACTTAATTTCTTGGTTTAGAAAGAGTTGTCAGTAGTTCGCATGCTTTGGTTAGGTGTCAACCTAAGATTAGACAAATCATGTTAGTCTTGTTAGCTTTCTATTTAATCATGTTTGTCCGACAAGATACGACTAGTGTCATCGTACGTCGAATATTTAATCGTGTTCTTTTGATTAGCTTTTTAGGGGGCTGCGCATCATGGCATGTGAAGACTTTTTTTTGCACCTTTCTCCAGAGGAGGGAGGTATATAACTTTTAAAAGGGGATCTCTTTAGTTTGTTCTTTTAAAAGGGGACACAAAAAGTGCGACATTTAGCCAACAGGGTAAAAAGAGTCTTTTGCAAACAGACAAAACAAAGAGGTTTTGGTCAGTATTGGTTGGTTTTCTTCACGCCTTTTCTTCTTTGAGGGTTGTCGTTGTTGGAGCTTGATCTGTTGGAGTGCAGCATTGTTAGCAACGCTAGCAACTCGTGTGGCTTGATGGTCCTCTATTATTAGGCACAACGGTGCTTTCATTGATTTGTGGGGCAGATGGTGGTGGTTCACGACGGGTCGCATTATGAAGCGAAAACAAGTATAAGTCTAAGCAACAAATTCTTGTTTTTGAATACTATACAACATTTTTGCTTGCAAAAATTTAACACGAGGCGATTCAAAAACAAGAGCGGGGCAATCACAAATCTGCAAATTTTGAGCACCCCACAAACATATAGAAGCCTAGATGAACCAAATTCTACACCAAACAACAGCACAAAGTCCTACGGACACACATAAGCAAGCCAAAACACACAAGCAAGGCTCCATTGGAGCTACGTCGGGGGATGATCCAAAATCCTAGTAGTGGCTGAAGAACTATATCTACTTCTGACCATCATCACTGTAGAGCTAGGCAATTATTTTGGTCTTCTCGGGACATCGGCAAGTATAAAAGTTTTTGTATGAAAACAAGATAAATAGAAGTAAAGTTTTGGTAAAACTTTATGCAACAATCTGTTTTTGAAACTCCAACTATTTTCTGGACAGAAAACTTCAAAGACGAGAGATGTTTCAAAAACAGAGCGGAGCAGTTGCAAACAAGTAAGAAATAAACTCTTAACCGAGAGAGATACTAACTCTATAAGGCCCGCCCTTCGAATCACTGTTCAAGGACGCCCTTGATATGCATTTAGAATCTTTTGAAAAGATCAGAAGGAGGGAAAATATACTAAAATTCCCTTAGATAAAAATAATTTAGATAGTAAATAGGTTTTTACTCCAAAATACTTTTCTTTCCTATCTGACGTCCATGCTAACTAAGGTCTCCTAAGGTCAGGATGGCTCTGATACCAACTCTGTAAGGACCCCAGACCGACAGTCTGAAACCCTACGTATGCATACATTCACGATCCCAGAAAGATCAGTCGTGAACAACATACACAGTTGGCACACAGATATACATCATCCATTACACGAATACATAAAGGTATTACAAAAATGATCACACGATCAAGTCTAGCACAGCTGCCAAAAGGGCAGGCTACTTAACAAACACAGCGGAAGACAATCAGAACACAACGTAGTTGAGCCCAAGTCACGCCTTAACCTACAGGCTGCTGACCCGGAGACGATCCTAGTTCGCAAAGCCGTCAACTCCGTACTTCTCTTCATAGATCTCCTTCGGAGACTCCTTCTCCAAATCTGATAAGTAGATACCAGGGGCGAAACCATAATGAGTACATTTGAATGTACTCAGCAAGACATCCATCATGTCACTTACCAACATGCAAATATGCTTATATGGTGGAATAGGTAGGCTATAAATATGGTTCACTATCAATGGTGTTCATATATGATGACACCACAGTTGCAGTCAGGTTAATCTGTATCTTCGTTGAAGAAGATACTTCAGAAGAAAATAATATAGTTTTATTTCTCTTGTAGATATCACATGTACAAGAGTTTTTGTAAAACTTTGTTAAGGAATATTTTCTCTTTGCAAAACTTCTTGGAATCAGTTTCCAGAATTCTTGCTTAGAGTAGAAAAGGTTTTCTTTGCAAAACATTTTGTTTTGTATAACATCATCTGGCTTTTCATCATCGACGATACCTCCACGGTATACGTTTTCATTCCTTTCCGAACTTCACAAGTTCAACACTTCCTTTCCAAAATTTCCTTTTCAAAAACATCCTCTTTTGAAAACATTGACACAATGCTAGCTACATGGCCATTCAACCGTCCATATCCGAGGACGCGGCTATCTCGAAATAGTTTTACTCTGCAGAGGTGTACACACTTCCACCAGATCCAGAATCCGCCATGAAACACCCATGGACTGTCCTCAACCTATGAGAACATCAGATAACTGATCTTGACTATCCACTATGTACAAGCTAGAACATGACTATCTCTTCAATTGGGGTTACCCCTCCCTGGCAAGCCGTGTCCCACACCGCCCAAACAGGAGACCCAACTGCTGCATCCGGAGGGAAAATTAATCCCACACTTTAGGTGTCCCGTCTGCTCACTCCTAGCGACACTTCGGTTCGGAGGATCCAATCCTCTATAGCACTTGAGATAGCTCACATACTAACCATAACAAGTTTTTAATCAAGCCCCTACCCATATTGGGGTAAAGTGGCAGTACGATAAAGGTTGTCCAGCGAAGACTAGGTTATGTGTCATTTTTGAAAACACCACTTTCTCAAAAATGACCACTTCCACATTCCTCCGGAGAACAAGGATCCGCCTTTTCTCCGGGTTTTTCCGTAAAGCCTTTGTTTTGTAGAATCACAATTTTAGGGTGTCCACTTAGGGACTAGTATATTTGATGGTAATAAATACCATATGGTGGCTTATGGGCTTGGTATTACCAAGTTTAACTACTGGCATGATAGTAACCTATAATATAGTATAGTAGTAAATTCCACATCAAAAATAGTTTTGATAATCAAGTTTTTTGTAAAACTTCAGAGGTAAAACATGCATGATAGATAATGGTAAGTATTGTATCAGCAAGCAATCAGGATGGCTTGCCTGGTATCTCCTTGTGTCCCTGGTTGTTGGAGTGACTGGAACTTGAAACAGAGCTTCACGACACTTCCTTCCTCTTCGTTTTCTAACGTCGTAAAAAGAGAATAAAGGACACACATTCAGAACCAAACAAGACAAACAAGGCTACAAGTAATACATACAGCAAGCAATCAAGAAGTACCACCCAAGTTCTCAATTTTTCCCTTAAGAAAAATTGGCATAAAAACTATAGTTGAAAAGTCTGCTTTTTTCCTAGTGTTTATGTGTGGCCAATTCAATGATTTTTAGTTAAGAACACCATGGACCAGTGGGGTAGAGCACATGTTACTAGACAGTAGGGTGTCACATAAAACACATTTTTATGTCTAAAAACTCCCCCAACAATCTCTATGGCTAGCACATATAATTTGCTAAAATACTCAAGTGGTGAAAAAGGCTCATGACAACAAGTCAAGCCTATTTTCCACCATGATGCAAAAGTACCAGTGGGTGTTCCACTAGCAAAAATGCTCACCCAGAGGTTAATAAGCCTCTGGTCACTTTTATAAAAGTGCTCCAAACAAACAATCTAGCATCCAAAAACTCCTACTCATACTAGTACAAAATTTAGGAAAAATACTAGACTAGTTTAGGCTACACTAGTTAATTTTATGCACAAGTGTGCAAGCTAGCAGAGGAAAAATACTCCTCTAACCAGTACCATAAATGCTACTGGATTTCACAAAATAACATAAAAAGCATAGCTAGGAAACAAGGAAAAACTATGCTTAAAATGCTACACATGTGAGGAGATTAATTCCTAGTCATCCAAGTGTTATTCATGCTTTTATGCTACTTAAGAGGAAACCTATCAGAGGTGAAAACCCTAAGATAATAATGCCACAAGGACATTCCATCCTCTGGTTTCCATACCAAAGATTCATATTTTTCCCCTAGGGCAAAACAAGACAAAAAGCATACATGAATATCCTAGTATGAAATTTAGACTTTAAGCATTGCTATTTAAATCTATTTCAAACACGAGCACCAAGTATCTAGAGGTTCTATAACCAAAATAACAGTACCTAAATGGTACTGGTTTCATGAGAATTAATCTAGCAATAAGCCTAAAAAGCATTTAAAGATCTACTCAAAACATATATAAAGGAAACACATCTAGTGTGGGGGAAATAATGTTTCCACCAAAAATGCAATGAAACCAGTGGGTGTTCCACTAGCATAACAAAGCATTAAGAGGTCACAATGCCTCTGGTCATACTTGACAAAAATTAGCAAAAACCTAAACTAGCACCTAGTGCAATAACAATACTAGCAGAAAATAACAGGGTGCTAAAATAAGCAAGGCAGTGCTACT
Organism: Alopecurus myosuroides; assembly: GCA_028641055.1. Taxonomy (NCBI): domain Eukaryota; kingdom Viridiplantae; phylum Streptophyta; class Magnoliopsida; order Poales; family Poaceae; genus Alopecurus; species Alopecurus myosuroides. The sequence goes on from CM054057.1 coordinate 182,018,367, forward strand.
CATGCTATTGTTTTCACACAAGTGAAAAATCTAGGAGTCAAGTACTCATAACAAACTTATCAAAATGCTACTGGTCCTATGAATACAACACAAAAATATGTGTTTTTACAACCACAATTTCTTATGTCAAAAATTCCACACATGAGGGAATTTTTCCATAACATTCTCATAGTAATGATTAAGCTACTCATGCTTTTATACCAACTCAAATGCAAGCTATCATAGGTGATAACAACACAAACTAAGTACCAACATGGTACTGGATACAATCAAAATCCAAGTGTTTGCACATAAAGTTAACACCCAAAAATGCTATGCAAATATTAACTAGAGAATAAGTAATATGCTATTCTCAGAAAATCCTATTTCTTATCCACTCAAGTCCACACATTCTAACATGCTAAATAGCTAAGTAACACTTAGAAAACAAGTTCACACAACTTGTACATGCTAGAAAAACAATATGGAAACACAAAAATAACTCACACAAATTAATTATCTAAAAATGCCAAAATGGCAGAAACATGCAAAACAAGGATCTGTCCACCAAATTTTCTAGGATGCTCTAAAAATTAAACCCTTCTAGTTTTGGATAGCCCTAAACATGTACAAGACCATCCAATTGAGTTTGCATCAAAAATCATTTTTAATAATTTTATAAAAATCACCAAAGTGCTCTCTGGTGTTTTACCAAATTGCATGCCATTTAAAAATACAATGAATTTGGAAACGAGGTTAAATGATCCTGTTAGGAAATTTCAAGGGCTTTCCAATGCAATTGGCCTCACTTCATTCTGAGTTGTAAAATAAAAATGGTGCTCATTTTGGTGTTTCTGGTACCTGTTGCCAAATCATTTTTAATTTCAAAAATGTTCATCCAAAAGTAGATCTGAAGTTGGAGGTGGTTTAGAATTTGTTTATCTACCACTGTGATTTTTAGTTTGGTCAAATTCATATTTTAAGGTCCCCTTTTGAGCCAAAAGTAAACACGTTCAATTTCTGTTAAGAATTAAAAGGAAAAAGACTTAACTGGGCCAGATCTACTAACTGGGCCGGACAGGATATTTCTCACCGCGGCCAGATCTAGCCCAACGACGCTGACACGCGGGCCTGGCCGCCACGGGGCTGCCACGCGAGCACAGCAGGGCCCCACTGGCCAGTTTGACTCTATTGCGCGCGGGGTCAAGGGCTGACGCGAGCACGACGTCGCGGTGGTGTCATCCGCCGGCGGAATGTCTCCGGCGAGGCCGCACCACTCGTTTCCGGCGACCATTTCGCAAAATAAAAACTTCTACGCGACGCCTACGACGAGGGGAACCGATTGAGTCATGTTTCGCTTCCCGGGAGGGCGCCGGAGAGCGGCGGCATCGGCAATGCGCGGCGGCCGGAGCACACGTACGGCGCTACGACGAACTAAAGGGAGAGGGAGAGGGGAAACGCGACGGGGAGACGCGGCTGCTCACCGTGAACACGTTGCGATGCTCGGCTAGGGAGGAGAGGACGCGAGTCGGCGGCGATAGCTCGCCGGAGCTCCGTCGGGCTCGAGGACGAACTTGGACGGCGCGGGCACTAGGAGGCGATTCGGCTCGATTCCTTCGTCACCGAGGGGCTACTCGACGAGGCGGAGATGATGGCGCTAACGGCTGCCGGCGGCGAGCTCCTGTTTGGCCGAATCGACGGCGGCCATCTTCCCTAGGGTTTGGTATCTTGGGAAATTAGAGAGAGAGAGAGGGAGTGAGCTCTAGGGGAGAGAGAGGGGGGCAATGGGGAACACAAGCACATGGGGGGGCCTCTTTATCCTCGAGGAAACCTTCTACTCGAAGCAATGGTGTAGGTCTTCTGTTTGCTACAGCATGGCTAGAGGTAGGAGATGACTGGGATTTTATTTAGGTCCCTGCGATTTTACAAACAGGTCCTTCTCTTCTCTGAAAAAGGTTGTTTTCCCTAGTCAAACAGAGTTATAAATTGAAATCCTTTTGCCCAAAATTCTCATTAGTTAAGATGTACAACATATGTGAAAATTGGCTCAATTAGATAAACTTCATAATTCAAAGTTGTTCAAATTTGAATTCTGACATAAATGGTCATTGAATTTATTAACCTACTTAGGAGCTTCCAAAAATGATAATTTTTGGCACACATTCCTTATTTGATGTGTTCCTTATGTGGTAGAAAATTCAAGTCATTTAGAGTTATTTCATAGAACAAACTTGTTCAAATTTCAAAAAGGTGCTGTCAAGAAAACAGGGGTTTTTGGCAACTTAAATTATTCAAAAACTTGTTCCCTTTTGGTTTTCATCCTTATTTATGATATAGAGCATGTGGTATTTATTTCATGGCATTTGGAAAAAGTTTGTAGAACAAACTTGTTCAAAATCCCAAATGTTGCTGTGGAGAAAATTCATGTTTTCAGGGCTTTAATGGATTCAATTCTTGGTCTCCTCTTGTGTGTGTTCCTTATTTGATATAAGGAAGCAATGGTATTAATTTCAGATCATTTGAGGAAAGTTTCCAAAAGTAACTTGTTTCAGTTTTCTGTTTCTGGAAATATTGGAATTTCTATTTAATAAAGCACTTGGCTTTTCTTTAGCAATGCTTTGCCAAAAAATTTATATTACTAGAGATAGCAAGTCAATGCTCTCAAATACTTTTGTTTTTAAGATTGCAAGGTTGGAAAAACATTTGATAATATTTTGGTGAAGCATTTAAGAATGCCTCTTTTTCTGACAATCCTTTATGGAAATTTATTAAGTGTTTCATCTTTCTTAATTTGGGTCTTGGAATAATATTCAACAAGTAGTAGGTTCATAAGATAGTTTTTGGAAAAACTCTTTGATCAATATTTACTTTAGAAAATATTGCCAAAGTCATTGGAACAATATGTTGAATATTTTTATCCCTGGAACAATATGTTGAATATTTTTAGTTCACTGCTTTGCTATCCTTTTAAGTTTGCAAGTTTATATAATTAGTTTGTTTGGTTGCACTTAAACAACCACAAACAAACACAACCAAGGTTTATTAGTAAAGCAATTAGCAAAACAACTGTGTTAACAGGTATTCCAAAATTGGGATGTGACACCCGATGCATAAAACCTAAATCAATCGGCCTTTTCCACCAAAAACACTCGTAGCTTCGATGCCGCCGCCGACAAGTTTCGGGAGACATAAATCTCTGTTCTAGCACCCTGCCGGGACGGGGAAGTGCCCCCGGAGCCATCTCCATCGACTCCACCGCCATATCCATCACCGTTGCTGTCTCCTATGATGAGGAGGGAGTAGTTCTCCCCTGGGTCTAAGGGCTCTACCTGTAGCTATGTGCTCATGTAGCTATGTGCTTCATCTGTCTCTCCCATGGTGTGATCTTTATGTGATCATGAGCTTTGTAATCTAGTTGAATAAGTAGATGTACTCTTCATCTGTTATGCTACTCAAGTGGTTAGTTATGAGATCTCCGTGAACATTTTGTTCACAGTGCAAAGGTGACAGTGTGTGCACCGTGTGGTTTAGCATGATATTTATATCTTGTGTTGGATGACCGTATGAAATTTTGGTGTTTGTCTAGTACCTTCTAGGGCGCTCATAGTGACAGCGTGGGGTTAACTAGATACAGGAATGCGACTTTACGGTGTGCTTTGTACCCCTACGCAATGAATTGGTGTTTGTTATTCAACCGGAGAGTGGTTCAGAGTAGCATAGTGAAGAGAGATATTTATGCATTCAATTATGTTATTATTGTTGAGAGTGTTCACTAGTGAAAGTATGATCCCTAGGCCTTTTTTTCTAAGCATTGATACAATATTTACAATCAGTTCTGCTACATTTTTGCTTGCTTCCATTTTTATTTCGGATTGCTATTATCACTTATACACATCCATATTACTTGTATTTCACTCTCTCTTAGCCGAACTAGTGCACCTATACAACTGACAATTGTATTAGGTGTGTTGGGGACACAAGAGACTTCTTGTATCTTGATTGCAGGATTGCTTGAGAGGGATACCTTTGACCTTTTCCTCCCTGAGTTCGATAAACCTTGGGTAATCCACTTAAGGGAAACTTGCTTCTGTTCTACAAACCTCTGCACTTGGAGGCCCAACACTGTCTACAAGAATAAAAGCGTGCATAGACATCACTTCACGCCATCAAGCTTGTTTTATGGCGCCGTTGTCGGGGAGGAAGAGGATTTCTGCAAGGGTAGTTTCTCACCTCTAATTTTTTTTACTTTGTTATTGTTTTTCTTAGTTTATTTTATTTTGTCTCGTTTGCTTCTCTATATCAAAAACACAAAAAACTAGTTCCTATTTAAAGTTGCCTTTATGTCTAGTCCTGTCCCTATTACAATGTCACCTGAGGAAATGATCTTCACTTTCAAACAAGGGAGTGAGAAGAGTTTTAAACAAGCTTGGTCTAGAGTTTTTTATTCCTACTGTAAAACTGAACCTAAAATAACTCTAAGCTTGTTTATTCGTAGCTTTTACTTTGGTCTTGTTCTTTTCTATAGATATGCTTTGGATATTGTAGTAGGAGGAGATTTCCTTCATTGTGATGGGGATCAAGCTTTTAATGCTATAAAGAAGTTGATTGCAACCTATAGCTCACCTAGTAAATTTGATTCAACCCTTGTGAGCATACATGCTAGAGTAAACACTCTTGAGACACATATATCTTGCTTAAAAGAAGGTTGTAATCAGATTTGTGAACATTATGGTCCCAGTAAATTTTGAACCCTCAAATTGGATCCCTACTGTAAAAGTTGCTATAGATGGTGAAACCTTTCATGCTCGTTGTGAAATTATGTCTAAATTTTGTCTTATGCATAAATTTATTTATGAATCTTTGAATCTTTGGGAACTTTCTAAGGGCGGAGAAGGAATACCTCTACTAATAATGCCATTATATTTCCCATTGGGATAGCTGAAGGAGTGTTAACAAAACTCCTAGGAAGAACGGTATTCACTCATTATCTTGTTATTGAATGTGTAGGAAAAGGACAAATTACTCTTGGAAGGTCTCTGCTAAAACTCCTAAGAGCAACGATAGATATGGGAAAAAGCACCATAAATTTCACATCTACACAAATCTGCAATCATGTGTTCCCTAAAAGTAAGAATAAGGGTAAGAAAGGTAAACGTAAGGCTCGTGGTCCTATTTTGGATGCTTCTTCACTTGAAAATACTTGATTCTTGTTTTCCGGGCCTAGCTGAAAGGCGTTAAAGAAAAGAACTTCTTGGGAGATAACCCATGTTTTATTTTTGCAATTTTTCTTCTGTTTTCTTTGAGTCAAGGTGTTGTTACTTCTATAGAAACTCCTTTGTATCTTTACTTTTTATAATTGTTGTGCCAAATAAAGTCTCTATTACAAAGTTGATACTAGATTTGGATTTCTGCACATGAACAGATTTTTGCTGTTCACTGTTAAATTCTCCATAATTTGCAGAAAAGTCGAAACATCCTAAAAAAAATTGTGCGTGATCCTCATATATGTACGCAAATTTTCTTAGTTCGGAGTTTTCTGTTCCGAGCAACGTAAGTGCCTCGAAAAAAATTCGTCTTTACAGACTATTCTGGTTTTGATAGATTCTGCCGTTTGCTTTGCATTCTCTTTTTGACTATGTTGAGTGGATTTCTTTGCTCCACAAAAACATAAGTGGTTGTAGCTAATGTTTAGAAATTAATATTAATGCTTGTGTCCATGGAGAACATGTGAGTTTTTGATTTTGCACTAACCCTCTAATGAGAATTACTTCGAGTTTGGTGTGAAGGAAGTTTTCAAGGGTCAATAGAAGAGAATGATATCATGTTATCAAGAAGAGTGAAAAGACTAAGCTTGGGGGTGCCCCCGTGGATCAACCCTGAAAATTCCAAGAAGACTCAAGCGTCTAAGCTTGGGATGCCCAAGGCATCCCCTTCTTCATCAGCAACTTATCAGGTCACTTCTAGTGAAACTATATTGTTATTCGGTCACATCATATGCAATTTACTTGGAGCATTTGTTTGTTTTTGTTTTCTTTTATTTTTTGTAATAAACTTGGTTGGAACCTAGCATTCTTGTGTGGGAGAGACACACTCCGCTTTTTCTTATGAATACTCGTATTCTTCATTTATCATACTCGCATTCTTCGTTTTTCAGCTAGCTACTGCAATCCTTTTAGCTCCTGTTTTTCATGCATCTCTTATTCAGAGAGTTGTTAGTTCTTATAGAGTAGTACTCTCTTTTTCATTCATAAATCATTTGGAGATTTTTTGTTGAAATAAAGTGATTGGTGTTGGAAAGCAATGAAATATTTCATTCTTATAACGATGCAAGTGAAGCTTGTTTAGACTGTGGCTTAGACTTTATCATGGCATGTTAGATATTAATTAATTCAATGCTTAGTAGTTATTGATGTAGCATGACTTGTCTCAAATATCTGAGAGCGCTTAATGTGCCATTGAAAGAAATCATGTGTTGTTTTTATCATATCGAAGCATATTATTGTGCTATTCTCCTTTGTATGCTTTATTTGGTTGACTTGGCGCATGCTTACACCATGTTAGGACTACAAACCAGTCACCTCTAGCCTCCATGATCATTTATATTTTGACTTGTAATATCATTTATGCTTTGATTAATAATATTTTTACCTCTATGCATGATTATGGCCATTATTGCTCTCTTAATTTGCCGCTCCCAGTCTTTTGCTAGCCTTCACTTGTACTGAATATGAGCTCTACTCGTTCATCCAACTCCCCAAAACCAAAAGTTTGCCAAATGTGTCCACCATACCTACCCATATGTGGTATTTAACCTCCACTCCAAAGTAAATTTCTCATGTGCTACCTTTAAAACCTTCAAAATTAACATGTTTGTGTTCATGTTTTAGCTCTTGAGGAAGTAGTTTAAAGCCTATTGTGGTTCATATCAAGCAAAGGCCTTCTCCCTCTTTCACCCGATGAGTATGGAATCTATGCTCATTTAAATTTGTAGAGAGCTTGTGCCAATTAATTTAACCAAAAAGGCACTTCCCTATGCTTTCATGAAAGTTGGTGGGTACCCGTGGATACGGCTAGCCCTAGTTTGTGAAAAGCATGGTGGGGGGGGGAGTGCCAAACTAAATGAAAAACGTAAACCGCTCTCAAAAGTCTATTTTTTTTTGCTTGACATGAGTTATGATAAGTTTTTTATTACCATTCGTTGACATAGACATACACCTCTCTCAATTTTTTTTCAATACCTCTGTTTTAATCAAATAAAAATCTCTAGCACATGAGTAATCCCTGCTTCACTCTGCGAAGAGCCTTTGTTTTACTTTTATATTGTGTCTTCATATTCTAACTTTATGCACAATTAATAGAACATAGTTGTCATTCTGAGTATAATGTGCATCACTCCCAAAAATTATTATTGATTGATTCATGATATGTTATTACTTGTTCTGAAATTATTTGTATCTAGTCACCACTTGAACTTTGAAGGTGTCCTGGAATTTATATTTTTCTATCACTTTAAGGACAAGCGGAATACCACTTTGCTATGCTGTCTTTATGCTCGAAACAAACATATAACTTTCAAGTGCATTATTATTCATGATCTTTTTTTTGTGTTAGTTTACATGTTGCAACATGGTTGCTAAGTTTCATTGTTAGAATTTTATCTATCATGCCTATATTTAGAGTACTATGATCTCAACTTACAATGCTTTTACAATATTGCTGATGAAGATTGTGTTGGTAGCATGGACCTCAATTTTTTTTATCGTTTTGCCTACTTGAGGACTGAAAGCTCATGATCCCCCTACTGATTTTGGTGATGATAACAACACGGTTATTCCCTCTACTAACAATGTTGTTTAAGTGTATACAGCTAGCGTCCCAGATGATTACCGATAATACTGTCGAAAAAGTTCACAAAGGATTTCTGAAAGTGATTTATACTGCAGCCGGATTATTCAGGTGCTAACCCCGGAAATTCCGGTTGATATAGGCCAGAATATCCGGCCCCTGCACAGGAATATTCCGGCCCCTCTGGCCTCTTCAAACGACTAAGTGTGGAACTCCATCTACCCGCGCACAGAAGGTGGGGCGGATATTTGCCAGGAATATTCCGGGGCAAATTTCCGGCCCTCGGGTCCTTAGCAGTTTTTGGAGGTTTCGTAGGTGCCCGCGCGCAGAGATGGGGGCGGACTATTGGCCGGAAAATTCCGGCCCCAGATTATTCAAAATTCTGCCCCCCGGATATTTCAAATATCCGGCCCTTAGTCCTTAGCAGAATTCCAGCGTGGTGCTGCTTCCCGCGTGCAGAGATGGGGGCGGACTATTGGCCGGAAATTTCGGGCCCCGGATTATTCAAAAATCCGCCCCCGGATATTTCAAATATCCGACCTGTCAGCCCCGGAAATTTCTGGTCCTATCCCCTGAATATTCCGGCCCTGGTGTTCTGCAACGGTCAGAATTTAGAGGAGCCTATAAATAGATGTCTTCTTCCTCTAGACAGCTAGTTCGTCCATTCCTCTCTCTCCTCCATTGTTCAAAAGCTCAAAACTCGCCGATCTCCCTCCTCCTCCAACCAAACTTGATGCCCTTCAAGGATCTCATGGAGGAGGCCTAGATCTACCTTTCTACCAAGCCAAAAAGTGTTTTACCATACCATACCTCTTGGGATCTTGTAATCTCTTGGTTGCCTTGTCATCCTAGAGAAACCCTAGTGCTTGTAGCTTCCACCTTGTAGCAAGAAGCTTCGGATTGTTGAGAGACTCCATCTCACTTGTGGAGTAGCCTCAACCCCCTTGTAAAGGTTTGGTCAATGCCTTCAAGTCGACCTCATAGTGGAAACGAGAATCTCCCTTACCAGAGAAGCTCAAGGAGAACAAGGTGTGCACAACCGTGCTATTGAGGAGTGCCTAGGTGGCTCCCCACCTCTCCAACATAGACGTACTTCTTTCAAGAAGGAAATACGGGAAACATATCCTTGTCACCGTTTTTTCACTTGTGGTTATCTTGTGCCTTGCTTTTACTTTCGTTGCATACTTGTTGCTTATCACATAGGGTGTCTACCTAGTTGCACATCTAGATAACCAAGTTGTTTACTTGCTAAATCCCATCTAAAAGTGAAAAAGGATTAAAATTTGTAGGTCACCTATTCACCCCCCCTCTAGTTGACCATTGTGTACTTTCAATTGGTATCAGAGCCTCAGCTCTTATATCGGGCTTAACCGCCTAAGAGTATCATGGCTAACAGAGATGATCCTGAATCTTCCAAGGAGGAGCTCTCCAAAATGGCCGAGACTATAGCTAACCTAGAGACAACGGTTGGGACCATTCAAACCCAATTGTCCAAGGTTAGCTCTAGTGTTGGCTCGGAGGTTTCCTCCATCAAGAAGATGATGGAGATCATGATGGGTAAACCTAGGCATTTGGCTAGCTAGCCTCAACGGTGAGACTAAGGAGAAAGTAAAAGCCCTTTTGCGGCAACTTGATGATGCTAACTCTCTTGTAGATGAGAAGGAGGAAATTATCATGACCTTGGAAAGCCATGGAGGTCACTCTTTCAATGAGAAAGAACTTGAAAAGGCTCTTGAAAATGAGCGTGCCATTAGAGCCTCACTTGAGGAGAAATTATCGAGTCTTGAAGAGACTTTTGCTACGAGTGTCTCTAATCTTAGGAAAGATAATGAACAATCTCTCGCTCTTGTTAAAACCCTTGAAAATGAAGAGTTGAAGCTAGGAATTTCTCACGAGGAACTTGTTGCTCGTCATGGAAAACTAGAAGAGGAGTTCACGTCTCTTAAAGAAATCCATGACAAGCCAACCAAATCTCGTGACAGTCTTCTAACTCAACAATCAAATAAGCAAGCCATGTCCTCTTCATCTAGTTGCATTAGCACTTTTCCTAGAAATTCTTGTGGTGTAACTAATCTTGTAGGAGGTGAGAAGACTCTCAATGAAGTGATTCCTCAAAAAGTCAAGAATGGAAAGGAGTGACTTGGCTATGTAGCTAAGTCAAAGAAGAAGTACAAGAAGAACAAGAAGAAGGTCACCTCTCCCTCACAAGGAGTGAAATTTGTGAAAGAGGGAGAGGTGGTCAAAGACAAGGAGACCAACACCATTGTGGGTGGTGTCACCTCTAGGGGGAGCACCACTCATAATGACTTTGCCGGAAAATATAATCCATCTTATGTTCTTATGAAATCTATAGATGGTCATGTGTATGCTAAATATGTTGGAAATTTTTATGGTGACGATTATCATTGGACTATTTGGGTTCCAAAGACCCTTGTTGCTAACAAAAGAGGACCCATTGAACGATGGGTACCTAAATCAAGACACTAATCTATTGTAGGGAAGTGCTTCCGGGTCGAGCAAATGGACGGTGGATAGTGGTGCATCCCAACATATGACCGGAAGCAAAGACGCAATGAGTGAACTTAATCCTCCTTTACTGTCGTGGGATAATCACGGCAGACGTTACCAGGGGTAACTTAACTTGGGGCAATTCGACTCTGGTGTTTGGGAGAGGGTTTAGCTCAGGGGAAATCATGCTATCAATCGATCTGGTAGCTCTGGCAATCAAGTCGCCGAGTCTCCGATCTAGAGTTGTAATATCAGCTCTCGTATTATAGGGATACTCGAATATCTGGTGAAGCTCTCCTTCTCTAACCCTAGGAGCCGGCTTATATCTTACCCAGCTCCGTGGCTTCCTATACAAGACACACTCGGAATCCTACCTAGAAACAACACACAAACCCTAAGTTTCCTAATAGTAACCCCAAAGCCGGGTTACGAGGCCTATGCTCCTTCTTGGGCCTTCTAGAAACTCCTTTTCCTTATCCGGGTCTTGTACGATTTCCTTTGGGTCAGGTTACACCTTGACGTTAGCCTACCGGGTTACCATCCCTCCATCAGTAGTCCCCAGAATAGCTTGGGCTTCGCAGGATTAACCATGAAGCGCATGCTATTCCCTGCAAAAACAACAAACACACAGGTCCATAAAGTACCGGGTTAAAATGCTTTGATAAGAGCTAGGCCTTGCTCTGTAGGTGGTCCATATAATAAACCGGCCTTTCCGAGTCAAATACCATTTTCCCGGGTCAACACTTCGAGGAAAACATGACAAGACACGGATTCACACCGTCGCCAATCAGCCCGAATATCATGCCCGCGATCCAATTCAATCCCTTTTCGGATATCTCGCAACGGGCGTTTTAATGCTTATCCCAAAATATCCGGACGGGCGATATTTTTCCGAAATTTTGACTCCCGCCGCCTAGACCTAGGGCGCTCCCACCCTGCACCTATAAATAGGTGTCCAAGGGGTAACCCTAGATCTAAGGCTCACTCCTCATCTTCCTCCTCTCACCATTTCACGCCTGCGCGCGCGAGCCCGGGCTCAAGCCCGTGCCCAGCAGGTCCACGCCGCTGGTCGCGAGAACGCCGCTGGAGCCGCGCCGACGCCGTCTATCCGCCACGCCTGTACCCACGATGCCGCCATCGATCTCCACCACTGCGCCCTCGAGCAACCCGCCGGAAATCCCAAGGAGCTGCCGCCATCGAGCCGTTCGCCGCCGCCACGCTCCCATCTCAATCTAGCCGGTAAATTCCTCAATCCCTTGGATCTAGATTCCGATTCCTCGAACATAGATTGGATCTAATCTTTCCCAAATTCTCCACCATTTCTCATTAGCTAGATATGCCGTAATCTCCCTTTTTCTCGGCTAGTACTCGATTAGATCCAATCGCGCATCTCCCAGCATATCCTCACCATCCGCAATTGTAAATTTCTCCTTTATGTGGCTTTCACTAGATTTAATCTGCTAAATTTTCCACAAGTACTTCTCGCTAAGTCGGATAATTATGGTTTCCGGGTCTCTCGATATTTACACTCTGCATTTGCCTCTTTTTTAGATCCACACCTATGGCCCCTAAAGCCAGCGCTAAGCTGAAGGGGAAACACCCGGCCGGCAAGCCAAAGCCGAGTCAAGCGATCTCTGCCAATTGGGCAAGATCGACCGTGACGAAAGCTAAACTCGACGAGCTCGCGGAGTCGGGTGTTCTGCCCACCCAGGAGGAGATCCACTGGAGGGTACCCGGAGAGGAGACACGACCTTCTCCAGGCCTAGATGAGGTAGTAGTTTTCGTTGAGCATGTGATCCGGGGTTTCCGCCCCCCGGGTCACCCTTTCTTCCGGGAGCTCCTGGACCACTACAAGCTCCGGGTATTTGACATTGGCCCCAACTCTATGCTCAACATTACTCATTTCATAGTTCTGTGTGAATCATACCTGTGCATCCCGCCAAATTTATCTCTTTTCCTTGAAATCTTCCAATGCAAGCCGTGCCGAGAGAGCGGCGATGGGGCCCTCCTAGTCTGTGGAGGGGTCTCCATCCAGAGGCGGAAAAATTCCCTCATGCCGACTCTGAACCTCAGTTCCCACGTCAAACATTGGCAGAAAACTTATTTTTATTGCCAAGACACCTCTTCACCCGGGGAAAAGCCATTGCCGGGTTTCACCGATAACCTCCTCGATCTTTCCGATAATCTCAACTCTTTCGCCTCTGAGGCCGAGAGGCAGTCTATCCAACCTCTGCTTAGTAAACTTGCTGTACTCTCGGCCCAGGGTCTTCTTGGGCTCAATCTAATCAAAACCTGGGTAAGTTGCCGGATCCAACCCAATAGCATCCGGCCCAAGCTCATGTGCAGCTATTCTGGGTACGTTAGCGATTCTCTCCGTTACTCGGAGAAGAATTACCCGGCCTCGGACGCAAATAAGATCATGAAAAATTTCTTGGCCGAGAAGCTGGAGGTGATCCGGAACATAGCCGGCTTGGACCCTTTCACCCGCGATAACCCGACCCCAGCAGTAAGAATCGGTTATCACTCCTTTACCCGACTGATACTTTTCTTGCACAATCACTAACTTTTATCACTGTATTTTCTCTCAGGAAGATAACGCTTTCTGGAAGATAGATACCCCTCATCCTTCCGAAAACTCGGAAGAGGACGAGGAGCCGGCTGATACTGATGAAGGTAACATCCGAGTCTCGCTTATTTCCTTTTTTGTTACCTTGCCTAGGCCAACTTTTTCCTCTTTACCAACAATGTACCTTGCTTGCCAGAGCTAGAGGACAAAGAGGATACCCAATCGGATGAGAGCGAAGCTGAGCCAGAAGTGGAGATCGGGGCAAAGAGGAAGACCCGGGGAGTTGTCTTCAAGGTGCCTTACTCCTCTATTGCCTCCAAACCATATTCGTATGCTAACATGTGTGAACTTAACCAACGTTTGATCGATTCACCACACTTGAAGGAACCCGCCCCAGACAAGCGTAGGGTAACCCGGAACTCTCCGGGTGATGATCCCCTTCACCCGGGCATCCCTTCGTCCCCCGCTCGCCGAGCCGGTATTCCCCAAACTCGTTCTTCCCACCTTCCTCGAAGATGTCCCTCTCCCAATCATCCGCTAGCCGTACAAATCCGGGTCTCACTTTCCAACTCTTTGTCAGCGTCCTCCGTGTCTAGCAACAATCTCCCACCAGATATCGTCGTGAACACTGGGTAAGTTACTTTTCTTGCTACTCAATGCACTAGCTTTTTCCGTATCTTTCATTCACCATATACTGACTATTTATTTCTCTTTCTCAGGGCCAAGGTCACGATTAGTGACCCAGAGGACATGGACGTGGATAACCCGGCTACGGAGGATCCGGAAGACGTTGCGAAGACCGCAGCTGACAGTGTAGAAGAAGAAGAAGAAAAAGACTTGCTGAAAGACCCGACCGAGCAGGAGGCCGAGTTTCCCATGCCGACGCACACACCCGGGGACGAGGATGTCGAGATTCTGGGATCGCGGAGGGGTGATCCCACACCTAACACTCAGGCCACCCGGATAAACTCTCCCAAGCAGGAAAGGACCCCGCCTCTGGGTGATCAGGATCCCCGCTCCTCCAGGCCGAGACTCGGCGATCTGGATTTTGAAGGAATGCTAGATGCGCTCTTCTCCCTGAAGACTAATGAGAGGGACATTCTGGAAGCCATGGCAGCTAAGCACCAGGTAATATAAACAATGCTGCTTGTATATTCACTTAGTCCCCAAGTTCCGAGTAAACTATGCATAGTTTGCTTGGTACTTTATAATTGTATGATATACCACACCCGGATATGTATTTTGTCCGACTAACTTTCCCTTTCCTTTTCTCACAGGCCTACGTGACCCAGTCTGAGGAGGTGTTGGCAAAGACCAACAAGCTCCTCGAGGTCGAGACAAAGTTACGTGAAGAGCTAGAAGCTGATGTGAAGAATCTTGAGAAGGATGTGAAAAAGTATAAGAAAAGGTCCCAAACTGCTGAGGGTGAGCTGAAGAAGATTTCGGCCCAGATTGCCAACACTTACCGCACTCTACTTGGTAAAAATTTCTGACTTACTAATTATAACCCGGTTTTCTCATTCCGTAAGGTTTATCATCCGGATTTCAGTGCTTTAACTTTTTCTGTTACTCTGCAGGTCCGGGTGAAGCGGCCCCAGATGAAGATGATATTGAAAAACTAAAGATGTTGAAGGCCGTGATCCGGCAACTTACTGTCTGCACCAAGTGGATTTTGGAGGCTGTGAAGTGGCCGGGTAAGGGTTACTGTGGTTTGAACGATTTGCTTGATGCATGTTCTACCATCCCCGCCTGGATCGAGCACTGGAAGCGTTCATCGTGCCGAGTTGGGGTAACCCGTGGGCTTGCTCTGGCCAAGGCCTATTTTCCTAGGCTTGAGCCGGCAAAGCTCGTGGGCGGGTTTCCCGAGTTCAACAACAACGGCTCCAAGTTCACTGGTAAGGATTATAAGGCCATTCATGCCCAGGTGCGTCATTCGGCGAGCTTGATCGCCGACAATCTGGACGTAAGCAAGATCACTCCACCTTACGATGCCGATGACAAGCCAATTCAATCGGATTTGCCTAAGCCCTTTGACATGCTGGAACGGTGGAAGGCGGAAGCTGCCAAGAAGAAAGCTGAAGCCGATACTGCGCCTTCCTCCTCTACGCCGGTTGTCCCTCCTCCAGCCCGTGCCGATACTGCGGCTAACCCGGACATGGGAGCAGAGAAGACCACCGATGAGCGTTCCACAGAGCCGGCCGCCAAGGACAACGTTGATGACTCGGCAAAGGGTGCCGAATAAAGTTTCGATATCTCTCGCCTCAAACACTTATTCGGCCAATGGGCATTATGTAATATGCCTGATACAATTATCCTTTTAATAGTGCGCCTGTGCACTTTTTGATACAATCTCCTCGGTTTGTAATACGTTTAAACTTTAATAGCTTTTGGTGGCCCTTTTGGCCCCTCATCGTGATATGTTATTCCCTAGCCTTGGACTTTTGTTGCTGCTTTTCTGATTTTCGCTCTTTTTCCTTTTGTGAGACTCGGTTTCCGGGTCTCGGTGATTTTGAGAAGTGTACTTTATTTCATAAGTCCCCAAGTCCCCAAGACTCGGATTTTTGGGTTTTTAAGCTTAACAGCTAAACAATTTGTTGCTTTTCTCAAATTCCCAAGTCCCGAGGGCCCGAATTTCCGAGTCTAGGGATTTGTAGTTTTCAGAAAGGCAAATTGTTTTTGCTAAGGCTCACAACATAGAGTTACTCACGTGAGTTTGAGGTTAAGCTTAATATTTTGTGAGTTTCCGGCTGTTAACCTTGTACTCTGCATAACCTGGGTTTGGATGACCCTTTCGATCCTCTTTGTTGTAAGCCGGCTTTCGCGTGGATATTCAATGCTGCTATAACTTTATAAAGACAGGGTCAGGCAAGTCCCATTGGGCATCATGACTGATTGTGATTACACGTTAGCAAAGCATGCCACATTTTTGCGAGTCACATCAAGCTTAAACAAGAGAAATCAAGAAAATTTGGCTCTATTGTCCGGTTATAAGATTGTAACCGTACTTATTACAAGTAATCGGTCCTTATAACTTAATGGCATCGTGGCCGGGTCTTTGAGTTTGCAACTGTGCTATTCAAGCAATCAGCCCCCAAGACCTATATATGCAATCTTAGGAAAATATAGAACTGGTGTATTATAAAACAAATAAGTAATACTTACCTGAGAAAATAGAAAACAGGAAATAAAAACAAGAAGATGAAAACTTAACAGAAATAAATAAGAAAGAAACAATATTATAGTTGAACCATCTCTTTACTGATATGAGAAAAGTTAGGTCAGCAGGCCGCCTCATTAAAAACCCTCTAGTCCCCTTAGGTACCCTGGATAGGAAAAGAGTGCGTCTGAAACCTGCTGCCTGTTACATCGTGTAATTCAACTTTGTAAACCTAGCCTACACTAAGTATAGTAGGGACGTAGCTGAGCCACGTTCCATGGTCTTTCCCTCTCTTGCATAGATGACGTGGTATGAGCAGTGTCATTGACAGTATCCGACTCTTCCCTTGCATCTATCAAGTAATATGATCCGTTATGCAGATTCCGGCTTATGATGAACGGTCCTTCCCATGGTGGAGATAACTTGTGCTTTCCCTCCTTTGATTGTACCAATCGCAATACCAGGTCCCCTTCCTGGAAGACCCGGGTTTTGACTCGCCGACTGTGGTATCTCCTCAGATCCTGCTGATATATGGATGATCTCTCCAGGGCTTGTTCTCTATGTTCTTCTAGCGAATCCACGGCATCCTGCCGGGTCTTCTCATTCTCCACCTCAACATAAGCCGATACTCGGGGTGAGTCATGAATAATATCACTCAGCAGCACCGCCTCTGCGCCGTAAACCATGAAAAACGGGGTCATCTGAGTAGATCTATTAGGTGTGGTGTTAATTCCCCAAACTACTGATGGTAGCTCTTCAACCCATGCTCCAGCAGCTCTGATGCACGGGACTCGCAGCCGTGGTTTTAACCCGCGAAGTAACTCCTGATTTGCCCTTTCCACCTGTCCATTAGCTTGTGGATGGGCTACCGAGGCTATGTCAAGCCGGATGCCATTGTTCCCGCAAAATTTTTCCATCTCGCCTAAGGACATATTGGTTCCGTTGTCTCTTATTAGGCTGTGAGGGTATCCAAACCGGTAGATGATCCTTTTCAGGAACTTGACTGCTGTGATTGCTTCGCAATTGGTAACTGGCATAACTTCAACCCACTTAGTAAACTTATCAATAGCTACTAAAAGATGAGTATTTTTGCACGGTGACATGTGGAAGGGGCCCACCATATCCATACCCCAAACAACAAATGGCCAGGTCAGCGGGATAGTTTGCAACTCCATAGCCGGCACATGGGTTTGGCGAGCGTACCTTTGACATCCATCACACCTTGCCACCAGGCGCTCCGCATCTGCTAAGGCCGTGAGCCAAAAGAAACCGTGTCGATATGCTTTGGCCACGAGGGATCTTGTGGAGGCATGATGCCCACAATCACCTTCATGGATCTCCTTCAAAATCTGTCGGCCTTCTTCTGGTGCTACACAGCGCAAAAAGACTCCTGCTGCACTTCTTTTATACAACTCTCCATTGATAATAGAATAGCCCTTTGCTCGTCTCAGAATTTGCCTTGCTAAAACTTCCTGTGGTGGTAACACGCCTCGCGATAGGTAGGCCAAAAACGGCTCTGTCCACTCGGGAATAGCACGTACTGTGGCCACGAGCTCCAAATCCGGGTCTTGGTTAGCCACCTCTTCCTCAGACTCGGTTTTAACAGATGGCCGCCATAACTCGTCCAAGAAAACATTAGGTGGAACCGGCTCTCTGCGCGAGCCGAGTCTTGCGAGCGCATCTGCTGCCTCGTTTTTTCTCCTGTCAATATGCTCCACCTCATACCCGGAAAAACACCCGGCAACCCTGTCCACCTCTCTGCGATATGCTGCCATTGTTGCGTCTTTTCTATCCCAAGTTCCTGAGACCTGCTGTACCACAAGATCCGAGTCTCCGTAGCACCGTATTCGCCTAATGTTCATCTCCTTTGCTATTCTCAATCCATGTAACAATGCCTCATACTCGGCCACATTGTTGGAGCAATCAAAGTGAATCTGCAACACGTAGCTCAATTTGTCGCCTTTGGGTGATGTGAGCACCACCCCAGCTCCTGACCCCTCATACTGCTTAGAGCCGTCAAAGTGCATTACCCAAGACTCGGAACTTGGCATCATTGTGGGCATGCTTGTGTGAGTCCAATCATTGATAAAATCAGCTAAAGCTTGAGATTTGATTGCAGAACTGGGCTCGTAGTTAATTTGATAATCTCCCATCTCGATGGCCCACTTGGCTATTCTACCTGTCGCGTCGTAATTTCTGATAATATCTGCCATTGGTATAGAGCTAACCACTGTTATGGGGTGTTCCTGAAAATATGGTTTCAATTTCCGGCTTGCCATGAAGACCCCGAAAACTAGTTTTTGCCAATGTGGGTAACGCTGCTTTGCTTCCGATAGTACTTCACTCACATACTAAACCGGCCTTTGGACCGGGTGATCCTTTCCATCCTCTTTGCGCTCGACAACAACCATGGCACTAACCGCCCGGGGCCCGGCCGCAACGTATAACAACATGGGCTCTTTAGGACCCGGTGCCGCCAGAATTGGTGCCTCAGATAACTGCTTTTTCAAAGCTTCGAACGTCTCGTCCGCCTCTTGGTCCCAAACAAATTTTTTGGTTTTCCTCAAGAGCTGGTATAAAGGTATTGCCTTCTCTCCAAGCCTGGATATAAACCGGCTTAACGCTGCTACACACCCTGTAAGCTTTTGAACATGCTTCAGGCCTTCCGGCTTTTTCAGATTCTGAATAGCTTTGATCTTATCCGGGTTTGCCTCAATTCCTCTCTCGGAAACAATGAAACCGAGTAACTTTCCTGCTGGCACTCCAAACACACACTTTGTGGGGTTAAGCTTCATCTGATACCTTCTCAAATTGATGAATGTTTCCTTTAGGTCCTCAATGAATGTTTCTGCCTTCCTGGTTTTAATCACCACATCATCAACATAAGCGTGAACGTTGCGTCCAATCTGATCCTCGAAACACTTTTGATTGCACCTTTGGTATGTTGCGCCAGCGTTGTTTAGCCCAAAAGTCATGGTTTTATAACAGAAAGCTCCAAAGGGGGTTATGAACGATGTTTTATCCCAATCTTCCTTCTTGAGCTTGATCTGGTGATACCCGGAATAAGCATCCAGGAAACAAAATAGGTCACTTCCAGCCACTACGTCTATAATCTGATCTATCCTTGGAAGGGCAAACGGATCCTTTGGGCAATGTTTGTTGAGACTCGTGTAATCTATACACATCCTCCACTCGTTGTTTTTCTTCATCACCAGAACCGGATTTGCCAACCAATCCGGGTGAAAAACATCCATGATAAAGCCGTCTGCAAGGAGCCGAGCTATCTCTGCCCCTATAGCCTTTCTTCTTTCCTCGTTCATTTTTCTCAGGCCCTGCTTCACAGGCCGGGACTTGGGATCAACATGCAAACTGTGCTCAGCTAAGTCCGTTGGGATACCCGGCATATCACTGGGCGTCCAAGCGAAAACATCCTGGTTACCACGAATAAACTCGATAAGTGCTTCTTCCTGCTTACTATCCAGGTTAGATCCTATAGAAAATTGCTAGGAGGGATCTCCCTCGACGAAAGCCACCATCTTTGTGTCGTGAGCTGCTTTGCATTTTGCTCTCTCATCTTCCGTATTCGGTCTTTTCAACGCTGTTCTATCATCCGGGTCTACTTGAGACCGGTAATACTTGAGCTCTTCCTTTCTGCACGCCTGTTCTGCCATTGCCGCGTCTCCCTCATCACACTCGGCTGCTATAACCCGGTTGCCGTGTATAGTAATGGTTCGCTTGGGACCCGGGATCTTTAGCTGTAGGTACACATAACACGGCCTGGCCATGAACTTGGCGTAAGCCGGCCTTCCGAACAGCGCGTGATAAGGACTTCACAGTTTTACCACCTCGAACGTGAGCCACTCCACTCGGAAATTGTCCTTCGATTCTCCAAAAGCAACCTCTAGAGTGATTTTTCCTTCTGGGCATGCTGAATGACCCGACACGATCCCATGAAAAATTGTAAAACTTTTCTGCAACTGAGACTCCTTGAGCCCCATGCGTAGGAAAGTTTCCCAATATAAGATATTGATGCTACTCCCACCATCCATCAGAACCTTTTTCAGCTCATAACCATTGACCTGTGGTGGAACTACCAAAGCCAGCACACCCGGATGCTCTATTGTTTCCGGGTGATCCCTCCTGCTCCATGTGACCTCTTGGTCTGACCATCTCAAGTATCTCGGGACAGCTGAAGAAACCGAGTTTACTGCTCTTTTGAGTATCTTTCTATCTTTATTGGAAGTCCCCGTAGTGTGAACATGATACTGCCCTAGCTGCTTGGGGTTGGCTTGGAAACCTCCAGCGCCTCCTTGGTTGTTACCCGGATTACCACCTCCTGCGTTTCCAGCCGGGGGTGGGCCATTGCCCGGGTTTCCACCCGGACCCGGTCCTGCTCCCCGGCCTGCACCTCGCATTGCCTTCTGTATTTCTTCGTTCTTCCATCTCTGTAAATCTACGCACTGCTCCAATGAATGATTAGCCGGCCTACCGTTCCTGCTATGACGCGGACAGGGCATCCTGAAGGCCTTTATATGATTAGCCGGCCTTGGTGGTCCTTAATAATTTCCTCCATTGAAGTTTCCTCCGTTGAAATTTCCCTCAGCTCTGGGTCTCGCAAACCCGGCTTCTGTACTGGCGACAAACTCGGAGTTTCCTTCGTATGGGCGCTTGTGCTGGTTGTTTCCGTTATTTCCTCCATTATTACCCGGTGCAGCTCCATTGCTGGGTCTTCCACTATTACCCGCGTTGGCCTTTGCTTTCTTATCATCGACATCCTCCTCTGTGGTATCTGTGGCGGCGTGCTTGTTGCATGCGTCCATCAAATCTCCCATCGTAACCTCTGAAGCGTGACGACTAGACTTCATGCGTGTCAGTTTTTGCACTAAGGGTATGTATTTGCATGTTTTTGCCATAGCTTGTAACACATCCTTTGGCTGGATATCAGTGGACGAGTGGAGAATTTCCATAACCCGGCACACCCAACTGCGTGCCGACTCTCCCTTCTTCTGAACACATCGCTCTAAATCATCAATCGTAAACAACTTCCTGCATGTTCCATGAAAGTGCTTGATAAAGGCAGTTTTCAGCTCGCCCCACGAATTGACGGATTTCTCGGGTAGATTGTTGAACCCCAACTTTGCTGCTCCTTCTGACATCATTAGGTACATGAATTTTGCTTGAAGATTCTCAGATGCGTTGTGGATTGACATGGCCATCTCATAACTACTCAACCAGGTTTCTGGATCCATGGTCGGCTCATAATTAACCACTTTACCCGGTTCCTTGAACTTATTCGGGTAAGGCTCAGCTCAGATGGTGTCCGACAAACACTTAGGCCCGGCAAGGTTTGTCGGCAATGGCATCACTCGGGATACGTGTGACGCCGCAATCGGTACGGCGGGAGGTGCAACCGCTACCGGTCCCCGTACCACAGACCCGGCCGCTGCACGCCTGGCTCGGGAACTGTCCGCAATGGCTTGCACCGCTGATACCGCAGGCGTTGCCGGCCTACGGGGAGGAGGCGGCATTTGCTGCTGCTCTGCCCTCCGCCGCGCCGAACTCGACTGGATATTGCCGGTATTTCCATTCTGCCGGCTCACATATGGTGTTCCGTGCATTCCACTCCTGTTATCCGGGTAATTTGCCTGCTGAACTATTGCCGTGCGGAGCAAATCTATTGCCCGCCGGGTCTCCGCTGCGTGGGGTGACTCTCCTACGGGGATGCGATCAAGTGCCAATGTTGCTGCATACACGTTATCCATGGGGTTATTGAAGTGACCTGGTGGAGTATGAAATCGTGGCGGTGGTGGTGGTGGTGCTGCATTGCCAATTGCGATTCCTGTCTGCAACGTTGGTAACCCGGCTTGTACGTTTGACGGCTGTCCTCCCAGGGTTGCGGGCTGATGTCCAGTTTCCTGGTTCACAGCCGGAATTGGTTGATCCTGAGGTGTGATGAACAATGCGGCCGGGTGTATAGTTCCACCCGTTGCCGGCAATCTCGACTGGTATCTCTGATTGTGCATCCTGGTCGACTGAACCTGGAGCCGGTTCTCCAATTCTTCCAGCTCGCGCTGGCGTGCAGCTATCCCTTGCTTTTCAGCTTCCACATCTCTCCTTTGTTGATCCAATGCACGGCGGGCCACATCCAGATCCGCGGCGCGCGCCGCCGCGTTTTCTGGAGTTATCACCGTCGCTAGTACTGTAGGATCCAAGATCAAGTTATTGTTGAACAGAGCCGGATTTCGTGGATTTGAGGGCCCCGCTCCTGGCGTTCTGTTCGCCATAAACCCAAACATGTTTCTCCGCAGCTCGCTCTCGGCAGTACGGCTGGTGACCGAAGCCGATTCTCCGTCGACCCGGGCTACAACCGGGTTTCCATCACCCGGATTTTGCTGCTGGGCCAGCGCTCGCGCCGCTCCGACCGCGGCCGTAGTCACGTCCCCCTGATTGAGATTGGTTGCAGGAGCCGTGTAGACCGTGACCTGGCGCGCGATGCCTGGTGAAGATTCTTATTCTTCCTCGTCACAGCTATCCTCCTCGTATCGATCTTCTAGCAGGTGCAGGATGGACTCGGTACCATCTTCTCTCATGACCCGGCCACGCGGATTCCATACTGGCTCCTCCGGCTGTTCCCTCTTCGTGGTGGGCTCTTTTGCCGGATCTACCGTCCCAACCGACTCTTCTCCGTCCGACTGAACGCAGGTCGCTTCTCCTGATACATAATCATACTCAATGTCGTCAGGAATAGAACCGGACGTACATACCATGCCGACGAAGACGTTGACCCGGCCGATCGTGACGACAGATCCGGCTTCTAGCAGATCCGACTCTGGTCCCCAACCAAAGTCATCTACCATCTTCTCTCCTTCGGGGTTGGTGTAGATCTCGCCGACGACGAGGTTCTTCATGCTTTCCCGAGATTCTCCCGTGATGTAAACACCTTTGGACGTAGGCCTCACGGTGGGTGCCAACTGTCGTGGGATAATCATGGCAGATGTTACCAGGGGTAACTTAACTTGGGGCAATTCGACTCTGGTGTTTGGGAGAGGGTTTAGCTCAGGGGAAATCATGCTATCAATCGATCTGGTAGCTCTGGCAATCAAGTCGCCGAGTCTCCGATCTAGAGTTGCAATATCAGCTCTCATATTACAGGGATACTCGAATATCTGGTGAAGCTCTCCTTCTCTAACCCTAGGAGCCGGCTTATATCTTACCCAGCTCCCTGGCTTCCTATACAAGACACACTCGGAATCCTACCTAGAAACCGCACACAAACCCTAAGTTTCCTAATAGTAACCCCAAAGCCGGGTTACGAGGCCTATGCTCCTTCTTGGGCCTTCTAGAAACTCCTTTTCCTTATCCGGGTCTTGTACGATTTCCTTTGGGCCGGGTTACACCTTGACGTTAGCCTACCGGGTTACCATCCCTCCATCAATTACCTCATCTCAATTGCGTCACTATTGGTGATAACTCCGAGCTAAAGGTATTGGGACGAGGCAAGGTGGCTATCTCAAATGATTTATCAATTGAGAATGTCCTCCTAGTCGAGTCCCTTGGATACAATCTCATCTCGGTCCTTCAACTTGCAAAAAGTGGTTTTACCTTGTTCTTTAATAAAGAGAATGTGATTGTCACTTGGGAGATGACTCTTAAAGTAGCCTTTGTTGGGAATGTCGAGAACGGCATGTATGTAGTGGACTTCTCTAAAGGAGACACATGTGCCACGACATGCCTAATGGCTAAAGTTGATGTGGGTTGGCTATGGCATCGCCGGTTAGCCCACACCAATATGAGGACGTTGCATGACCTTCAAAGTGGCAATCATGTTCTAGGACTAACGAATGCTAAGTTTGCCAAAGATCGTGTGTGTAGCTCTTGCGTTCTTGGAAAACAACATGGAGAAGCTCACCCCACCAAGACCAACATCACCACCTCAAGAATCCTCGAGCTCATTCATTTGGACCTCTTTGGTCCCCTATCATATGATAGTCTTGGAGGCAAGAAGTATTGCTTGGTGATTGTGGATGACTATTCAAGATATTGTTGGGTGTACTTCTTCAAGAGGAAGAGTGAGACTCAAAAGAGGGTCATCGAGTTCATCACTTTGGTGGAACGCCAACACAATACAAGCATTATGGCAATCCGGAGTGATAATGGCTCCGAGTTCAAGAACTACACTGTGGAGGGATTTCTTAGCGAGGATGGGATCGCTCATCAATATTCCACTCCCTATACCCCTCAACAAAATGGTGTGGCGGAGAGGAAGAACCGGACACAAATGGACGCGGCAAGGACTATGATTGCGTAATTCTCTTCCCCATACAACTTTTGGGCCGAAGCCGTCTCCACTGCTTGCCATGCTAGCAACCGGTTGTATCTTCGCAAGATCTTGAACAAGACCCCTTATGAGATTCTCACGGGAAAGAAGTCGTATGTTTCATACTTCAAGGTCTTTGGTTGCAAGTGCTTCATTCGTAAGAGAGGTAAACGCTTGTCTAAATTCGAGACCAAGTCATATGAGGGTATCTTTGTTGGTTATGCCACAAACGCTCACGCCTATAGAGTCTACAACAAGTCCACCATACAAGTTGAAGAAGATATAAACGTGGTGTTTGATGAGGATAATGGGTCCCAAGGGGGGCCGTATAGATCATGGTGCTGTAGGAGATGCAATTCCTCCCATCGTCATAAGAAGAATGGGTATTGGTGAAATAATCCCCATTGAGGGTTACCGGATGACGGAGGAAGAAGGACTATGCTCTACTCAAGTGGAGTCATTGACTACACCCATCGATACACAAGCTACCCAACAAGATGCACCGATCCCTCAAGCTACAAATCAAGGCCAAGCTCATGATCAAGATCATTCCATCGATCAAGGCCAAGCTAACACTCAAGGCCAAGATCACATCGAAGGACAAGGACAAGATACTCATGTTGGTGATCAAACCCAACACATAAGAGATCCATCTCCCATTGAGGATCAAGATCAAGGAAGACATGGACATGACTCCTATGATGAAGGTGATGATCAAGCCATATCCAAGGAGTCTTTGGAGGAGTTACTAGCTCGTAGGGCAAAGAGAAGGCTAGAAAATCTTGCTCCTGCCGGTCACACGGAGGACATGATTCTTGGACAAGTTCGTGGACGGGTAGTCACAAGAAGACAATTGGAGGACTTAAGCAAGGCTCATGCTTTTGTCTCTCATATTGACCCAAGAAGGTCTATGAGGCACTTGAAGATCAAGATTGGCTTGAAGCTATGCACGATGAGCTCAACAATTTTGAGTGCAATAAGGTGTGGAAGTTAGTACCAAGATCTAAGGATTGCAAGAACGTCATCGGCACCAAGTGGATCTTCAAGAAAAAAATATAAAGATGGCATCTTCATTCGCAACAAGGCGAGATTGGTGGATCAAGGCTTTTCTCAAGTCGAAGGTGTCGATTTCGGTGAAACCTTCGCTCCCGTAGCTCGTCTTGAATCAATTCGTATCTTGCTTGCATATGCTTCTCATCATAATTTCAAATTACAACAAATGGATGTGAAAAGTGCATTCTTAAATGTTCCCATCCATGAAGTGGTATATGTCAAGCAACCTCTGGGTTTCGAGGATCCCAACCACCCCGATTATGTCTACAAACTCGATAAGGCACTCTATGGACTTAAACAAGATCCACATGCATGGCATGAGCATCTTAAAGAGTTTCTAGTGGATCGTGGGTTCAATGTTGGTTTAATCGATCCCACCCTTTTCACCAAAAAGGTCGGAGTTGACTTGTTCATATGCCAACTCTATGTGGATGATATCATTTTTGGTTCTACTAACACCGCTTTCAATGATTAGTTTTGCAAGCTTATGACGGATAAATTCAAGATGTCTATGATGGGCGAGTTGGAGTATTTCCTTGGCTTTGAGATCAAGCAACACCCTGAAGGCACCTTCATCGAGCAAGCCAAGTATACTCAAGACATGCTCAAGAGATTCAACATGCATGATGCCAAGCCTATGAAAACTCCCATGTGCACGACTATTGACTTGAAACCCAACCCGAATGGTAAAGAGGTAGATCAAAAGGTATACCGCTCCATGATCGGCTCTTTGCTCTACCTTTGTGCATCTAGACCCGATATCATGTATAACATAGGTAAATGTGCAAGGTTTCAAGCCTCTCCGAGGCAAAGTCATTTTGAAGCGGTTAAGCGCATCTTTCGCTATTTGGTTCATACCCCAAACTTCGGTCTTTGGTATCCCAAGGGTTCAAGCTTTCAGATCATTGGATACTCGAATGCGTACTATGCGGGCGAGAAGACGGATAGGAAGTCTACATCCGGTGGTTGTCAATTTCTTGGTCGCTCATTGGTTTGTTGGTCTTCCAAGAAGCAAAACTGCACCACCCTCTCCACCACCGAGGTCGAGTACATCTCCGCGGCTAGTTGTTGTGATCAATTGCTATGGATGCGGAAAACTTTACGAGGTTATGGTATCTACTTCGACAAGGCCCCCCTCTTGTGCGACAATGAGAGTGCTATCAAGATTGCCTAAAACCCTGTTCTTCACTCCAAGACGAAGCACATTGAAATTCGACATCACTTCATTCGTGATCATGTTGAGAAGGGCGATATTGATCTCTCCTATGTGGCGACCAAGGATCAACTTGCGGATATCTTCACGAAGGCCCTTGATGAACTAAGGTTTTGAGGTTTCAGGAATGAACTAAATGTGATCGATGCGTATAACTTCACTTGAACCCTTGCATATGTACCCCCACTAGACATGTTATCTAAGTTTAGATGTAGGTATGGACATAGGGGGAGCGTATTTCAACTCATGAACCAACACTCCTCCTATCATGCGCAAAACAATCAAAACTTCATGCATATCTAGTCATTACGTGACTTATTGTGCTTCAACGCGAGTCATACTTTTGGGCCCAAGATATATCTTCGCGGCTCCTTGGTATACACTCAAACACGGTGGCTTCGGCCACAAATACTTTTCCTCTTTGTTTGTCTCGTTTCCTCTTTCTCATGTTTGTGTTTGTGTTTTGCTATTTGTCGTGTTTTTCTCACTGTTTTGGTGGCTCACATCTTATCCTATTTTTCCAAAACTCGGTTTGTGCGGGAACCCCGGAAATTCCGGCATGAGGCCCAGAAATTTCCGGCCCCTGATAATTGCCTCAGAAATTTCCCCCCATTTCCCTAGTGCCTGCTCACAGAAGGCACACCGGAAATTTGGGCGGAAATTTCCGGTGCAAATATCCCGGGTCTGGAATATTCCGTGTCTTATGCCCCGGAAATTTTCGGGGCTCGAGATTTGCCAAAAATTTGATCCCAAAATCCTGCATGCCCCCTCGCAGAAGGCACACCGAAAATTTGGGGCGGAATTTCCGGCCCCCGGAAATTTCCGGCCTTAACACCGGAATATTCCGGGGTAAGAGGCTGGGGGCTATAAATAGGCGACGGGAGGGGAAGTTCCGGATTCTTTTCCCCTCCCCTCGCCTCCACTCTTCCCCCAACCGCAACCGCCGCCTCCGAGCCTCCCGGGAGGCCCTCTCGCCTCCCTTCTTCATCTTCCGGCTTCCTTTTGCGGATCAAGAGACCACACATCCGTTCCTCACCCCATGGATCCCGGTATGTGCTTGTTTTCTCCGTAATCTAGGGTTGTCAGATGATTAGATCTCGTTTCCTTTCATCTTCTTGAGTTTTGGGATGGAACAACCGTACACTAGTTCTATGTATATCCTCTTGTTCCTCCCATCACTCCAATTTGTTGTTTTATATTTGTGGCAAGCCTATATTCTCAGCCCTAATACAAAATTTCGTGGGCCGGAAATTTCCGCCCCCCGGAAATTTCGTGAGAGGCCGGAATTTCCGCCCCCAGGAAATTTCGAGAGTGGCCGGAATATCCGGCCTGCCCTGAATCTCTAACAGAGATCCACTATTCCACTCTTCTAAGTTGTGAGACCCCGATTTGATGAATTTTCGTTCTTCTTTGCGCTTTCTCTTGCTTTTCTCGCAGATGGTTCAAGCTCTAGGCCCCACAAGGTGACTAGCTCTCGCAAGCGATGGCGCAATTTGAGGGAGTGTTTGTTGACAAGGCTGAGACTCGTCGCCGCCAGCGTGATGAGGAGCAAGCCTATGAGCGGGAGCGCAACGCTGACAGGGCCGCTCGCAGGGCCAGCAGGCAACAGGGCAAGATTGTTCTTAATGTGGCCACCATGTCTGTCGCTGAGTTCAAGGCATGGCGCGCCAAGGCCTGGTACACAGAGAGTCCTCAAGATCCCACCATTGATTCTTGCTTCTGGCATTCTAAGCAGGAAACTCTCTTCAAGCAAGTCTACACTGTGATGAGCAAGCCTGTCTGTCCAATGAAATACATCAACTTCGCCCACATGGCTGCCAACCCTGCATACTTCAACAATTCTGTCAATCTTGCTGAGCTTTTGGGACTGTGCCATCTCATGGAGACCCAATGCTCCTACAATACCACCTTGATCCAGCAGTTCTTTGCCACCCTGGTCTTTGATGAGTCTGAGGACATTGGTATGTCCTGGATGTCTGGCCCGCACTTGCTCACCGCCAGATTCCATGACTTTGCTGCTGAGCTTGGATACCCATTTGCTGGCCTCAACGTTCCTCAGGGTACTCATATGCACATTCACGGGATGGAGTATGAGAAGAACAATATGATTGAGCTGTATGGTCCTACTGGCACCGTGGTCTCTGCAAAGGGTCTCTATCCTATATATGACATCCTTCTGCGCATGTTCAGGGAGACCATTGCCCCTAGTGGCGGCAACAATGATGAGATCCGTGGCGGCCTGGTGAACCTCATGCACCATGCCTTTCTGACATTCACTAAGGGTAACCTTGAGGACACTGAGATCCATAAGATTGATGTGATGGATTTCATCTTCAACGAGATCCACTTCGCTCTCTTCCACCGCAAAGTGCCACCATATGATCCCTACATCATGAAGCTCATCAAGTCACGGCACCCTTCTCAACTGCGTGAGGATCTTGAGATGGACTATGAGTCGCACAAGTACGTGAAGATGTACAAGAAGAGTGCTCACACTTCCCAGGCTGCTCATGATGTTGGTGCTACCGGTCAGGTCCACCGTGATCCTCGCATGCATCGTGCTCCTCCTGGTACCAAGAAGCGCTCATGGGTAGTTCGTGCCATTGAGAAGGTGATGTGCATGAATGTGTGCATCCACAAGGATAACTACAATGCCTGTGTCTAGTGCCGCGACATTCAGGAGAATCAGCGTGCCATCATGACTGCTCTCAACGTTCCCAATATTCCTGCTGCCCTTCCTCCGAGGATTCCTTACCGCAACTGGAACAACCGTGATGTGGACTGGGATCTGGATGTTGCTGATGATGAGGACATTGCCACTACCAGCGAGGAGGAGGAGGAGGAAGACACCCAGGCTTAGAGCTTGTTCCTTGGGACGTAGTGCATTCTTCTCTCTTTTTGCTGTCCTGATGCCAAAGGGGGAGAAGATCTAGAGATCGGGGTATTTGCTAGGGTGGGTTTCCTCGTTTTTATCGTTTCTTATCTCTTCGTGCGTTTTTCGAACTTCGTTTCACTCGTGCTCATTATTCGTGGATTCGTTTGTGTGAACTCATATTATTTGCATGCATGTCTCCTATATCTGCCTATCTGTGATGTTTACTTTCTATCGCATTGTTAGATTATCTCCATGCAAATACCCGTGTTGTCATCACTCACCAAAAAGGGGGAGATTGAAAGCTCATGATCCCTCTACTGATTTTGGTGATGATAACAACACAATTATTCCCTCTACTAACAATGTTGTTTAAGTGTCTACAGCTGGCCTCTCAGATGATTAACGATAATACTCTCGGAAAAGTTCACAAAGGAATTCTGAAAGTGATTTATAGTGCAGCCGAATTATTCAGGTGCGAACCCTAGAAATTCCGG
The DNA here is from genome assembly GCA_028641055.1 of Alopecurus myosuroides. Lineage (NCBI taxonomy): Eukaryota > Viridiplantae > Streptophyta > Magnoliopsida > Poales > Poaceae > Alopecurus > Alopecurus myosuroides. Next base: position 182,048,374 of record CM054057.1, read on the forward strand.
TTGTTATAGGCCGGAATATTGTAGCATCCCAACTTTTAATAAAGATGGAATACCTGTGTAATTGTGCTAGTCCCTAGATCAATTGCTAGCACCACAATACAAAATGAAATATCATGCAAATGCATCAAATTCTATTACATCGCATGATCCAGTCTTTACAAAATAGGATTTATAACTTGCATAGTCTCAAAAGACTAGCAGAAACAAAGAAATACAGCGGAAAACATAGTACAACATTGAGCCCATCTTGTTCATGTGCCACAGGCAAAACATGTTGGCGATAGTTTCGAGATCCTAAACGAAATCCTCACTCGTCTTCAGAAACATCTGCAATATGGAATATGCAGCCACAAGGGAGTCAATACAATTTAATGTATTGGAAAGTAACACTATGGTGGATATAAATGGCAAGACTTTAGGCTAAGTTTGCATAAAGCCAGTTTTCACCTATCCCTTTTGTAAAACAACTTTTCTTTTCAAAGTGTGGCAACATTGGATTAAGATCCAAGCACCACAATACTGTTCACTTGGTCAAAATTTTACTTATTGAAATTGGTGATGAGATTCTTCCGTCAATCTTTGTCCAGCTGCTCATAGTTGTCCATAACCGGGGACACGGCTAAGATCTTAGTTTGTTGACTCTGCAGAGGTTGTGCACTTTCACCCTTTGTCTTCAATTAGCCCAAACATCCTATACACCCGGAGTGCATCATGGAAAGGAGAGAATTGAGACGAGATCTTTCAGAAGAAGAAGTTCAACCCACCGGCAAGACCTGTTCCACCTATAATTATGCTACATCTGCTTGTCAAGCCTGGGCTAAACCCTCACAACTTAGTTGATCAAGACAGAGACCATATGTCAAAAGGCTGCACGGGAAGCTACTAAACTTAGAAGGACATAGTAATCTCTTTGTTCCTAGGTGGCCATCCACAAGTGACAACCTCAAGTGGAATAACCCTTAGATAAGGGCCCTGAGGCAACACTCAACATAAACCAGTCTTACCACTTCCACCCAGATGGTTTATTTATTAGTTATACTTAGAATTTTTCCTCAACATCTAGTAAAACAATTTGTAACATTTCATAGCATCTACTAAGTTCTAAGGCTATCAAAATAACAAGGGTATAAGAGATGGCTACACACTACTAGGATAATAGCATAGCATAACATAACTTAGTAAAACAATATTCCTATCATGCATACTACTCAAAAATCAACTAATGCATATAGAAAATAATGGGTAGTTGAATGATGTGTTACTTGCCTTGTTGAAGTTGGTGAAAAATTCACACTCTCTTCACAAAAGATCGTTGCTCTCCGTACAATCTATTCAGTGAAAACACAATAACAAAATAAACAAGCATACTAGCAATTAAACACATAAGTGAAGAAAACAAATAGATCAATTAACCTAACAAAGGGGTTGAACCAAGTTGTCTAGGACAAGGTCAAGATTTGAGTTTTGAAAGATTCATTCTCTAATGGCATCATACTTGTTAAGGAGTTTTCTAAGAATTCCCTATGGATGTATTTGTAGTGATCAAACTTTATTGAAAACATATTTATCTAAGAAGTTCCAAGAGTTCACCAAGGTGATCTCACTATTTCAACTAAAGTAACACATAACCATGTGTAACACTTAGTCATTTTCATCAAGATATTTGAGTGATCTAGTTTAGTCTTTCCATTTTTGGGTTAAGGTGGGTATAGGTTCAACTATCTTCATAATAATGGAGATAATCAAGATAAAGTCTTGGGCTTTTCCATTTGGGTTAAGGGTTGGACAAAAACAACTTAATTATCTTCATAGTGTGGATTGCTCCAAGTCTTCACATGCTTGTCTTCTTGAAGATCATCTTCATGCTTCTATTGTAGTCTTGTTCCTTGGATGGTTTCTTCCCTTGATCTTGATAGATTCTTCATGACTTTCACTTCACTAATTTTTTTGGGTATGGGATGGGCACAAAATACCACTAAGTCAAGAGAAAGAAAATAAGAAGAAAGATAGAAATAGAGGGGGAAATGTTTTCTTCTGGATTTCTTCACACTTGTACTTCCTTGAGTTGCTTCTAGTGGTGGAGTATTTTCTTCAAAATTTCTTCATTGATCCTCCTTGTAGCTCTTCATGTTGCCACCAAGTTGAAAGTGAAGTTCCTTCTATTCCTTGAGTCTTGTTTTCCATTTGCTAACTTGATGGATTCTTGAAGCAAGAATAGGGGAAAGGAGGAGTAGATAGAAAACTATGGTACTAGTGTTTGAGCTTCACTACTTGGTCTCTTATATGGTTTACATACCAGGTACTTGGTCTTGGATTCAAAATGGCCACAACAAACAATGGTAGAAAGAGTAGAAACAAAATCTAAGGCATGATCAACTAGTGGTTCACTAAGATGGATTTTTGGTCCAACTTACAAGGAAATGGTTCAAGGTTGTCCAAAAGGTTTAGGTACTGATGTCTCTGGTTCAAGGTTACCAAAAGAGCAATTTTGCTTAAGGGAACATATTCTATTATTTATAAAATTAATTCTATGCCAAAAATACTTAAATATACTACTTAATTCTAATTTCTAAACTAACTTGTTCAAAAATTATTTTGGAACAGAGGATATGAAATTACACATCCTAAGGTTTCCAAATATATTTTATTTGCAATTTTTGGATTTGTAGAATTTGAATTATGCCAAAATTCATCAAACAGGCATATTTAAATTTGAACCAATTTTAAATGATCAATTTTAATTTTGGCCAGTGCCAAAAGTTTCTGCAAGATGTGATGATTCCAAAAAGTCCAAGTTCGCTAAATTTGGGCTTCTGGATAAAAAGTTATGATGGTTCAAAGTTCTAGGGACTAATCTGCTAAATTTACATTTTAATTTTATTCGGAATTAATTCCAGAGACGGGCTGGGTTCAGATTTGGCTATCTACCGCGCAGTGCGACGGGTAGGAAATGGGCTTGGGCCTGCTATGAGCTGCGCTGAGCGACGGATTGGCTAACCGCGCGCGGCTGACTGGCGCTGATGTGGTGCACTGTGATTGGACGATACCGGTACGTTAAGTGATCTAATCCCAGCGCTTGGATCAAAATCGAACGGTGGAAATGCTAGGTTTACCTCAGGGGCGCGGGAGGTCGCCGGAGAATGGTTGGACGGCGGCCGGCGACACAACGTTTGACGGAGTTGGCGCTCCGATGGCTTTCCTGCTCAACGGACATGATGAACCGATGCAGAGGACAACGTCGAGGAAGATGGTGTCAGTGGCGCGCTTCCTCGCTTCCTGGAACAATGAGAGGAGCGGCCGGAGACGCACGGGCGCCGGTGAGCTCGGAAATGATGGCGCGGCGGATTCACTAAAAAAAAATCGACCCATTGGTCAGAGAGGTTCGCACCGTCAGAGGGAAAAGAGAGGGGAGCAAAAGGGCGGCAGCGAGTGGCTACATTGGTCGTAGAAGAAGAATTTCGGCAGCGTAAACAGCGAGCTCCGATGAGCGATTTCTCCCGAATAGAGGCATGAAACGAGGGGGAAAGGGAGGGGAAATGGAGAGAGGAGAGGGGTCTTTAAGGGGGTGGAAACGGGGCATCCATTGCTGCCTTCATTTGCGAGTAATCGTGGGTTTTGAATCGGAGTAGAAACGGAAGAAGCAGCAACGGCTGTGGCTTGATGACGATGACGTCATCACGACGTCATCATTTCTTCTTCTTTTTTTTCCTCTTTTTAATATCTTTAGTTTTAATAATCCAATTAACCTCAAATTAAATCCTAAAAATTTGTAAAAATAATATGTTTCTGTTTAGAACATTGTTATAAACATTTGAACACATTTCACTTTTTATATTTTTGAAAATATAAATAATTGCTAATAGTACTTAATGTATATTTTTAAATTAGAAAAATAATAAAATGAGGTTTTGATTAAATAAAATTTCAGAGACAATAAACATGTCAAATACTATTTTCGAAATTAATTTTACCTCACTTTCATATTTTTGTAGACTTAACATTTCAATGATTTACTAATAGTAACTTAATTCCATTTTTAAAATAGAAAATTAAATAAATATAAAAGTGGCTTAAATAAAATTTAGAAAACTCCTCAAGCTTTAATATTGTTTTCAAGTCCTATTTTATGTTATTTTCAAATCAAAACATTTTATGAATACCACTTTATGTTTAAAACTTGGAATGACATTTGGATATCAATATAAATAGTTGTTATTCTCATAAAATAATTTTGAGGCATAGGAACTGTTACAGGTAATAATTCTATAGTTTCAAAGGCTATAAAATATTTTCAAAGTAATAGTTGATTTCAAAACATGTTATAAAATAAGGTTTTCCAAGAGAAAACAATTTCTTTGAATAAAGAATATTTATTTTGAATATGATTTTAGGGTTTATGGAATAGAGGTATAATGGATTTTTAATTTCAATTTTCATTGAGTTATGTATTGTTTCCTTTTTATTTCTTGCATCTCATTGGTTTTTGGTGACTTGCATAACATAAAAACAAAAAGTTTCAACTTTTAGTATTTTTGGACTTTCCAAAAATTAGGGATGTTACAAATATCCGACCCCTGCACCGGAATATACCGGCCCCTCTGGCCTCTTCAAACGACTAAGTGTCGAACCCCATCTGCCCGCGCACAGAAGGTGGGGCGGATATTTTCCAAGAATATTCTGGGGCAAATTTCCGGCCCTCAGGTACTTGGCAGTTTCAGGAGGTTTTGTAGGTGCCGGCGCGTAGAGATGGGGAGGACTATTGGCCGGAAAATTCCGGGCGCGGATTATTCAAAAATTCGCCCCCGGATATTTCAAATATCTGGCCCTCAGTCCTTAGCAGAATTCCAGCATGGTGCTGCTGCCCGCGCGCAGAGATGGGGGCGGACTATTGGCCGGAAATTTCCGGCCACGGATTATTCAGAAATCCGCCCCCCGGATATTTCAAATATCCGGCCTGTCAGCCCCGGAAATTTCTGGTCTAACCCCTGAATATTCCGGCCCTGGTGTTCTTCAACGGTCAGAATTTGGAGGAGCCTATAAATAGTTGTCTTCTTCCTCTAGACAAGTAGTTCGTCCATTCCTCTCTCTCCTCCATTATCCAAGAGCCCAAAACGCCCCGATCTCCCTCCTCCTCCAACCAAACTCGATGCCCTTCAAGGATCTCATGGAGGAGGCCTAGATCTACCTTTCTACCAAGACAAAAAGTGTTCTCCCATACCATACCTCTTGGGATCTTGTAATCTCTTGGTTGCCTTGTCATCCTAGAGAAACCCTAGTGCTTGTAGCTTCCACCTTGTAGCAAGAAGCTTCGGATTGTTGAGAGCCTCCATCTCACTTGTGGAGTAGCCTCAGCCCCCTTGTAAAGGTTTGGTCAACACCTTCAAGTCGACCTCATAGTGGAAACGAGAATCTCCCTCACCGGAGAAGCTCAAGGAGAACAAGGTTTGCACAACCGTGCTATTGAGGAGTGCCTAGGTGGCTCCCCACCTCTCCAACGTAGACGTACTTCTTTCAAGAAAGAACTACGGGAAACATATCCTTGTCTCCGTGTTTTTCACTTGTGGTTATCTTGTGCCTTGCTTTTACTTCTGTTGCATACTTGTGCTTATCACATAGGGTGTCCACCTATTTGCACATTTAGATAACCAAGTTGTTTACTTGCTAAATCCCATCTAAAAGTGAAAAAGGATTAAAATTTGTAGGCCACCTATTCACCCCCCCTCTAGTTGACCATTGTGTACTTTCAAGGACGAGTAGAACTAAGCTTGGGGATGCTTGATACGTCTCCAACGCATCTGTAATTTCTGATGTTCCATGATTGATATTATGGCATCTGATACATATTTTCTATACACTTTTTATCATTTTTATGGATTTCCTGGGACTAACCTATTAATGAGATGCCACAACGCTAGTTCCTGTTTTCTGATGTTTTTTGTTTCACAAAAGTTGTTTTGGAAATATTCTCGGAATTGGACGAAACAAAATCCTAGGGTCCTATTTTTCTGTCATGTACCCGGAGTCCGGAGGAGACCCGGAGGGGGGCAGGGGGGCCACCACACCATAGGGTGGCGCCCCCTTGGCCGCGCCACAGGGTGGTGTGGGCCCCCTGGCCACCCACCGACATCTCCCTTTCGCCTATAAATTGATATTCTCGGGAAAACCCTAAATACCCGAGCCTCCATCCACGAAAAGTTCCGTAGCCGTCGTCATCATCAACCCTAGTTTGGGAGGGTCCTGAAGCTCTCCCAGGCACCCTGTCGGGAGGGGAAATCGTCACCGGATGGCTCTTCATCACCATGCCTGCCTCCAGAGTGATGCGTGAGTAGTTCATCCTTAGAGTACGGGTCCATTCCAGTAGCTGATGGTTGTCTTCTCCTCCTTTTGTGTCATCATGTTTAGATCTTGTGAGCTTCCTAACACGATCAAGATCCTCTCATTGTAATGCTACATGTTGTGTTTGCTGGGATTCGATGAATATTGAATACCATGTCAAGTTGATTATAGATCTATCATGTTTATGTTATTTATGTTCTTGCATGCTCTCCGTTACTAGTAGATGCTCTGGCCAAGTTGATGTTTGTAAATCCAAGAGGGAGTATTTATTTTCGATAGTGCGTTCATGCCTCCCTTTCACTCACGCTCGAGTGACAGAAACGTAGCGGGTGGGGGATGTGCTTTTGCCATTAGGGAGAAAACAACGATGCTTTGTCTAAGAATGATTTTATTGTATACATTACACACTTTACTTAATGCAATAATCTGTTGCTTGCAACTTAATACCCAAAGTCGGCTTGGATTACTGTCGCACCCGGATTTCTAGAGGATACTCGCAGTTCCGTTGAACAGTAGTGGATTGGATTACGGGGCTTACCGGCACCCGCATCTCTTACGAGTAGGCCAACACACGTATGTGTGACAACCAACCCCTATCTGTTCATCGTCTACGTAAACCATCCCATAGAAATCAGGATACTACCATTGACGTACTTCATACCATACACACATGGTATGTCAACGACGTTGAACAAAATGATAACACAACATATCTCTAAGACACAAAAGATGGAAATAAGTTGCAAATAGCTCTCACTAGAGCAGAGATAGCAAATACAATCATCCAGAGGACACATGTCCCAACATAACATCATTACATCACAGCGGAAGCATTCAACAGGTCTGAGTACAGACAAGATCCAAATAGGCTTAAGAAGCCGGAAACGAAAAGACGGAGCCCATCCACGAAGTCTCGGATCCTGCCCGGGTCCGCTATCTACTCGGCAGCAGCCTCGTCGTACTCCACAAAGTAACCACCATGGGGATCCTCGAAAACGTCGTCTGCGGAAACCACAGCCCCAAAGGGGTCAGTACATAAACGTACTGGCAAGCAAGACTCACAGTTCACCAAAGTGTAACCCGTCAACACCAAGCACATATGCTTTGGGTTCAACGGAAGAAAGGGTGATATAAAAGATGCGGCAGCGGGCTGCACTAACCCACTACAGAGACATACTATAACTTCCGGCTAACAGAAAAGGAGATAAAATAGCGTATCGTAACCAACTACAACTAACCACCAAACAAACCCATCCTGGATCTCGCCCCTTATCCAAAGAAGCAATCCGAGGATAACTCACGCAGTTGGATTAGTGATGGTTCGGGTTATTGTGACAATAAATCTATTACTAGTCAAGTTATTATAGTTAGGTGTAAGTTGTCTGAGTACTTGTTAGCCAGTACTTTCACCAAGTCGTCACATAACCGCGGACAACACGGCTTCTCGAGAAGATTCATCCCTGCAGGGTGTGCTCCAGTACCCGTACACACTCAAGCCACCAAATAAAACTCAGGTTGGCTTGACACGACTCGAACCATCTCTACAGCCTGTCCTAGGAGCCACGGAGATATAAGGTCCCAGCCACGCAGCCGAATACTCAGCGCAAGTGTGCAAAACTACCGCAGGACGCAACACCCCGGCAATACATGCCTCGCCCTATATGTGTGCGTCATCATCATCATCAGTAACCATGGGAGCGACCCATTTATGCGTATGAGCCAAATGGAACACCCGAACTAAGTGTGGCTCTTCGGACAACTGCGGATCAGATCAAAGCCGAGGGGGGTTCCATACCACCACCCGGATGCGGTGAGCACGCTCATCATGGATCAGTAGACAAGACCCTTTTCCTAATTAGGGTCGACACTAGCAGGCCTCAAAACCACGCCGGGCCTCCTGCCGGTGCCTTATCATCAAATTATTATTACCCATAACATTAACAGGTTGATTGTTTAACATCGAGCCCCAGAACATAATAAAATATGATAACAGAAAGTAACTGACAGCAGACTCGAGCAAAACAACCCTAAGCATGCTAGTAAGACACGGGCTCAAACAACGGGGTTATAGGAGTGGAGGTGAGGCAATATCAGGGTAAAGGGATTCATATGATAGGTTCGGAGAACAAGCAACGATACATATGGCTAGCAGAAATAGACAACGGAAAGTATCAGTGTTCAATGTTGAAAGGAACACGATGGTTCATGTGAGTGAATACTTGCCTGCAAGCTCAGCAGCCTGGTACTGGGCTAAATCCTCTGAAGGGGTGTCGTAAAGATCGTCGGTCTCAACGTCGTCGTCTATTCGAGAAGAAGCAAACAAACAACGCAGAGAACAAACAATCAATAACATGGCATAGTGCACAATCATGGGATGATGCATGACCATTTAATTGATGCATCAAAAATAAACTAGTTGACATGGTAACCCAATTTAAATGGACCCATATGCAATTTGGATTGCATATGGAAAGCCCATGAATTAAGGTTGGAATAATTGTTTTACAACTAATCAACAGTAGAAAGTGGACTAGTATGATGCATGGATGAGGAAAACAGAAAAATAACAACAATAGAAACAATTAGAAATAAGGTTTACCAAGTTTGAGATTTTATTTACTAAGTTATGAAAATTTGATTCTTAAAGGTGGTACTCAAGCATTTGTTGTTTTCACCAATTTTAATTGTTCAAAATAGATAACAAAATCCATATTTGGAAAATACACAAAATTTTAGGTGGAAAACATGTTTCAATTATTGAAAAAGGAAATAGAATGAATTACTTATGAATTAAACAAGTTTAAACAAGATTTAATTGGAATTAAATTAAGTATGAATATTATTTGAATTTTATTTGTTCAAAACATTAATTCAAATTCATATTTGAAAAGTTTATACTTTTCTGGTTTGAAAACATATTTTATATGTTCAGAAATAATTTAATTTGAGCAAGTTATGAATTTAGCAATTTTAAATGAATTAAACAAGGTTTAAATTATTTAAGCAATTTTAATTATTCAAATCATGAAACAAAACTTATATTTGGTTAGGTGGTTTAATTTGACATGGAAAACATATTTTATTTGTGTTATTTGGATTAATATTGAATTAGTTATGGAATTAAGCAAACGTGAAAGGAATAGTTTGAATTTGAAATTTGAAAACATTTGCAATGCTCAAAACAGAAAACAATTGACTTAAATAGGTAGAGTATTAAATTTGGTATGGAAAATATATTAAAAATGTTAAATTTGGAGTTGTAATTAATTAGTTAGGCATTTTTAAAGTTTGGTTGTTAATCTGCCATTTTATTCCACAGCTAGGGACTTAGAACAAAACTGCAGGGACCTAGAAGAAAATAGACAAGGACATGTGCGAAAAATATGGTGCTGTGTTGGATCTGAAAATAAAATAGAAAAAATGTGTTGCTACGCGCGGGGGGGGGGGGGGGGGGGGGGGAGTCGAACCCGCGACCCCGCGGTTGCGCACGTTGCGCGCTGGCCACTGCGGCTCTGTTGGATCGCTTGACAGGTAAGGAGCGGTGGCAGGTTATCATTCAGTTAAAAGTGTTAACTGAACTTTGTTCAGGTCTGCATCTCGCTGCAGGTACAGGTTACGGGACTGAAACTTCTCTGCAGCTCGGTAGCGGACAGCGAGCGACAGAGCCATGGCCGCTGGTGCTCGACGCTGCTGTGGTGGCTCGCCGCCGTGTGCGTGTGCGGCTGGTGGCGGTGGTCGTGCGGCGCGTGCGGAGGGCCACGAGGGGCAGAGAGGGAAGGGAGAGGCCGATGATTGCTCACCTCGAGGAGATGGTCGGCGCACGGTGGGGTGCGGCCGGCGACGAGAACGAGATGGCGGCGGCGACTCGGTGCACCTCGGGGGAAACCGAGGCCACGGCGAGGAAGAGGGCAGCGGGCCCTTTCCGTTCCCGGCCCTAGCACGACCACTAGGGCACCGTGGCGGCGGCGACTAGCCGGAGAGGGAGGCGGCGGTGATGTTCTCAGTGAGGATTCAGAGGGGAGGGGCGGAGCAGCGAGAGAGGAGGAGACGGCGGCGTCGAGGGAGAAAAAGGGTGGGGAGGCTAGGGTACACGGGGAAGCTCGAGGTAGGGCTTATAGAGGTGAGGAGGGGCTCGGATCGGCCGTCCTTCTCTGCAACCGCTACGTGGACTCCATGGATGGAGGTCGTACAGGAGGAAGAAGACAACGGTGAGGGGTAGCAGGCCAGGGGCACTTGGGCTGGCCCAATTGGGCTGCATGCCCTATTCCCCCTCTCCTTCTTTTTATCTTTTTCTGTTTATCTATTTTTTTTGCAGATTTGGGAAAAGAGAGAAAAACAAATGGTGTTAGGGTTTAGCAAAAAATTTTGGGACAATTTTTTATTGATTAAGTTTTGTAATAGCATCAAGTACCCACTTTGGTTTTCCAAAATTTTTAAAGATGTTGTAGGTTTGAAATTTGTTTGAAATTTGATTGAAATCAATAATAATTGACTAATTTTGATTTAAGCCACTTAGGTTTTAAATTCAAATTTATTGTGAAACAAGTGATTGCTTTGTTTTGCAATTTTCATAATTTCAACAATGGTTGCTGTTTGTAATTGACTTTGAATGCAATTTGAATTAAGTGAAACATTAAAAGAACAATTCCATAGTTTGAGCTTTTAATTCTTAATGGAAACAAATGGATGTTTTATTTGAACTTTGTATTTGGAAAATTGTAACATAACAAGTATGCATAAAGGTTTGAATTATTGGTTTGAAATTTCAAATGGAAAACAAAGAAAACAATGCCAACAAAAGCAATGCTTATGATGCCATGATGCAAAACAATAACTTAACAAGAAATAAAACATTCTAGGGGGAGATTTTCATACTTGGGATGTTACAAAACGCCCCCCCTTGAAGGAATCGCGCCCCGAGATTCCTACTGAGAAGTGAAAAGGTCCGGATACTTCTTGCGAAGATCCTCTTCGGTCTCCCATGTTGCCTCTTTATCGGAATGATGCGACCACTGCACTTTCAAGAACTTGGTGCTCTTGTTGCGAGTCTTACGAACGGTCTCATCGAGAATTCGAACAGGGTGCTCCTCATAAGAGAGATCTTCTTGCAGTTCAATGGAATCATGATCAACTGCACGATCTGGATCTTTGAAACACCTCTTGAGCTTTGACACGTGAAACACATCGTGAACCTTGGATAGATTTTCTGGAAGTTCAAGACGATAGGCATTTTCCGCACGCCTTGAGAGAATGTTGAAAGGACCAATGTATCTCGGTGCTAGCTTTCCTTTGACACCAAAACAATGAGTGCCTCTGAGGGGAGTTACACGGAGATATGCTTTGTCACCAGGTGCATAGATCATATCCCTGTGCTTGCTGTCATAGTAGCTTTTCTGACGAGACTGAGCAATCTTGAGATTGTCACGAATGATTCGAACTTTCTCTTCGGCTTCCTTAACAATGTCAGGGCCTAAGAGTGAACATTCACCAGCTCCAGACCAATTGATTGGACTCCTGCATCTGCGGCCATAGAGAGCTTCAAATGGTGCCATGCCTAGGCTTGCCTAGAAGCTGTTGTTGTAGGAGAATTCAGCATATGGAAGGCAATCCTCCCATTTCATGCCAAAGGAGAGACCACATGCTCTGAGCATATCCTCGAGAATCTGATTGACTCTTTCGACTTGCCCTTGAGACTGAGGATGGTAAGCTGTGCTGAACAGAAGTTTGGTGCCCAATGCTTCCTGGAAACTTTTCCAGAAATGAGAAGTGAATATGCTTCCACGGTCTGAGCTTATTTCCAATGGAACACCATGAAGAGGAACAATCTTTGCTGTGTAGAGCTCTGCTAACTGGCTAGCTGAGATTGTTTCTTTGACAGCGAAGAAGTGAGCTACCTTAGTGAGATGATCAATAACAACGAAGATTGCGTCGTTGCCCTTCTTGGACTTTGGAAAACCAGTGACGAAGTCCATTTCAATCATGTCCCACTTCCACTCAGGGATTTTCAGAGGCTGGAGAAGACCGGCTGTTTTCTGATGGACTGCCTTAACACGTTGACAAACGTCGCATTCAGAAACGTATTGAGCAATTTCACGTTTCATGCCAGACCACCAATACAGTGTCTTGAGATCCTGGTACATCTTTGTACTTCCAGGATGTATGGAGAGAGGAGTTTCATGAGCCTCCTTGAGAATAACATCTTTGAGACTTTGAATTTGAGGAACTGCAATGCGTCCTTCGAAGAACACAGTTCCCTTGTCATCAATTGAGAAGCACTCATACTTCACATTGCCTGCTTTGATGTTATTTGCGATCTTCTTGATCTCAGCATCACGAAGTTGTTCAGAACGAATCTTGTCCTCGAGAGTTGGACTGGCTGTCAAGTTCGCAAGATAGCCTTGAGGAACAAGACCAAGGTTCAGCTTCTGGAATTCTTCATGAAGAGGAGGTTGGCTTTCCATGATCATGAGATTATTGCAATACGACTTGCGACTGAGAGCATCGGCCATAACATTAGCCTTGCCTGGAGTGTAAGAAATGGTAAGATCGAAGTCTTTGATCTTTTCAATCCATCTCCTTTGTCTGAGATTTAGATCTGGTTGAGTGAAGATGTATTTCAGACTCTTATGATCGGAAAAGATTTCAGTGCGATTACCCAACAAGTATTGCCTCCATTTCTTGAGGGCAAACACAACTGCTGCAAGTTCAAGGTCATGTGTGGGATAATTGAGCTCATGTGCGTTCAACTGACGTGAAGCATAAGCCACAACTTGACGTTCTTGCATAAGAACTGCACCTAGACCTTGGAGAGAAGCATCACAGAATATCTGAAAAGGTTTGGTAGTATCTGGGCCAACCAGAACTGGTGTAGGAGTGAGTTTAGTCTTCAGGAGATTGAAACTTTCATCACATTGTGGAGACCAAACGAACTTCTTGTCCTTCTTTGTGAGATCAGTGAGAGGTTTGGCAATCTTGGAGAAGTTTTGGACGAAACGACGACAATAGCTAGCCAAGCCAAGAAAACTTCTGACTTGCTTCACCGTCTTAGGAGGTTTCCAATCAACAATTGCCTTAACCTTTTCTGGATCAATGGCTATGCCCTTGGCAGAGATGACATGAGCAAGATAAGCAACTTCTGAAATCCAGAACTCACATTTGGAGAACTTGGCATATAGACGATGCTCGCGAAGTTTCATGAGAGTGAGACGAAGATGTACTTCATGCTCTTCCTCGGATTTTGAGTAGACAAGAATGTCATCAAGATATACCACAACGAACTTGTCGAGGTATTCATGGAAGACAGAATTCATGAGTCGAGAGAAAGTCGCCGGTGCATTGGTGAGACCAAAGGACATGACGGTGTATTCATATAAACCGTACCGAGTGGTGAAAGCTGTCTTTGGAATATCTTCCTTTCTGATCTTTATTTGATGGTAACCCATCCTCAAGTCCAACTTGGAGAATATTGAGGCTCCAGCAAGTTGATCAAAAAGATCATCGATACGAGGAATTGGATACTTGTTTTTGATGGTTTTCTCGTTAAGAGGACGATAGTCAATAACGAGTCTCTTTGTTTGATCCTTCTTCGCAACGAACAGAGTTGGGCAACCTTAAGCCGAGGAACTAGGTTGAATGTAAACTTTCTCCATGTACATATCGATTTGCTCCTTCAACAACTTCAGTTCAGGAGGAGCTATCTTGTATGGATGCTTAGAGATTGGAGCAGTACCTGGTTCAAGTTCGATCACGAACTCAACTGCTCTGTCAGGAGGCATTCCTGGCAATTCTTCTGGAAAGACATCGGGAAAGTCACAAACCACCGGAATAGTTTCAATAGATGGTAGAGGACTTGCATTGAGAGTGTATAGTTGAACAACTGGATTTTCAGCATGGAAGTAGACTATCTGGCCAGAAGGGTGTGTGATTTTGACAGACTTAGCAGGACAATCAATGACTGCTTTGTTGGCTACCAGCCAATCCATCCCAAGAATGACATCGATATCTGAAGAGTGGAGAGCTATCAGAGATGCCTGGAATGGAAGGTTTCCAATTGTGATCTCGATGTTCTGGCTAACTTTATTGCTTTGCCAGCTAGATCCCGGTGATTTCACTAGGAAAGGGATAGAAAACTGTTCGAAGTTGATTCCACTGTTGTTTGCAAAGCATTGAGAGATGAAAGAGTGTGAAGCACCAGAATCGAACAAGACTTTAGCACGAAACGAGTTCACAAGAAGTGTGCCCATTACAACTTCTGGAGATTCTTCTGCTCCCTGGGCCTTGACATGGTTCACCCTCACAGTTCTCAAGACAGACTTGTTCCTGTTGCGGGGCCTAGGCGAAGAAGTGTGTACCGTCACATGATTGACATTAGAGGTAGGTAGTGATGGTAGCTTGTTCTGCGGGCACTTGTAGGAGTAGTCTCCTGGTAGACCGCACTTGAAGCATGTACTAGCAGAACGAGGAGCTGTTGGACTTGGCTGAGATGGAGCACCTCCTGAAGATACCACTGGGGTGGGAGGGAGGGCAAGAAATCCTGCCGGGCTTGGCAAGCAGATGGGCGGTGTTGGAGTGGTATATGGAACCCAAACTCTTCGTTTTTGTGGAGGCATGATAGCTTTTGAGAGATTAGCCTGTTCACGAGAGTGCTTACGAGATTCCTCAACCAACTTGCGCCCATGCTCTTCATTTAGAGCGATGTTGATGAGGTCCTCAAAATTCTTGGCCTTGACGTTGTTGAGAGCATACTTGAGTTCCGGGTTGAGACCCCTGCGGAACGTTGCCATCTTTCTCGCTTCCGTGGATATTTCATCTCCGGCGTAGCGAGCCAGACGATTGAACTCTCTTTGGTATTCGAGAACGTCCAAACTGCCTTGTGTGAAAGAATAGAATTCCTCACGCATTTTCTCCATGAGCCCATCGGGAATGTGATGGCGCACGAAGGCTTGCTTGAAATCCTCCCATGTGATTGGCACACTAGAACCTCTCATTTCTTGGAAATTCTCCCACCAAGACATTGATTGTCCACGGAGAAGGTAGATCACGTAAGGAACACGGTCCTCGTCAGCCACATGAGCTACCATAAGAGTACGGTTCATTTCACGGAGCCAGTCATCAGCATCCAATGGCTCGGAGGAGTTATCAAACGTGCGCGGATTGAGCTCAAGGAACTCCCGAATAGACACCCGAGTGTTGCCATTACTCCCAAAGTCTTGGTTTTGCTGCATCTGCCTTATAACTTGTGTCATCTGAGACAGCACTTTCCCCATCTCAGGTGGCAGTGTGGGGTCTTCGTCACCACTTTCCATCCTGAAGAGGATACCAAGATTAACACACTAACCGGATAACAAAATCCAATATAAGTGCTTAAAAGGATTACTTCAGACGGTAAGTCGACAGCATAGAACAAGGATGGAGGTTAACAACGGATCAACAGATAAGTTGTTACAACGGAAGGGAAGATTTGTGAAGGACGATATCGAAGCAACAACTGGGAAACAGGAGACCACAAACACCTGAGGTAATACGGAGAAAACCCATCCGGGCTTCTAAAGGATCAATATCTACTGCTTAAGGAATAGAGGATCTGCTTCCGGGGCTTACACGCCTCCGTTCTCAATCGTGAGTAGGCAACATGATAAATCATGTCACAACCACCTCCATTCCTATGGTCTAGTAGATATAACCATCCTAGAGAAACCAAGATTCGTGAAATCCTAACTTGAAAGTTTAGGTGAGAAAGAGAAAACAACGTTGCACTTCCTTACCAGAAAAAGGGAGGGTGGGTGGGGAAAGAAATAAAATGGCAGAATTCCTACTCTCACGTTTCATTTTTCCTATATAGCTACAAAATAGTTTCTAGACTCAACTGCGACCAGTAAAAGGGATCCTACAGGCAGACAGGCTCTGATACCATTTGTCGCACCCGGATTTCTAGAGGATACTCGCAGTTCCGTTGAACAGTAGTGGATTGGATTACGGGGCTTACCGGCACCCGCATCTCTTACGAGTAGGCCAACACAGGTATGTGTGACAACCAACCCCTATCTGTTCATCGTCTACGTAAACCATCCCATAGAAATCAGGATACTACCATTGACGTACTTCATACCATACACACATGGTACGTCAACGGCGTTGAACAAAATGATAACACAACATATCTCTAAGACACAAAAGATGGAAATAAGTTGCAAATAGCTCTCACTAGAGCAGAGATAGCAAATACAATCATCCAGAGGACACATGTCCCAACATAACATCATTACATCACAGCGGAAACATTCAACAGGTCTGAGTACAGACAAGATCCAAATAGGCTTAAGAAGCCGGAAACGAAAAGACGGAGCCCATCCACGAAGTCTCGGATCCTGCCCGGGTCCGCTATCTACTCGGCAGCAGCCTCGTCGTACTCCACAAAGTAACCACCATGGGGATCCTCGGAAACGTCGTCTGCGGAAACCACAGCCCCAAAGGGGTCAGTACATAAACGTACTGGCAAGCAAGACTCACAGTTCACCAAAGTGTAACCCGTCAACACCAAGCACAGATGCTTTGGGTTCAACGGAAGAAAGGGTGATATAAAAGATGCGGCAGCGGGCTGCACTAACCCACTACAGAGACATACTATAACTTCCGGCTAACAGAAAAGGAGATAAGATAGCGTATCGTAACCAACTACAACTAACCACCAAACAAACCCATCCTGGATCTCGCCCCTTATCCAAAGAAGCAATCCGAGGATAACTCACGCAGTTGGATTAGTGATGGTTCGGGTTATTGTGTCAATAAATCTATTACTAGTCAAGTTATTATAGTTAGGTGTAAGTTGTCTGAGTACTTGTTAGCCAGTACTTTCACCAAGTCGTCACATAACCGCGGACAACACGGCTTCTCGAGAAGATTCATCCCTGCAGGGTGTGCTCCAGTACCCGTACACACTCAAGCCACCAACTAAAACTCAGGTTGGCTTGACACGACTCGAACCATCTCTACAGCCTGTCCTAGGAGCCACGGAGCTATAAGGTCCCAGCCACGCAGCCGAATACTCAGCGCAAGTGTGCAAAACTCCCGCAGGACGCAACACCCCGGCAATACAGGCCTCGCCCTATATATGTGCGTCATCATCATCATCAGTAACCATGGGAGCGACCCATTTATGCGTATGATCCAAATGGAACACCCGAACTAAGTGTGGCTCTTCGGACAACTGCGGATCAGATCAAAGCCGAGGGGGGTTCCATACCACCACCCGGATGTGGTGAGCACGCTCATCATGGATCAGTAGACAAGACCCTTTTCCTAATTAGGGTCGACACTAGCAGGCCTCAAAACCACGCCGGGCCTCCTGCCGGTGCCTTATCATCAAATTATTATTACCCATAACATTAACAGGTTGATTGTTTAACATCGAGCCCCAGAACATAATAAAATATGATAACAGAAAGTAACTGACAGCAGACTCGAGCAAAACAACCCTAAGCATGCTAGTAAGACACGGGCTCAAACAACGGGGTTATAGGAGTGGAGCTGAGGCAATATCAGGGTAAAGGGATTCATATGATAGGTTCGGAGAACAAGCAACGATACATATGGCTAGCAGAAATAGACAACGGAAAGTATCGGTGTTCAATGTTGAAAGGAACACGATGGTTCATGTGAGTGAATACTTTCCTGCAAGCTCAGCAGCCTGGTACTGGGCTAAATCCTCTAAACGGGTGTCGTAAAGATCGTCGGTCTCAACGTCGTCGTATATTCGAGAAGAAGCAAACAAACAACACAGAGAACAAACAATCAATAACATGGCATAGTGCACAATCATGGGATGATGCATGACCATTTAATTGATGCATCAAAAATAAACTAGTTGACATGGTAACCCAATTTAAATGGACCCATATGCAATTTGGATTGCATATGGAAAGCCCATGAATTAAGGTTGGAATAATTGTTTTACAACTAATCAACAGTTGAAAGTGGATTAGTATGATGCATGGATGAGGAAAACAGAAAAATAACAACAATAGAAACAATTAGAAATAAGGTTTACCAAGTTTGAGATTTTATTTACTAAGTTATGAAAATTTGATTCTTAAAGGTGGTACTCAAGCATTTGTTGTTTTCACCCATTTTATTTGTTCAAAATAGATAACAAAATTCATATTTGGAAAATACACAAAATTTTAGGTGGAAAACATGTTTCAATTATTGAAAAAGGAAATAGAATGAATTACTTATGAATTAAACAAGTTTAAACAAGATTTAATTGGAATTAAATTAAGTATGAATATTATTTGAATTTTATTTGTTCAAAACATTAATTCAAATTCATATTTGAAAAGTTTATACTTTTCTGGTTTGAAAACATATTTTATATGTTCAAAAATAATTTAATTTGAGCAAGTTATGAATTTAGCAATTTTAAATGAATTAAACAAGGTTTAAATTATTTAAGCAATTTTAATTATTCAAATCATGAAACAAAACTTATATTTGGTTAGGTGGTTTAATTTGACATGGAAAACATATTTTATTTGTGTTATTTGGATTAATATTGAATTAGTTATGGAATTAAGCAAACGTGAAAGGAATAGTTTGAATTTGAAATTTGAAAACATTTGCAATGCTCAAAACAGAAAACAATTGACTTAAATAGGTAGAGTATTAAATTTGGTATGGAAAATATATTAAAAATGTTAAATTTGGAGTTGTAATTAATTAGTTAGGCATTTTTAAAGTTTGGTTGTTAATCTGCCATTTTATTCCACAGCTAGGGACTTAGAACAAAACTGCAGGGACCTAGAAGAAAATAGACAAGGACATGTGCGAAAAATATGGTGCTGTGTTGGATCTGAAAATAAAATAGAAAAAATGTGTTGCTACGCGCGGGGGGGGGGGGGGAGTCGAACCCGCGACCCCGCGGTTGCGCACGTTGCGCGCTGGCCACTGCGGCTCTGTTGGATCGCTTGACAGGTAAGGAGCGGTGGCAGGTTATCATTCAGTTAAAAGTGTTAACTGAACTTTGTTCAGGTCTGCATCTCGCTGCAGGTACAGGTTACGGGACTGAAACTTCTCTGCAGCTCGGTAGCGGACAGCGAGCGACAGAGCCATGGCCGCTGGTGCTCGACGCTGCTGTGGTGGCTCGCCGCCGTGTGCGTGTGCGGCTGGTGGCGGTGGTCGTGCGGCGCGTGCGGAGGGCCACGAGGGGCAGAGAGGGAAGGGAGAGGCCGATGAGGGCTCACCTCGAGGAGATGGTCGGCGCACGGTGGGGTGCGGCCGGCGACGAGAACGAGATGGCGGCGGCGACTCGGTGCACCTCGGGGGAAACCGAGGCCACGGCGAGGAAGAGGGCAGCGGGCCCTTTCCGTTCCCGGCCCTAGCACGACCACTAGGGCACCGTGGCGGCGGTGACTAGCCGGAGAGGGAGGCGGCGGTGATGTTCTCCGTGAGGATTCAGAGGGGAGGGGCGGAGCAGCGAGAGAGGAGGAGACGGCGGCGTCGAGGGAGAAAAAGGGTGGGGAGGCTAGGGTACACGGGGAAGCTCGAGGTAGGGCTTATAGAGGTGAGGAGGGGCTCGGATCGGCCGTCCTTCTCTGCAACCGCTACATGGACACCATGGATGGAGGTCGTACAGGAGGAAGAAGACAACGGTGAGGGGTAGCAGGCCAGGGGCACTTGGGCTGGCCCAATTGGGCTGCATGCCCTATTCCCCCTCTCCTTCTTTTTATCTTTTTCTGTTTATCTATTTTTTTTGCAGATTTGGGAAAAGAGAGAAAAACAAATGGTGTTAGGGTTTAGCAAAAATTTTTGGGACAATTTTTTATTGATTAAGTTTTGTAATAGCATCAAGTACCCACTTTGGTTTTCCAAATTTTTTAAAGATGTTGTAGGTTTGAAATTTGTTTGAAATTTGATTGAAATCAATAATAATTGACTAATTTTGATTTAAGCCACTTAGAAGTTTTAAATTCAAATTTATTGTGAAACAAGTGATTGCCTTGTTTTGCAATTTTCATAATTTCAACAATGGTTGCTGTTTGTAATTGACTTTGAATGCAATTTGAATTAAGTGAAACATTAAAAGAACAATTCCATAGTTTGAGCTTTTAATTCTTAATGGAAACAAATGGATGTTTTATTTGAACTTTGTATTTGGAAAATTGTAACATAACAAGTATGCATAAAGGTTTGAATTATTGGTTTGAAATTTCAAATGGAAAACAAAGAAAACAATGCCAACAAAAGCAATGCTTATGATGCCATGATGCAAAACAATAACTTAACAAGAAATAAAACATTCTAGGGGGAGATTTTCATACTTGGGATGTTACAATTACGTTCTGAGGGTGGATTATTAGTCATTGATGAAGTTGGATTACGGTCTATGTATCAGGTTGTAATGCCCAAATAAATCTCATAGTAATTATCGTGTCTTGTATATGCACTACGGTGCAACCTCTATTTCTGTCAATATCCCAGTTGTAATATGTTTACCCAACATGTTATCTATCTGTCTTGGAGAGATACCACTAGTGAAATATGCACCCCGGTCCATTCTTTTACACTGATAATACAACCACTGCAAGCACTATTCTTTTTACTACAAACACTGTTTTCCTTTCATTCACTACAATCATACATCATTTTACACACTATACGTCTAATCCTTTGTGTTCAGCAAAACCAATGAGATTGACAACGTCACTGTTTCGTTGAGGCAAAGTACCTGGGTTGTGTTGTGTGCAGATTCCACGTTGCTGCTGAGCCTGGTAGTGCCCTGATGTCTACGCACGCTTCTATTCTTGTAGACAGTGTTGGGCCTCCAAGTGCAGAGGTTTGTAGAACAACAACAAGTTTTCCTTAAGTGGATCACCCAGGGTTTATCGAACTCAGGGAGGTAGAGGTCAAAGATATCCCTCTCGACCAACCCTGCAATTAAGATACAAGACGTCTCTTGTGTCCCCAACACACCCAATATACTTGTCAGGTATATAGGTGCACTAGTTCGGTGAAGACATAGTGAAATGCGAGTAATTTGGATGGTTATAAGTAATAATAGCATTCTGAAAACAATATGGCAGAAAGCAAACATGTAGCAGAACAGGTAGAAAACGGTGTTTCAATGCTTGGAAACAAGGCCTAGGGATCCTACTTTCACTAGTGGACACTCTCAACAATGATCACATAATTTAATAACTAAATATCTTATCTTAACTTTGCTACTCTTAACCCTCTCCGGTTGGATAACGAACACTAATCATTGCGTAGGCTGCAAAAAGCATTCCTTAAAGTAAGCATTCCCATGTCTAGTTAACCCCACGATGTCACTATGAGTGTCCTAGAAGGTACTAGACAAACACCACAATTCATAGAGGAGACACACACGATGTGCACACTGTCACCTTCACACCGCGGGACAAGGTGACTCCAAAGTTCATATTAATAAAACACTTAAGTAGCACAAGATGAAGAGTAACATCTACTTATTCAACTAGATTACAAAGCTCACGATCACATATAGATCAGCCTCGGGGGAGAACTACTTCCTCCTCATCATAGGAGACAGCAACGACGATGGAGATGGCGGTGGAGTCGATGGAGATGGCTTCCGAGGGCACTTCCCCGTCCCGGCAGGGTTCCAGAATAGAGATCTGTCCCCCGAAACTTGGGTTGACGATGACGGCGGCTGCGGAAGGTTTCTTGGAATTTCGCCGATTCTTTTAGTGTTTTCCCTAGAGGGAGTATATATAGGAGAAAGGGCGATGGCGCTGGGTGCCCGAGGGGCCCACACCACCTCCCGGCGCGGCCAAGGGCCCACCCACGCCCATGCATGGTGTGGGGGCTCCGGGGCCCCCTCCGGGTCTCCTTTGGACTTCTGGAAGCCTCCGGGGAAAATAGGAACTTCAGGATTCGTGGGGTCCAATTCCGAGAATATTTCCAGAACAACTTTTCTGAAATAAAAAACAGCAGAAAACAGGGAACTGGCACTTGGTATCTTGTTAATAGGTTAGTCCCGGAAAACACAAGAAAACGTAGGAAAACATACGGAAAACATGTAGGAATTGGCATAATATCAACACTGAACATCATAAATTATAGATACGTTGGATACGTATCAAGCATCCCCAAGCTTGGTTCCTACTCGTCCTCGAGTAGGTAAGCGATAAAACAAAATAATTTCTGAGGTGACATGTTACCACACAATCTTGATCATAATATGTAAAGTAGAGCATGTAAACTAGGATCAAATGAACTGAAGTTGTGATCTATATTTGATATCAACAAGTAATGCATAAAAAAATACGAAAGAAGTAAATTTTTTAATGAATGAATACTAAAAGACTATCAACCGTGCAAAGTTTATTAGAGATGATTTAAACTTTCAAGAACAACAATATCATGCACGTCAAACGATCTTCACAACCCTTGTTAGGATCAAGTCAAGCTTTCCACACGATGCAATGCTTGAATCTCAAACTATTTGCGCACTAAAAACAAGCAAGTGTTCTGCGTTGGTCCCTGGTACCGTGATGTTATGGCAAAGAGAACATTATGGGGGGGGGTTGGAAGGCCAATGGAAGAAAGGCTCACAAAGCTGAAAGTGGTCATTAGACGAGAGAAAGTCTTACAATCGAAGCTATGCAAGGAGTAGGGATTGCCACACAACGGATGCACATAGAGCTATAAGTGTATGAAAGCTCTTCAATGGAACTAGTGGGGGTGCATCCAACTTTCTTGCCCACGAAGACCTAGAGCTCATTTGAGGAGGCTCATCATTGGAATATACAAGCCAAGTTCTATAATGTAAAGTTCCCAACATAGTTATGAATGAATGATAATATGAAAACTTTCTCCAAACAGAAGTATTGGTGCTAAACATGAAGCACAAGCGTGGTATATAAAGGATAGTGATGCGCCCCCTCTCTCTTTATTCTCTCTTTGGCCCTTTCTTTCTTTTTTCTCTTTTTGCGCTTTTTCATTTTTTTTTATTTTTTTATTTTATATATCCTCACTGGTAGGGGCAACATCCTATATTACAATGAATCATCACACTTTTAGTAATCATAACTCATAAAGAAATATCTCTGATGTCCCTAACTGCATGCTCCTGCCAGTGTAGCAGTATGAATAAATAACCATGAAGCTCATCATCAAGTAACATAATGGAGGTGGATGTTGTGTAGCAATATATCTCGGAATAGCTATGGAAATGCCATGATAGGTAGGTATGGTGGCTGTTTTTAGGAAGAATATATGGGCTTATGCGTAGGAGAACAAAGTCCTCCCACGGGATTTGGATGCACTGGCGAAGTTTGCACCAACTCTCAATGTGAGAAAGGGCAATGCACAGTACCGAAGAGGCTAGCAAAAATGGATGGTGGAAGTGCCAGGAACTGCAACATAGACTCATGAGTTAAAAGGTTGTAGCAACAAAATCATCTTACAATGCATAATGCAAATCACTCCAAGAGGGTTCGTGGCAGTGACAAGTCACTGTTAGCTACCCCGACCGTAGTGCGTAACAAAATGTCGATCAGAAATGTATCACTCGTAGCAATCATATACCATTGTTTCTATCAGCTGGTAATTTTAAGTGTGGCATAGCTTCAAGTTTTTTAGACCAACCATTAAAAGTTTCTACTTACTAGTCCTTCCCGTTTATCCATTAATCAAATTAATATCTCAAAACAACAACAATGATTCAAGTGAAGCAGTTTAATGATCTACAAGACCATGCAATCTTTTCCACTATACCAACTATCACAATAGAATTCCTATTTCCAAGCAAACACACATAGGAGAACCACCTAACTACAAAAGCTAACAGCTCTGAACAAAGCATGCATGCAAAACAAGAGCTGGAAGCACTAAAATATCTAAGCATGAATACTCAACAAATATAAGTGAAGCACAAGAGTATTCTAACGAAAAAGCGGAGCGTGTCTCTCTCCCAAACAAAAATGCTAGGATCCAACTATTTATTACAGCAAAGAAAACCAAACAAACTGAAAACAAAAATAAAATACACTACAAGTAAAGCACATAAGATGTGACCGAATAAAAATATAGTTTCACTAGAAGTGACCTGATAATTTATCGATGAAGAAGGGGATGCCTTGGGCATCCCCAAGGTTAGATGCTTGAGTATTCTTGGAATTTGCTGGGATGTACCTCTGGGGCATCCCCAAGCTTATGCTCTTCACTCTTCTTGATCACGTTATATCATCCTCTTCTCTTGACCCTTGGAAACTTCCTTCACACCAAACTTCTCACAATCTTCATTAGCAACGTTAGTCCAATCGAAATAATAAATTCACATGGTTCAGTTTCAACACAATCCTAACACTCATAAACACATTAGCTACTGTCACAACTTCTTTTAAAACTCTTTTTCTCAAAAGAACACCAAAAGAAAGAGATTAAGATGCAAATGCAATTATTGGCAGAAATCTGTCAAAACATGACAGCATGTAAAGATGATTTTTTTAGAAAATCCTCTGTTGCTCAAATAAAAAAGTGGTCAACTAATAAAAGTTGCGTATATATCCCAGGATTACGCACAAAAAAACTCAGGTCATTTTTAATTTTCTGTAATTTTATACGATTTTAACCGTGGACAGCAGAAATTTGTTTCCTGCGCAGAAATCCGAAATATAGTCTCAACTTTCCACTAGAGGCTTTACTTGGCTCAACAAAGACACAAAATAAAAGATACAGGGGAGTTTCTAAGGAAATAGAAAACACCCAGGTGCAAATAAAACAAAAATAAACAACGGAAACGGGTTGAAAACGGAGAAATAAAACGGGTTGTCTCCCGGAATCGCTTTTCTTTTAATGCCTTTCAGCTAGACACAATGATTTTTAAAAGATGCTCACATAAGAATAAGAGTTGAAGAACAATAATATAGCATCAAGAAGAAAATATAAAACACATTTAAGTCTAACCCACTTCCTATGAAAAAGAATCTTGTAGAAAAACAAGTCAATGAAGCACAAAGTGACTAGTATAGGAAGACAAAATAAGTGCAACTTCAAAAATTTCAACATAAAGAGGGGAAACTTAATATTGTTGATATGCATAAAACCATGTTTCCCTCTCTCATAATAACTTTCAGTAGCATCATAATAAAATTAACAATATAATTATCACATAAAACATTCTTATCATGAGCCACATGCATAAAAGAATTAATACTCTCCACATAAGCATAGTCATTCTTATTAATAGTAGTGGGAGCAAATTCAATAGAGTAGCTATCATTATTACTCTCATCACCATAATCATTAAATATAGGAGGCATATTGTAATCATAATTAATTTTTTCCTCAATAGTAGGTGGACTGAAAATATCATATTCATCATTGTAAACAAGTGGAACTAGAATACCACAATCATTATGATCATCATATATTGGAGGCAAGGTACCATCAAAGAAAATTTCATCCTCAAAACTTGGGGGACTAAAAATATCATATTCATCAAAACTAGCTTCCCCAAGCTTAGAATTTTCCATAGCATTAGCAATAATAGTGTTCAAAGAATTCATACCAATAACATTTCTACTAGCATGCAAATAAAGCTCCATAGGTTTTTTTAATTTTCTCTTCAAACACTTCATGTCCTAACTCAAGATAAAGATTATAAAGCTCTCTCATATTTTTGTTGTTTTCCATTAAGCCTAACTAGTAAGGAACAAGTAAAATAAGCCTAACTAGTGAAAACAAGAAACAAAAAGATATACTGGTAGAATCTAAAGGAAATAACTTCGAGCACTCACACCCGAGGATGTGAGTACCTTTTACCTTACCTCCCCAGCAACGGCGCCAGAAAAGAGCTTGATGTCTACGCACGCTTCTATTCTTGTAGACAGTGTTGGGCCTTCAAGTGCAGAGGTTTGTAGAACATCAACAAGTTTCCCTTAAGTGGACCACCCAAGGTTTATCGAACTCACGGAGGTAGAGGTCAAAGATATCCCTCTCAAGCAACTCTGCAATTAAGATACAAGAAGTCTCTTGTGTCCCCAACACACCCAATATACTTGTCAGGTATATAGGTGCACTAGTTCGGCGAAGAGATAGTGAAATGCGAGTAATATGGATGGTTATAAGTAATAATAGCAATCTGAAATAAATATGGCAGCAAGCAAACATGTAGCAGAACAGGCGGAAAACGGTGTTTCAATGCTTGGAAACAAGGCCTAGGGATCCTACTTTAACTAGTGGACACTCTCAACAATGATCACATAATTGAATAACTAAATATCTTCTCTTCACTATGCAACTCTTAACCCTCTCCGGTTGGATAACAAACACTAATCATTACGTAGGGTTGCAAAAAGCATTCCTTAAAGTAAGCATTCCCATGTCTAGTTAACCCCACGCTGTCACTATGAGCGTCCTAGAAGGTGCTAGACAAACACCACAATTCATAGAGGAGACACACACGATGTGCACACTGTCACCTTCACACCGCGGGACAAGGTGAATCCAAAGTTCATATTAATAAAACACTTAAGTAGCACAAGATAATGAGTAACATCTACTTATTCAACTAGATTACAAAGCTCATGATCACATATAGATCACACCATGGGAGAGAGAGAGAGAGAGATGAACCACATAGGTACCGGTAGAGCCCTCAGCCTCGGGGGATAACTACTTCCTCATCATCATAGGAGATAGGAACGGCGACGGAGATGGTGGTGGAGTCGATGGAGATGGATTCCGAGGGCACTTCCCCGTCCCGGCAGGGTGCCAGAACAGAGATCTCTCCCCCGAAACTTGGGTTGACGATGACGGCGGCTGCGGAAGGTTTCGTGGAATTTTGCCGATTCTTTTAGGGTTTTCCCTCGGGGGAGTATATAGGCGAAAGGGAGATGGCGGTGGGCGCCCGAGGGGCCCATACAACCTCCCGGCGCGGCCAGGGGCCCACCCGCGCCCAGGCATGGTGTGGGGGTTCCGCGGGCCCCTCCGGGTCTCATTTGGACTTCTAGAAGCCTCCGGGGCAAATAGGAACTTCGGGATTCGTGGGGTCCAATTCCGAGAATATTTCCAGAACAACTTTTCTGAAATAAAAAACAGCAGAAAACAGGGAACTGGCACTTGACATCCTGTTAATAGGTTAGTCCCGGAAAACGTAAGAAAACATACAGAAAACATGTAGCAATTGGCATAATATCAACATTGAACATCAGAAATTATAGATACGTTGGAGATGTATCATGCCCCTGCCAACATCAGCTGTCATCAACCTTCAGAAGTGATTTCTTTCTCCTACTGGTCCGATTTAACCTTGGTTTCTTTCTGAGGGAAAACTCTTTGCTATACTCTTCATACATTTCTCTTGGGGTCTCCAAACGAACGTGTGTCTTCACATCATCAATTCCCCATAAAGACTCAACAAGAGAGAAAAACAAAAAGATAGGCAAGTAAGATCCAAATGAACACCAATAAGAACTAACTCTTCATAAACAAGAGGTTGGTGGCCTAAGCCACCATGTAAGAGATTATTGTATGACACCGTGAAGATATATCTTGAGTGCACTGCCAATTCTCAACATTTTAGCTCACAATTCAACATTATAAATAGAGAGATTACAATTAATATTTGGTTGGGGCATAATGGAGGGAGGGAGAACCCAATGTGTTAGGATAACACTCCCCCTATGTCCACGCCTACACCTAAACCAAACACATAGTCAACTATCGGCATGTATGCAAGATCCTCAAGTAAAACTCCTTGAATCGGTGATATTTAGCTCATTCCTCAAATACATGAATCTTGAATCATCTAGAGGCTTCATGAATATGTCTGCGAGATTATCCTTGGTTGGGACATAGGATAGCTCAATATCACCTCTTGCCACATGATCCCAGATGAAATGATGACAAATCTCAATATGCTTCGTCCTTGTGTGTTGCACAGGGTTGTAGGCGATCTTGATGGCACTCTCATTGTCACATAAGAGGGGCACCTTATCCAAGTGAACATCATACTCTTTGAGGGTTTGCCTCATCCATAGCGATTGGATGCAAACACCAGCGGCCTCCACATACTCGGCTTCGACGGTGGAGAGAGATATACAATTTTGCTTCTTAGAAGATCAACTCACCAAAGACCTACCTATAAATTGGAAAACCCCGAAAGTCAATTTCCTATCATCTTGATCACTGGACCAATCTGAGTTCGTGTACCCTTTGAGAGAAAATTGTGCCCCCTTTGGGTACCACAAACCAAATCTTGAGATATGAACCAAATATCAAAAGATCTTATGGACCGCCACTAAATGGCTTTCCTTAGGAGCCGTTTGATACCTTGCACACACTCCTACATTCAACACAATATCGGGCCTAGATGCACAAGGATAAAGCAATGAACGAATCATAAGACTATAAAACTTTTGGTCCACATCTTTACCGTCCGGGTTGCGCTTGAGATGGCATTTGGTTTGCATTGGGGAGACCTTCTCTTTAGCACCTTGGAAGTTGAACCTCTTGATCATGTCTTGGGTATACTTTTCTTGAGAAATGAAAGTCCCACTAGCCAATTTTCTTATCTCAAAACCAAGGAAGAATTTGAGCTCTCCCATCATAGACATCTCAAACCTGTCAGTCATAAGGTTTGAAAATTCATCATTGAAAGCTTTGTTAGTTGAGCCAAAGATAATATCATCCATGTAGAGTTGGCATATGAAAAGCTCTCCTTTTACTCTCTTTGTGAAAAGGGTGGGGTTGATTTTCCCAACTTCAAACCCACGGTCTTGCAACAACTCTCTAAGATGCTCATACCATGCACCATGTGCTTGTTTAAGTCCATAGAGTGCCTTATCGAGTTTGTAGACATGGTTAGGTAAGTTGGGGTTCTCAAACCCCGGAGGTTGCTTAAAATATACCTCCTTTTGACATCCATTTATTGCAATTCAAATTTATGCGAATGCATATGCAAGAAGGATACAGATGGACTCAAGGCAAGCCGCGGGTGCATAGGTTTCATCAAAGTAAATATCTTCCATTTGAAAGAACCCTTGAGCCATCAATCTTTCCTTGTTCCTCACAAAAATACCATGCTCATCTTGCTCGTTCTTGAAGATCCACTTTGTGCCAATAACAATGAGGCAATCTGATGAGGACATTAGAAGCCTAGATACGACCAAGAATACCAATAATTCCTATACAATTGATCAAGAAATGAGAGGACAACAAAGAGACATGAACCGATCCTATTCAAGGAGTTCTCCCATGTCACTTTGGGTCGAAGAGAAATTAGAGCCCCAGGTCTCCACATTCTGGACGCAGATTCAGACTTACCCGACTTCCGAAGTTATAACTTTTCAATAAAGCTCCGATTTGAGTGGATCTTTTTTGTTGGAAAGCAGGTCACGTGCGCTTTCCACCAAAATTGGCCTCACATAAAATTTGTTTCGAGCAAAAAGTTATGGCCAAAACAGTTCGACCCTGTAGTTAAAACTTGCCCAGGAATCTAGGAAAAAGGTGTTGCACCACCTCTAATTGGGCCCAAAGGCCTTGTATGAATTAGGGTTTGGTTTTTGGTGCCTTGGGACGTCCTTCCACCTCCTTGGCCGTCACCCAAGCCTCTCCTCCATATATACCCTCCATAGGTCTCAGTTTAGGCTCGGATTTTGTTTAGTTAAAAGACTGCTAGCAAACTGTTGCCTCTTCGTGTACTCGATTAGTGCTCAACAGCTTGATCAAGACCGCTTCTTAGAATCTCACCATTCAATAAAGCTTATTTCCCTCCGTAATTCCAGATTGCAATATTTGTTCTTACTTGTTCCTCGATTGCAGGTAGAACTAGACCTTTTGGTCAGGCTGAACGTGCATCCGCAAGATCGGTAACTCGAGGAGATTGGTTTAGGGATTGCATTGGCGCTGCATATATGTGCGTAGTAGTCGGATCGCCAAGGTCAAACTCCACCACAAATTGACGTATCTATCTCATCGAAAGATCTGACTACCTTTGCCCTATCAAGTGGTATCAGAGCTTGTCCAATCTTGGGAGTGATGTTCCTCGTGGTTGACGTGACGCCCTCCTGCATGGTAAGAAACTTGTAAGAGCTTTAATATTTCTTGACGGATTATGAGTCTTTCCACCACATACTAGTAGTTGATAGGAACATATACTTGTGATTTGTTTCTTGTTTTCTACTAATCATGGTAGGGGTCTAGAGTTACAAGTTCTTGGGTTTCGTCTATAGTTGGAGATGAACCGACACCTACAACACGTGAACAACCACCACAGGAGATGCCAACACGTACCCATGCACATGATTATGTTACCGTTTCTATGCCATTATTTGAGGGCCATTATAAACCTAATTTATATATTTAATGGGAATTTGTGATAAATGATACATTTGTTTCCCATAATTTTTCTGAGCATAAGAAAGTAAAATTTGCAATTGATACATTCGCTAGTCTTGCTTCTGTTTGGTGGAATGAATATTGTTGTTTATATCCTGATTATATACCTACTACTTGGCATGAACTAAAACTTGCTATGCGATATAAATTTGTTCCATCATACTATACCCGTGACATGGTTAAAAATTACAAACTTTACAAGAAGGTAATAATAGTGTAAACAAATATTATGATACTTTAGAAAGTACCTTGTTGCATTCCTTTTTAGAAGAAAGTGAAGAAGATTTCATGGATATATTTTGGAGAGGGTTAAATCATGATATTCGGGAAATATTACTACATGAAGAAGAGATATATTCTGTAGACCATTTTTTTGTCTTCCATATAAAGCTGAACAGGAAATATGAAGACATGCGATCCGCGTGTAACACATGTTCGTTGGGAGACCCCAAGAGGAGGTATGAAGAGCACACCAGTAAGTTTCCCTCAGAAAGAAACCGAAGTTGAGTTGACCAGTAGGAGAAAGAAATCACTTCCGAAGGTTGATGCAGCTGAGGTGACAGGGCACACTACCGGTTCAGAAGCAACGTGGAAACTACACAACACAATCAAATCACTTTGACCCAACGAAGCAGTGAGGTTGCTAATCTCACCGGTTTTGCTGAACACAAAGAGGTTAAACGTACCATGTGGAAAATAATATTTGTTTGTAGTAGATGAAAGAGAACAACAATGGCAGTAGTAAAACAGTAGCAGCAGTATGAAAACAGAGATTGTGGTGGTTGTATTATCAGTATGAGGAAAATGGACCGGGGTCCACAGTTCACTAGAGGTGTCTCTCTAAAACAGATAGATAGCATGTTGGGTAAACAAATTACAGCTGGGCAATTGATAAATATAAAGGTTGCGCCGTAGTGCATATGCATGACATGATAATTACTATGTGATTCGTGCGGGCATTACAACAAGATACATAGAACGTCATCCAACTACATCTATGACTATTAATCCACCCTTAGAATGTCATCCGAGCAAACCTTGGGTATTAAGTTGCAAGCAACAGATAATCACAGTAAGCAAAGTGTGTAATGTAAACAATAACAACATCCATAGACAAAGCATTATTGTTTTCTCCCTAATGGCAACAACACATCCCTCACCCGTTTACATTTCTGTCACTCGAGTGTGAGTGAAAGGGAGGCACGAACCCACTATCGAGCATAAATACTCCCTCTTGGAGTTACTAGCATCTACTTGGTTAGAGCATCTACTAACAACGGAGAGCATGCAAGATCATAAACAACATACACATGAAAAGAACATGATAAATTGATAATCATGAGACATAACATTCAATATTCATCGGATCCCAACAAACACAACATGTAGCATTACAATAAGATGATCTTGATCATGTAGGGAAGCTCACAAGTTCTAAACATGAGGCATAAAGAGGAGAGAACAACCATCTAGCTACTGCTATTGAACCGTAGTCCAAGGATGAACTACTCACGCATCATTCCGGAGGCGGGCATGATGGTGTAGAGCCCTTCGTGATGATTCTCCCTCCCGGTAGGGTGCCGGGGAGAGCTCCAGAACCCTCTCGAACTAGGGTTGACGATGACGGCGGCTGCGGATGTTTTTGGTGGAAAAGGCTCTCATATTTAGGGTTAACCCTTCGAGGAGATTATATAGGCGAGAGGGGAACGTCGGTGGGCGAGCAGGGGGCACACCACCCCTGGGCGCGGCCAGGGGGACGCGCCCACCCATGGTGTGGGGCCCCTGTGGCTCCCCTCCGGGTCTCCTCCGGACTTCGTGTGCGCGACAACTTTCTAAGACTTCCGGGCTTCGAATCGTCCAATTCCGAGAATATTTCCAGAAGAACTTTTCTGAAACTAAAAACAGCAGAAAACAGGAAGTGGCTCTATGGCATCTTATCAATAGGTTAGTCCCAGGAAATCAATCAAAATGGAATAAAGTGTAAATAAAACATGTAGCATATGGCATGAAAACAACATGGAACATAAGAAATTATGGATACGTTTATGACGTATCAACATCCCCAAGCTTAGTTCCTACTCGTCCTCGAGTAGGTGAGCGATAAAAACAAATAATTTATGAGGTGACATGCTACCAACATAAACTTCATCATCTAAATTGTAGAAGAATTTGGACACAAGCATGATAGATATAATTTTAACCATGAAACTTAGCAATCACCTTGCATCATGAAAAGTAACACAAATAAAAGATCATGAATAATCATGCACTTGAATGTTATACGTTTGTTTCGAGCATAGAGAAAACATAACAAAGTTACATTTCGCTTGTCCTTAAGGGTGGGGCAAAACATAAATTCCAGGACACCTTCAAAGTTCAAGTGGGTGACTAGAACAAATAATTTGAGAGCAAATAATAACACATCATGAATCAATTAATAATGTTTCTGGGACAAATGCACATTAAACTCAAAATGGCAACTAAGCTCTCTCAACTGTTCATAAAGTTAGAAGATGGAGACTCAACATAAAAGTAAAAGAAAGGCCCTTCATAGAGGGAAGCAGGGATTAACTCATGTGCTAAAGCTTTTTATTTTATTAAATCGAGGAATTGAACACATTTTTTTAGAGAGGTGTATGCTTATGTAAACGAATGGTAAACATAAAATACAGTACGTCACAAGCCAACTACACTTCACAAGAGCGGATCCCATTGAAGGATGCATATGGTATAGAAGACCATCCCTCTTTATCTTTTGTTTACACAATTATGCTTTGACTTGAAGACAATTTCACAGTAACCAATTTTGGGGATGGGCACCCCGCTGCCAGCTAGTCCATGTGCTAGTCCATGTGTGTAAAGTCCAGTCAACAAGTGAGATAAAGATTCTATATTTGCGTCCTCATGAGCTAAAACAGGGGCACAAAACAGGAATACTTTTGAAAGTTTCAAAGGTAGCACATGAGAAATTTACTTGGAGTGGCGGTTAAATAACACATGTAGGTAGGTATGGTGGACACATTCGGCAAACTTTGGTTTTGTGAGTTGGATGCACGAGTAGAGCTCATACTCAGTACATGTGGAGGCTAGCAAAAGACTGTGAGCGACAAATCAAGAGAGCAATAATGGCCGTAATCATGCATAGCGAAAAAACATTATTAATCAAAGCATAAAGGGTATTACAAGTAAAAAAAATGATCATAGAGGCTATAAGTGAATGGTTTGTAGTTGATGACCCACAAGTATAGGGGGTGTATCGTAGTACTTTCGATAAATAAGAGTGTCGAACCCAACGAGGAGCAGAAGGTGTTGACAAGAAGGTTGAATGGAGAATTCACTGTAAACACTAGCAAACGGGTTTTTGGTGGTTTTTGATATAGCAGATAAATAAAATGCGAGTAAATAAAAGACAGTAAATAATATTGCAGCGAGTGGCCCAATCCTTTCTAGAGCAAAGGACAAGCCGGTTGTTCTGCTTATGAATACCAAACGTTCTCGAGGACACATGGGAATTTCGTCAAGTGCTTTTGCTTCATTACATTTGATTAATATTTATTAGTTCGTGAAGTGTTGTGTGGGTGAACCTATGCTAATGCACCTTCCAACTAGGACTAATACATACTTGTGATTATACCCCTCATAAGAATCCGCAAATACAAGAAAGTAATTAAGAGAAATCTAACCACAACCTTAAAACTCTGGGATCCTACACTCCCTCGTGCATTGGTTTCCTAACGGGGGTTTAGGTTTCTGTCACTCCGGCAACCCCACAATTAGTAGCCAAATACACAATGCATCCTCCTAGGCCCATAAAGGTGAAGTATCATGTAGTCGACGTTCACATGACACCACTAGAAGAATAGCACCACAACTTAAATACCGAATCACGAGATATTACTTCAACATAACTTCACTACTAACATCATGACTTCTCCCATGTCCTCATGAGACATCATATGGATCATAATCAGAGGTGATATAATGGATAATAACAATTTGGTCATAAAGTGTAAACACCGATAAATCTCACAAGCATCAACTACTAACAAGTAATCCACACCGGGAGAGAGATCTAGTGGTAAACAACGATAAAGACCGCTAATTGTTACATCGGGATGAAGGTGGAAGATGACGGTGACGGTGCTGGTGATGAGGATGATAATGATGATCTCGATGAAGCACGGAGTGATGACGGTGATGATGGCGATGGTTTCCCCTCTCCGGGGAGGAATTTCCCCGGTAGATTTATACCTGCCGGAGAGCTTTCTCTCTCTGGTGTTTTCCGCCCCAAGGCGGCGAAAGAATAATTCTTCGATGGTCTATTGGGTCTTAGGGTTTCCTCGGGGTCAAGTACGCTAAAGGGGGCGCCCAGGAGTGGGCCAGGGGGGCAGACCACTCCCAGGTGCGGCTAGGGGGGCGTCGCCTGGTGGTGTGGGCCCTAGGTGCCCCCCCTCCGGGTGCCCTTCTGGCTCACTTCCTCCGCGGAACTTCTAAGACTCCTCCGGTACCCCCCCTTTTCTTCTGATCTTCTGAAATAGGGTATCTTGATGGTGCTTTTTCCATCAGTTTTCTGGTTACGGTGTTTATTCTCCAAAAATTATGAAATATGCAAAATAAGATAAAATAACATAAGTGATGCATCATAACATGAAATATATCGATGAATAACAGAAAATAACATTATAAAACAGTGATGCAAAATGGATGTATCAACCTCCCCCAAGCTTAGACCTCGCTTGTCCCCAAGCGAAACTGAACTCAATAAACATGACCACAGGTTTATGGAGTGAGGTATCGATAAATAAAATATGGACAAGAGGCATCACATCTAACAAAGAACAAGTCATTTTAGACATCAAATTCCTCTCATATAATCAAACTTGAAACAAGTATAGGTAATCACAAGAAAGGTGCAAAAGTAACTCAAAATTGGTAAAGGAAAACTTTGTTCTTGGTCAGAGAACAATTAACAGTGTACTTATCTTTCGATCAGAGTCTTTATACTAGATCTTATATTGCAGAATTTATCACGCTCAATTATAATGGTCTCTTTGCAGACATTGGTAACTTTCAAAGTGGTATTCAAACAGATAAAAGCATTTGTACAAACAAGGAAGAATAAGGAACATGATTGAGTAAATAAACATATAGATGGATGAATCACAACAACTCAAATGCTTGTTGAGGACAGAAAGAAGTAGGTTTACTGACTCAACATAAAGGTAAAAGATAGGCCATTCGCAGAGGGAAGCATGGATCACTCATGTGCTAGAGATTTTATTTTGTAAAATAGAGGTATAAAATGGTTGACACTCCTCCCAACCTTTCTTACACAAACCATGGCTAACCGAATCCTCGGGTGCCTGCCAGAAATCACCAACCATGGAGGAGTGTCTAATTTTGAGAGGTGTATGCTTATGTCAATGAATGGCAACCAGGAAATACCAGACGTCACAAGCCAACTAGACTTCACAAGAGCGGCTCCCATTGAAGGATGCAACTAGTATAGAAGGT
Organism: Alopecurus myosuroides; assembly: GCA_028641055.1. NCBI lineage: Eukaryota > Viridiplantae > Streptophyta > Magnoliopsida > Poales > Poaceae > Alopecurus > Alopecurus myosuroides. The sequence continues at coordinate 182,084,602 of CM054057.1, forward strand.
CATCCCTCTTTCTCTTTTGTTTATACAATTATGCTTTGACTGATAAATCAGGGGAAAAAATAGTGAAGAGAATTCGTATTATTATTTGGGGCTGGGAACCCCGTTGGCAGCTCTTTTAGCATTTGGATATGAAGGGTTCGTTGCATAGAAAACAAAAATTTTCCTACGCGAGAGATACCCGAAAGGCCAAGATCTAATCTATGAGACGAAGTGCAACGGGCAACAAGAGGGTTAAGGAGAACACATACCCTCGAAGACTCAAAGTGGTACGAGATCAAATCTCGTTGTTGGCGTAGTCGTACTCACACCGATCCCGATAGCGAGAAGATGGCACCGCAATCCGGCGGTGCATCCGTGATCGGTCACACGTACGGTTGATGACGACCTCCGTTCCCTCGTTCCAGCGGGGCGCGGAAGTAGAGGATCCCTCGGAACTCCAGCAGCACGACGGCGTGGTGTGGTGGAGAAAAACATTGCTCAGGGCTTCGCCAAGCGCACGAACAAGTGGTGGAGCAGCGGCAGGAGGGAGGAAGAGATGACACAAGTGTGTGTGTGGGGGAGAGGGAGCTCTCACCCCTCCTTTTATAGGAGGGGATGGCAGCCACGAATTTTTGGCTGCCTCCACCTCTCCCTCATCATGTGAGTGGAGTCTCCACTCAACCCACTCATTCTTGCATTAATTCCCACTCAAAATCCCAAGGGTTTTCTTTAATAAATAAATAAAACAATTTTATTTCTTTATTTTAATATTTGTTAATTCCATTAACAAACATTAACATATAACCCCTTGAGTTAGTTGTTAAATCTATTAACAACCATTTGATAAGAATCCCCTTGAACTATTTCAAAATTACTCGAAACAATTTTGGTGACTATTTCAATATTCCCCGAAACAATTTCGGTGCTGTCCAAACTTTTCTCCGATATTCCGTATCCTCTCAAATGCGTCATCGAACCTTAAGTGTGTCACCCTACGGTTCGCGAATAAGATAGACATGATCGAGACTCCTCTCCGATCAATAATCAACAGCGGGATCTGGAGATCCGTGATGACTCCTATATATTCAACGATGACTCTCGTGATCGTGTGAACCAACAACGTCGTGAACTATTCCCTTTGTCTCGCGATATTTTACTTGTCCGAGATTAGATCATTGGTATCAACCATACCTTGTTCAATCTCGTTACCGACAAGTACTCTTTTCTCGTTCCCGTGATATAACATCCTTGTGATCATATCACGTGCTTGCAAGCGGTTTCGATGTGATATCACCGAGAGGGCCCAGAGTATATCTCTCCGTCATTTGGATGGAAAAATTCCACTCTTGATCCATGATCCTCAACTAATACTTTCCGAATACTTAACGACACCTTTATAGTCACCCTGTTACGGTGTGACGTTTGATGCCATCAAAGCACTCTTCCAATATCAGCGATTGACATGATCTCATGGTCTAAGGAATAAGTTACTTCGTATGTTTGATATAACAATGTAAACTAAATGACTTGATCGCATTGCTATATTCTCTTTGGGTATATGTTCATCACATCATTCTTCTAATGACATGACCCCGTTATTAATAACATCCAATGTTCATGATCAGGAAACCTTGATCATCAATTAATCAACGAGCTAGTTAAAAGAGAGGCTTTACTAGGAACCATTGTTTGTTTATTAAGCACACATGTATCAACGTTTCCGGTTAATACAATTCTAGCATGAGAAATAAACATTCATCATAAACAAGGAATAAGATAATAACCATTTTATTATTGCCTCTCGGGCATATTCCCTTCAGTCTCCCACTTGCACTAGAGTCAATAATCTAGTCTGTAAGCACTTAACACATATGACGTTCCAGTGTTATTACCATGCTTCGCATGTGGTAAACTTTATCAAAAAGATCTGAACTGTTCAGGTCCTATTGTATTTGCATGTTCTTTGCGTCTACACGCATCACTCATTCTCTAATGAGATGGCTTTGTATATATATGGTCAATCGGTGAAAACTTAATTCCTCAGCTTAAACTGATGTCACTAACATTGTCAAAATGTAGCTTCATAGTGTTAGCATTCTTGGAAATTCACCAAGTTCCGGTGATACCTTAATTCCTCAGCTTAAACTGATGTTACAAACATTGTGAAAATGTAGCTTCATAGTTTCAGCATTCTTGGAAATTCACCAAGTTCAATAAAGAACTCCTTGACACAAAATACGCTTATTATCAGTTGTCAACACAACGATATACTTTAGCCTTTGTTGTAGTATCTGTCACAATATTTTAATTTTGAAACTCTTTCAAATCCAGAATGGAACTTTCTTCCATCTTATTGTGCTACCCTTCATCACATATTTTAATTGAGATAAAATTTCTTGAATAAATGACAAGACTATTAGTGTAACATATTACAACTAATATTTTGTCATTACTACATAGCAAAACATATCCTTAGCATTTCGAAAATGACACAAGGATCTCTCCCACTATTGTCTAATCATCATATGAATTATCCTGCTATAACATTTTATAGCATAGGACTCATCTGGTTGTATACATAGCATGGAAACATGACTTAGAAATCTCAATTTCAATGATGCTCATCATGTGTCAAAACACATGAATCTTGCTCAATTATTTTCCATGTGACAAGAACTCCTTCTTATCAATTTTATATTGACTTACTTCAATATTTCATCTATGTAATTTGGCTTCAATCATATCAGGCGCTTCAATCCATCTTTTATAGATATCGATGCCCAATATCTTCTAAGCCTTTCATCAATATGAAAATCTTAACCGTGTTAATTTAAAATACATATTTTCCAATCAACCATATGTCATCTACATAAAGTATTGGAAATATGTCATAGCGCTCCCACTTAATTTCTTGTAACTTTACAAGCATCTTTATCGTTCATGATGGAATCAAACTCTTTTGATAACTTTATTAAGGTAAAGATTTCAACTTCGTTATGCTCACTTCAACTATTGAAGTGTGCATACCTTTCTAGCAACCTTTTTGAATTTTACAAAACTCTCAGACTGTGTCAAGTACACATCCTTGATAAAACTTCCTTGAGAGGAGAGTTGGTTTTGTTATTCAACTGCCATATCATAATATGTAACTTTGCTAGAACTATCTGCAAAGACTAAGCATCACCACGGAAGATCAAAATCTTGTAGTAGTGAACTCTTTGAACTTCGTCGAAAACAACTTTTCGATAAGTACAACTTTCAAAGGATGTAAAATCCATGTCTTTGTCGCTATATAGACCCTTTTGCTATCGTTAGGCATCATGCCTATCGAAAGGACTACCAAGTCACATACTTGATATTCATACAAGGATACTATGGCGGATATAATGACTCATAGTCAATTTTACGAAGTCAGGGCCCATCATTTGCTTCCTTTATAAGGTCCAGGTCCTTTGTTGTCAAAACAACACTTTACACTTAAACCACAAGTTGTTCTAAGTACAAAGTTTTTGGACTTTTCCGGTACAGTTCGCAAACTCATTTGAAGTTTCTACAACATTTGTAGTGTCTTCTACTTAGTCAAAATAGTAAACCCCGGAACAACTTCCAGTGCTGTGCTACTCTTGACATGATAACGAAGATTCTCTAATCTCGTTGAGTTTGTACTGTGCTCCCACTCACTTGTTTCGCAAGAACTACTTTCTCGAGAAATCAACCCTTTTCTGACAAACAACATTTGTCTTTTGGTTCGGTGATAGGAGAAATACCCAATGTTTTATTTGGGATAACCTTATAAACATATATTTATCCTATTTTGGTTGTAAACATTTTACACATGCTATGCATACCAAAACTTAAGAAAAATGACAATTCGGGTCATTACCCAAACCATATCTTATATGTTGTCAATTTCAACGGATCATGATGGTGCTCTTTTCAGTGTAAAAGCGGTTGTCCTTAATGTATAAACTACAAAATTATAATGGCAATTTTATTAATCTTACCATGTCAAACAGGGTTTGATTTTGTCTTTTGAATACTCCAATCTAATGTGGGGTATTCGAGAAGTATAAGTTGTAGAACAATTCTGCAACTTCTCAGATGTTTTGCTAAACTTGTAACTCACACTTTATCCTTTATGATCCAATCATAAATAATTGATTATCTTGTTACATTGATTTTAACTTCATATTAACAACCTTTTGAACCAATTCAAAATGTCAAACTCTGTTCCCTTTAAATAGATATACTCACATATCTACTTAAATCATCGACAGAATTTTATGAAGGAAAAATTAATCCACCATACATGACTACACATAATGGACTATATACATCAATATGTATAATCTCCACTAAATTAGTCGTCCATTCTACTTTGGCCTAAGAACGGAATTCTAGTCATCTTTTGGAAGAGGTCTCACAAGCGTCAATAAAATGACTCCGGAAGTCCATCAATATGGAGTTCCTTCATGTTTTCCTTTCCGATATGAACTAAAATGGTGGTGTCACAATTTAAGTGAAACTCTTCAACGTCTTGCAACATTTAGCATTTAGTCTTATAGATGTTTACTTTACCAACATGATTTATATTAACATATCCATCAATTATGGAATATGATCATAGTTTGAACAATCTCATTTGTTCTCACAAAAGACTAGAACAAAATAACAAATTATTAAGTTCTTCAAATAAATCTTGACTGGTTGGTTCGATACGACAATGAACACAATAACACTTTGTTTATGTTCTTGTCATAATCGATTCCACATCTATTACTAGTTCCTTTTAGGCCCTTGTATTTCTTTCATTGCGTTGCTTTGTATGACAACTCATACCAACCAATGTGGTATCAAAATACCCAAAAATACTTTGTTCACTAGTAATACATCTATAACTTGTATATCAAGCATATACTCCTGAGCTGGACTTTCCAGTTATCTTCTTTTTCTGCCATATATTTTTTTTGTAATTCTATTTTCAATATTCCCTTTCCTTTACAGAAGAATCATTCAACATCAAACAATGCTAGTCTTACTAGCTCATTTTCTTTGGCGTGTTAGTCATATACTATCACCCATTGAGTCATACTTTGAGTTTGAATGTTCTACTAATATCACCATATTAATAGCATTCTTCTAGATTCCACTCTTAGCAATTTCCAAGTAAGGTAAACTACTTTACCCATACTTCTAATCCATCCCATCATAACAATTTTATGATTAAGCTACTATAGCTTGAAGGAAGGGATTTAGAGGATAATTTTCAGCGCCCAACTTCTTGGAATATTCAAACCCCTAGCGTCTTCAATCATTGCATATATTCAGATAATATAAGCAAACATTCTCACGCTAAATTTGCATATATTCAGATAATATAAGCAAACATTGTCACGCTAAATTATACCCAGTCATGTTGCAACAAATAAGTTTCTAGATATCAATATATCTTTTCACTTGATTGTTTCTAAAAACAACTCTTTTCAGTTCCAAAATCACTTTGATCAACAAAACATTCTTTTTGAAGATAAAGTAATACGAAAGCAAACATGACTCTGTATTCTAAGTAGGAATTATTTGCTCTCTAGATTAATCAATCATTAACCACATGGAGCTAGGTAGGAAATACCAAAAATCTACAATAGGACTCAATTTTAAATTTCACTAATACGGTATCAATCTTAAATGGTATTTACCAGATCATAACAGTTATATCTCAATTAACAATCTAAGTGTAAGGTAATTATAGATGCCAATGAATACTACAATTTGTGCAAATTCACTTTGATTGGTTGTTCATGATAAATAAGTTCAAGTTAATTCAAAAATTAAACCATGAACTCCCACTCAAAAACAACATCCCTCTTAGTCGTCTTTAGTGATTACACGAACCAAATTCACTACAGCAAAACCGATCATCACGTGAGATGATGTAGTTTCAAAGGCGAACATCGATATGTTCATCATATCATCCATATGACTCATGCTTTACCTTTCGGTTACGTGTTCCGAGGCCATGTCTGTACATGCTAGGCTCGCCAAGTAGAACCGTAGTATTGCATGTGTTTCAAGGCCATGTCTGTACATGCTAGGCTTGAAAACACCCGTTGTATGCGAACGTTGATTCTATCACACCCGATCATCACGTGGTGTCTCGAAACGACGAACTTTCTTAACGGTGCATACTTAAGGAAGAGCACATTATTATCTTGATATTAAGTGGGAGGGATCATCTTATAATGCTACCGTCGCTATCTAAGCAAAACAAGATGCATAAAAGGATTAACATCACAAACATCACATGTAAGGATAACGTGATATGATATGGTCCTCCTTGCACTTGATCTCCATCATGTGCATCATGGTATGATCTCCATCATTCCACCGACGTGGTACCAAGTACCATGGCACCCAATCTTGATTGTCCATCAAGAAGAAGACAATCATATGGATACCTTCCGGTATATCAATAATTTACAAAATAGATCATCTCATAATCAAATTTGTAATATTGACCATATCACATCACATGCCCAGCAAAAACTAGTTAGACGCCTCTAAATTATTTTTGCATATTTTACGTGGCTTAGGGCTTTCGATGATAGAACCGTTCATACCTACGAACATCAACCACAACATTGATAAACACATTTTTAACAACCCTTCATAGATTAGATCTTAACTATAGTAGGAGAAACAGACACCCGCAAGCCACATATGCAATACAAGTTGCATGTCAGTTGTGGAACAAGTCTCATGTACGTGGACATGTAAGGTTAGTCCGGGCCGCTTCATCCCACTATGCCACTAAGATCATAAAATAATCAAGGAGGTAATAACATGATCATCAACGCCCACATACACCTATGTGTTCTACCCGTACAAAACATCTACGCATAGATCCGGCTCTGATACCACTGAAGGGTTCGTTGCATAGAAAACAAAAATTTTCCTACGCGAGAGATACCCGAAAGGCCAAGATCTAATCTATGAGACGAAGTGCAACGGGCAACAAGAGGGTTAAGGAGAACACATACCCTCGAAGACTCAAAGTGGTACGAGATCAAATCTCGTTGTTGGCGTAGTCGTACTCACACCGATCCCGATAGCGAGAAGATGGCACCGCAATCCGGCGGTGCATCCGTGATCGGTCACACGTACGGTTGATGACGACCTCCGTTCCCTCGTTCCAGCGGGGCGCGGAAGTAGAGGATCCCTCGGAACTCCAGCAGCACGACGGCGTGGTGTGGTGGATAAAAACATTGCTCAGGGCTTCGCCAAGCGCACGAACAAGTGGTGGAGCAGCGGCAGGAGGGAGGAAGAGATGACACAAGTGTGTGTGTGGGGGAGAGGGAGCTCTCACCCCTCCTTTTATAGGAGGGGATGGCAGCCACGAATTTTTGGCTGCCTCCACCTCTCCCTCATCATGTGAGTGGAGTCTCCACTCAACCCACTCATTCTTCCATTAATTCCCACGCAAAATCCCAAGGGTTTTCTTTAATAAATAAATAAAACAATTTTATTTCTTTATTTTAATATTTGTTAATTCCATTAACAAACATTAACATATAACCCCTTGAGTTAGTTGTTAAATCTATTAACAACCATTTGATAAGAATCCCCTTGAACTATTTCAAAATTACTCGAAACAATTTCGGTGACTATTTCAATATTCCCCGAAACAATTTCGGTGCTGTCCAAACTTTTCTCCGATATTCCGTATCCTCTCAAATGCGTCATCGAACCTTAAGTGTGTCACCCTACGGTTCGCGAATAAGATAGACATGATCGAGACTCCTCTCCGATCAATAATCAACAGCGGGATCTGGAGATCCGTGATGACTCCTATATATTCAACGATGACTCTCGTGATCGTGTGAACCAACAACGTCGTGAACTATTCCCTTTGTCTCGCGATATTTTACTTGTCCGAGATTCGATCATTGGTATCAACCATACCTTGTTCAATCTCGTTACCGACAAGTACTCTTTTCTCGTTCCCGTGATATAACATCCTTGTGATCATATCACGTGCTTGCAAGCGGTTTCGATGTGATATCACCGAGAGGGCCCAGAGTATATCTCTCCGTCATTTGGATGGAAAAATTCCACTCTTGATCCATGATCCTCAACTAATACTTTCCGAATACTTAACGACACCTTTATAGTCACCCTGTTACGGTGTGACGTTTGATGCCATCAAAGCACTCTTCCAATATCAGCGATTGACATGATCTCATGGTCTAAGGAATAAGTTACTTCGTATGTTTGATATAACAATGTAAACTAAATGACTTGATCGCATTGCTATATTCTCTTTGGGTATATGTTCATCACATCATTCTTCTAATGACATGACCCCGTTATTAATAACATCCAATGTTCATGATCAGGAAACCTTGATCATCAATTAATCAACGAGCTAGTTAAAAGAGAGGCTTTACTAGGAACCATTGTTTGTTTATTAAGCACACATGTATCAACGTTTCCGGTTAATACAATTCTAGCATGAGAAATAAACATTCATCATAAACAAGGAATAAGATAATAACCATTTTATTATTGCCTCTCGGGCATATTCCCTTCAGGATAAGCGGATGAAGCCACTAGTCCGGGATGTGAAATGCAATCAACAAGTGAGATAAAGATTCTCTATTTGCGTCCTCATGAGCTAAAACATGGGCACAAATCAAGTGTAATTTTGAAGGTTTAAAGGTAGCACACAAGCAATTTACTTGGAGTGGCGGTTAAATACCACATATAGGTAGGTATGGTGGACACAAATGGGAAGATTTTGGGCTCAAGGTTTGAATGCACGAGAAGCATTCCCTCTTAGTGCAAGTTTTTGGCTAGCAAGGTTGGGTAGCAAGCATAAGAATTGAGGTAAAACAAACAAAAACATATATGATAAAGCCAATCATGCAATCTTCCTTGAAGGTACAAACAAACTTATTTGAGAATACTAAGCTTATGGGCTAACAATAAATAAAGATCATGGAATAATATATCTACATGCAACTCCCTCTTTTCTACTTAAGTCCCAACGTATTGTTGCTACTGACCAATGCTAAGTTTGCCAAAACCAACTAGATTAACTTGAAGCTCCAACGTTGATACCAATACTAACAACAAGATCAACCATATAACAAAAATTGCAAACTAAAATAAAGTAGAGCAAGTAGATGATGGAACTTCTCATTAATATTTCATTACGGCAACTCAAACCAAGGGATACAACGATAACCAACTAAAGAGTGATACTTCCATACTGCAAACCATACTATATGATATTTCCTCTACTCATGACATGACTCTACTAAAAGGTAAAAAGGGTGAAAGATAAAGATGTGATACCACGACATTCCCCCAAGCATGGAACAAGCCAAGGGGATGCCAATACTGACGACGAATCAATTCTTCGGTGGTGGTGGTGAATCCTTCTCAATGAGCTTATCCATTGATTTCTTCAAATCTTCAATTGCGAACATAAGCATACGCATCATCTCCGTATTGCGATCAATACGGTCTGCGTCCTTGTCAGACGGTGAATCCCATCCATCAAGATTTTTCCCCCACACTTGAACAACTCGCATAGTTCATGTAAAAAGAGCAAATGATCACCATGATGGACATTTACATCACCTGAATAGCAGTTATCCATAACATGTTTAACCATCTTTATAGGTATTTTATAAGGATCCAAATCATCATGCAGTGGGTCACTTACTACCCTAGCTGTGGCAGCAATGCCCGCAAATAAGGACTCAAAAGGAGTTCCAAACATAGTGTAATAAAGTAGTAGACTGAAATAAAACCAACACTTACAGCAGAAGCTTCCTTTATCAATTCCACTTCCCAATAGCGCTTCACTCCCCGGCAACGGCGCCAGAAAATAGTATTGATGACCCACAAGTATAGTGGGGTGTATCGTAGTACTTTCGATAAATAAGAGTGTCGAACCCAACAAGGAGCAGAAGGTGTTGACAAGCAGTTTCGAGGAAGGAATAACTGTAAATACTAGAAAACAGATTTGTAGGGGTTTTTGATATTGCAGATTAATAAAGTGTGAGTAAATAAAATGCAGTAATAATAATTTCAGCGAGTGGACCAATCCTTTCTTCAGCAAAGGACAAGCCGGTGAGTTTACTTATGATTAACAAATGTTCTCGAGGACACACGGGAGGTTTATGTCAAGTGCTTTTGTTCCATGCAGCTGAATAATGTTCGGTGTTTTGATAAGTGTTGTGTGGGTGAACCTATGCTAATAAACCGTCCCATACAAGACTAATACATACTTGTTATTATACCCCTTGCAAGCATCCGCAACTACAATAAAGTAATTAAGAAATAAATCTAACCACAACTTTAAACTCCGGGATCCTACGCTCCCTCGTGTAATGGTTTCCTAACGGGGGTTTAGGTTTCTGTCACTCCGGCAACCCCACAATTAGTAGCCAAATACATGATGCATTCCCCTAGGCCCATAAATGGTGAAGTATCATGTAGTCGACGTTCACATGACACCACTAGAAGAATAACACCACAACTTAAATATCAAACATTAAATATTATTCAACATTACTTCACTACTAACAACTTGACTTCTCCCATGTACTCAAGAACAACATGAAATACTCACAACAAATCATATGGATCATAATTAGAGGTGATATAATGGATGATAACAATCTGGTCATAAAGTGCAAACACCAAGAAATCTCACAAGCATCAACTACTAACAAGTAATCCACACCGGGAGAGAGATCTAATGCAAAACAACGATAGACGCCCCTAATTGTTACAGCGGGATGAAGGTGGATAATGAGGGTGATGGTGCTGGTGGTGATGATGATGATGATGACGATCTTGATGATGCCCGGAGCGATGACGGTGACGATGGCGGTGATTTCCCCTCTCCGGAGAGGAATTTCCCCGACAGATTTCTCCCTGCTAGAGAGCTTTTCTCTCTCGGGTGTTTTCTGCCCCGCAGCGGCGGCCGAATAATTCTTCGAGGATGGAATGAGGCTTAGGGTTCCCTCGGGGTCAGGAGGCCAAAGATGACCCCCGGAGGTGGGCCAGGGTGGCCACACCCCTAGGTGTGGGCCCTGGTGGCCCCCCGCCGGCTCTCCTTCTGGCTGTGTTCCTCCTATGGACTTTTAGGAACCCCCGGATGTCCCTCTTCTTCTTCTGATCTTCTGAAATATGGTATCTCGACGGTGCTTTTTCCATCAGATTTCTGGTCCCGGTGTTTATTCTCCAAAAATTATAAAACTTGCAAAATAAGATAAAATAACATAAGAGATGCATCATAATATGAAATATATCGATGAATAACAGAAAATTATGATATAAAATAGTGATGCAAAATGGACGTACACTACTGTTTTACTACTACCATCATTGTTCTCTTTCATCTACTGCAAACAATACTATTTTCCACACCATACATCTAACCTCTTTGCTATCAGCAAAACCAGTGAGATTGACAACCTCACTGCTTCGTTGGGGCAAAGTGAATTCATTGTGTTGTGTAGGTTCCACGTTGCTGCTGAACCGGTAGTGCGCCCTACCACATCAACTGCATCAACCTTCAGAAGTTGCTTGTCCACCTACTGGTCGATTCAACCTTGGTTTCTTTTCTGAGGGAAAACTTGCCGCTGCATTCTTCACAACCTTCCACTTGGGGTTTACCAACGAGTGCAACCCTTGCACCATCAAGCTTTTCTGGCGCCGTTGCCGGGGAGGAAGAGAATTTCTGCAAGGGGAGTCTCTCACTTCTAATCTCTTTACTTTGTTTTTGTTTTGCTTAGTTTATTTTATTTTGTCTTATTCTAGTTGTCTTTTTGTATCCTTTTTTTAATCCTGTTAAAATGAGTACTCCTGAGAACACTAAGTTGTGTGACTTCACTAGCACAAACAACAATGATTCCATTAGCACACGTATTTCTCCACCTGCTCCTACTGCTGATTTTTATGAGATAAAGCCTTCCCTGTTAAATCTTGTTATGAGAGAGCAATTTTCTGGTGTTAGTACTGATGATGCTGCTGCCCATCTTAATAATTTTGTTGAACTATGTGAGATGCAAAAATATAAAGATGTAGTTGGAGATATTATTAAATTTAAATTGTTTCTTTCTCTTTGAGAGGAAGAGCTAAAGAATAGTTGAAATCTTTGCCTAGAAATAGTATTGATTCTTGGACTAAATGTAAAGATGCTTTCATTGGAAAATATTATCCTCCTACTAAGATTATATCTTTAAGAAGTAGCATTATGAATTTTAAGCAACTTGATAATGAGCATGTCGCTAAAGCTTGGGAAATAATGAAATCTTTAGTAAAGAATTGTCCCACTCATGGAGTGACTACTTGGATGATCATCCAAACCTTTTATGTAGGTCTGAATTTTTCTTCAAGAAACCTTCTGGATTCAGCTACTGGAGGATCCTTTATATCCATGACTTTGGGGGTGATACGTCACAAACATATCCTTAATTTCTGATGTTCCATGTTGTTTCCCACATGTTTGCTATACACTGTATGCCATTTTTATTGATTTTCCGGACTAACCAATTGACAAGATGCCACGGAGCCAGTTCCCTGTTTTATGATGTTTTTAGTTTCAGAAAATTTGTTCTGGAAATATTCTCAGAATTGGAAAATTCAAAGCCCGGAAGTTTTAGAATTCCCAAAGGTTCCACGGAGTCCCGAAGAGACCCAGAGGGGGGCCTTAGGGGGGCCCACACTATAGGGCGGCACACCCTTGGCCGCGCCATGGGGGGTATGGGACCCCCGGCCTCCATCGCCTTTGCTCTTTCGCCCATTTAATCTCCCCGAGGCGTAAGCCCTAATTAGATCCCACTTCATCCCGAAAAACACTTGAGGCCGCCATCATCATCATCCCGAGACCGGGAGGGTTCTGGAGCTGTCCTCGGTACCCTGTCGGGAGGGGACTTCATCACCGGAGGGGTCTACACCACCATGCCCTCCTCCGAAGTGATGCGTGAGTAGTTCATCCCTGGACTACGGGTCCATAGCAATAGCTAGATGGTTGTTCTCTCCACTTTGTACCTCATGTTTAGATCTTGTGAGCTGCCTAACATGATCAAGATCATCTTTATGTAATGCTACATGTTGTGTTTGCTGGGATCTGATGAATGTTGAATGATATGTCTTCTGATTATCAATCTATAATGTTATGTTCATGCATATGTTATTTATGATCTTGCATGCTCTCCGTTATTAGTATATGCTCTGGCCAAGTATATGCTAGTAACTCCAAGAGGGAGTATTTATGCTCGATAGTGGGTTCATGCCTCCTTTTCAACTGTGCTCGAGTGACAGAAACGTGACGGATGGAGGATGTTCTGTTGCCATTAGGGAGAAAACAACAATGCTTTGTCTAAGGATGATTTTATTGTTTACATTACACACTTTGCTTACTATGATTATCTATTGCTTGCAACTTAATACCCAACGTTTGTTCGGATTATATTAGGAGGGTGGATTTTTAGTCATAGATGCAGTTGGATGACGGTCTATGTATTTTGTTGTAACGCCCGCATGAATCACATAGTAATCTTTATATCTTGCATATGCACTATGGTGCAACCTTCATTTCTATCAATTGCCCAGCAGTAGTTTGTTCACCACACATGTTATTTATCTTTCACGAAGATACACCACTAGTGAACTGTGGACCCCGGTTCATTTTCCTCATACTGATAATACACCTACTGCTTTCATACTATTCCTACTGTTTTCCTACTGTTTTCCACACCATACGTTTAACCTCTTTGTGTTCAGCAAAACCGGCGAGATTGACAACCTCACTGCTTCGTTGGGGCAAATTGATTTGATTTTGTTGTGTAGGTTCCACGTTGCTGCTGAACCGGTAGTGCGCCCTGCCACCTCAGCTGCATCAACCTTCAGAGATTGCTTTTCCTCCTACTGGTCGATTCAACCTTGGTTTTATTTCTGAGGGAAAATTTGTTGCTACACTCTTCACACCCTGCGCTTGGGGTCTCCCAACGAGCATGTGTCTACACTCCATAAAGCTTTTCTGGCGTCGTTGCCGGGGACTTCGAAGTCATCAAGAAGCAACCACTCCCTCGTCAACTCTTGCACAATCTATTTTCTGGCGCCGTTGCTGGGGAGGAAGAGAATTTCTGCAAGGGGAGTCTCTCACTTTGACTGCTTTGATGGTGTGTTGGAAACGCCAAGAGGAGGGTGTGATGAGCAAGCGGCAAGAATTTCCCTCAGTTAAGAACCAAGGTTATCAATCCAGTAGGAAGAAGAGGATCTCGGAAAGGTTGATGCCACTGACGGTGGTGATGGTGCCTCACCGGTGTCAGCAACAACGTGGAACCTGCACACAACACAACCAAAATACTTTGTCCCAACCATACAGTGAGGTTGTCAATCTCACCGGTCTTTCTGAAAAAAAAAGATTAGACGTAGAGTGTGGAAAACGATGTATGCTTGCAGTAAGTAAAGAAAGTAGGAAATTGTTGTGGTTTGTTTAACAGTGTGGAAAAATGGACCGGGGTTCATAGGTTCACTAGTGGTGTATCTCCATAAAGATAACATGTTGGGTGAACAAATTACAGCTGGGCAATTGACAAATAGAGGTTGCACCGTAGTGCACATCATAACATGATGACTACTATGATATTTAGCGCGGGCATTACAGCAAAATACAAAGACCGAAATCCATATGCATCTATGACTAATAATCCACCCTCAGGTTATCATCCGAACCCCCTTAGGTATTAAGTTGCAAGCAACAGATAACTGCATTAAACAAAGTGTGTAATCTAAGCAATGATTATGCACGCGGGCGCTCTCACCGCTGTATTCTCCCTAATGGCAACATCACATCCCCCCTTCACGTTTCTGTCACTCGAGCAAGGCGATGAGGAGGCATGAACCCACTATTAAGCATAAATACTCCCTCTTGGAGTTACTATCAACTACTTGGCCAGAGCAACCACTAGCAACAAAAAGCATGCAATATCACAAATAACATATGCAATAAAGACTGTAATCAACTTGGCATAAGTTCAATATTCATCGGATCCTAGCAAACACAACATATAGAATTACATAAGATCAATCTCGATCATGATAGGCAGCTCACAAGATCTAAACATGGAGGCATATGAGGAGAACACAACCATCTAGCTACAGCTACGAACCTGTAGTCCAAGGATGAACTACTCACACATCACTCCGGAGGCAGGCATGGTGATGGGGAGGCCTCCGGTGATGATTTCCTCTCTGGCAGGGTGCCGGAAACAGCTTCAGAACCCCCCCGATCTAGGGTTGACGGTGACGGCGGCTGCAGAACTTTTCGGGGATTTTTGATCAGGTCTTTAGGGTTTTCCATCCGGAGGGAATAAATAGGCGAAAGGGCAAAAGCGGCGGAGATCCAGGGGCCCCACACCCATAGCGGGCGTGGACAGGGGGCCGCGCCTCCCTATGGTGTGGCTCCCCTGATGCCCGTCTCCGACTCTCCTTCGGTCTTCTGGATGCTTCCGGGGAAAATAGGACTTCCGGGCTTCAAACTTTCCAATTCCGAGAATATTTTCAGAACAACTTTTCTGAAACTAAAAACAACAGAAAATAGGAAACTGGCTCTGTGGCATCTTGTCAATAGGTTAGTCTGGAAAATTGATAAAAAAAATGCTATAAATAAGGGAGAAAACAAGTAGCAATTGACATAATATGATCATGGAGCATCATAAATTATAGATACGTTGGAGACGTATCAAGCATCCCCAAGCTTAGTTCCTACTCGTCCTCGAGTAGGTAAAAGATAAACCAATAATATCTGAGGTGACATGCTACTATCATAAACTGGATCATTATAATGTAAAAGCATATGTATGCTGAGATCATAGAACTTCAAACAGAAACATGATAAATAGAACTTTAATAATAAAGCATAGCAATCACTTTGCATCATGAAGAGTATCTTAAATAATGGATCATGGATAATAATGCAAAGAAATATAAACGTTTGTTTCAGGTATAGAGAAAGCATGGCAAAGCAGTATTTCGCTAGTCCTTAAGAGTGGGACAAAACATAAATGCCATGACACTTTCAAAGTTCATGAGGAAGACTAGAACAAATCATTTAAGAACAAATGATATCACATCATGATGTAATTATTGATGTTTATGGTACAAATGCACATAGCACTCAGAATGGCAAAAATGCTCTCTCAATTGTGCATAAAGTTAGAAGATGGAGACTCAACATAAAAGTAAAAGAAAGGCCCTTCGTAGAGGGAAGCAGGGATCACTCATGTGCTAGAGCTTTTTATTTTATTAAACAGAGGTATTAAAAGTTTGACACTCCTCCCATCCATCTTTCACAAACCATGGCTAATCGAATCCTCGGGTTCCTGCCAGCAATCACATACCGTGGAGGAGTGTCTATATTTTAGGAGAGGTGTATGTTAATGTCAACGAATGGTAAACAGACAATACAGTACGTCACAAGCCAAATGGATTCACAAGAGCGGCTCCCATTGTGAAGCACGCAACTGGTGTAGAAGGTCATCCCTCTTTCTCTTTTGTTTACACAATTATGCTTTGACTGATAAACCAGGGGCAAAAATAGTAAAGAGAATTTGTTTGTATTAATTTGGGGTTGGGCACACCGCTGCCAGCTCTTCTATCATTTGGATAAGCGGATGAAGCCAGTAGTCCAGGGTGTGAAATCCAATCAACAAGTGAGATAAATATTCTCTATTGACGTCCTCATGAGCAAAAACAAGAACACAAAACAAGAATAATTTTGAAGGTTTTAAAGGTAACACATGAGAAATTTACTTGGAGTGGCAGTTAAATACCACATGTAGGTAGGTATGGTGGACACAATGGGAAAAACTTTGGTTTAAGGAGTTTGGATGCACGAGTAGATCTCACACTTGGTACATTTGGAGTCTATCAAAAGACTAGGAGCAACAAATAAAGAGAGCATAAGAGCCATAATCATGCATATCGACATAAGCATCATTAATTAAAGCATAAGCAGTATCACAAGTTCAAAAAATAAGTGGTCATGGAGGCTATTCGTGACTGGTTTGTAGTCATAAACATGGTGTGATCATGCGCCAAGTCAACCAAATAAAACATTTGAAAGAGAATACCATAAATTGATGCTTTACTATGAAAAGAACAACTCATGGATCTTTCAAGACATATTAAACGCTCTCAGATATTTAAGGCTATTCATGCTACTCAATAACCACAAGGCTTTAAAACTAAAATAACATTTAGCATGGCATGAAAAAGTTCTAGCCACAATCTATACAAGCTTCTACTAGTACTGTTATAAATTCTACATCAAGCAACAATTTTCTTTTCCCAACAGGCAGCATAAAAGATATGTTTTAACAAAAAATACTCTTTATGATACAGCAAGCAAACATGAGAGTACTCATATAACACTACTAAAACTAACAGCTCTGATAAGAGAAGCATGCAAAACAGGAGCTAACTAAATGCACCAACCAGACAGAGATTAAGAATACAACGTATTCCCATGAAAAAGCGGAGCGTGTCACTGTCCAATAAAAGAATGCTGGGGTCCAACCAAGCTTATTGCAAAAATAAAAACAAACTGAAAGAAAAATAAAATAAAATAAAATAAAAGACGCCCCAAGTAAAGCACATAAGGTGTGACCGAATAAAAATATAGTTTCACTAGAAGTGACCTGATAATTTGTTGATGAAGAAGGGGATGCCCAAGGCATCCCCAAGCTTAGACGCTTGAGTCTTCTTGAATTTTTCTGGGATGTACCCCCGGGGCATACCCAAGCTTAGGCTTTTCACTCTTCTTTATCACATCATATCATCCTCTTCTCTTGACCCTTGAAAACTTCCTTCACACCAAAATTCTCACAATCTTCATTAGCAGCGTTAGTGCAATCGAAATAATAAATTCACATGGTTCAGTTTCAACACAATACTAGCACTCAAAAAAACATTAGATACTGTCACAACTTCTTTTAAAACTCGTTTTCTCAAAAGAACACCAAAATAAAGAGATTAAGATGCAAATGCAACTATTGGCAGAAATCTGTCAAAATAGGACATAAGGTAAAGATGTTCTTTTTAGAAAATCTTCTGTTGCTCTAATCAAAATGTGTTAAACTAAGAAAAGTTGCGTATATAGCTCAGGATTAAGCACAAAAAAATCAGGTCATTTTGAATTTTCTTTGATTTTATACGGAATAAACAGTGGACAGCAGAAATCTGTTTCCTGCGCAGAAATCAGAAATATAGTCTCAACTTTCCACTAGAGGCTTTACTTGGCTCAACAATAACACAAAATAAAAGATACAGCGGGGTTGCTAAGGAAATAGAAAACCCCCAGGTTCAAAGCACACAAAAAAAAACAAAGGAAAACGGGTTGAAAACAGAGAAATAAAACGGGTTGTCTCCCGATAGCGCTTTTCTTTAACGCCTTTCAGGTAGGCATATAAAGCAAAGATGCTCACATAAGAAATATGAATTAAGAAAAAGATAAAACAAAGAAGCAAGTATAAAACAAGTGTAACCCACTTCCTATGTATATTAATCTTGTAAAGAAATAAATTAAAGAAGCTTAAACTAAAAATCATGGGAAGGTAGAACAAGAGCAACTTCAAAACTTTCAACAAAAAGAGAGGTGTATTAGTAACATGAAAATTCCTACAACCATATTTTCCTCTCTCCTAATAAATTTCAGTAGCATCATGAACAAACTCAACAACATAATTAGCACATAAAGAATGTTTGTCATGGTCTAAAAGCACACAATTCATATCTAGCTCAAAAACAGTGTGATCAAAATTTAAAATCAGCTCTTCTTTTCCCCCACTTTTAGCAATAGCAAAACAAGATAATTGATCACTCTTAAAAGGTATAGGACACATTATATAAATCCTATTTTCAGTAGCATTATGATTTATAACATCAAGTAACATAGGACCATCATCAAGAGCATTATTATAGGATTTATCCAAGTAGGATGGATTATCACAAATAACAGTAGCAATATTATTCTCACAAGTTTCATTCATAATAGTATCAAGGTAACAAGTATAGCAAGTATCAATTTCATAAAATAATGTATTAGTTAAAGAGTTACTATTATTGGGAGGTAGACATGGGTAGCTCCATTCTTCCTCCTCTTGATCATCACTCTCCTCCTCTTTTTCATCCAATGAGCTTCTAGATTCATCAATTTCTTCTTCCATAGGCTCCTACAAGGCATTACTTACTTCCTTAGGTTGAGAGATTTATTAATATATTATGTATTAATTACAATCCTTGTAATTATCAAAGCAATATTCAAGTATAGCATAAATCTCGTATTTATAAGGTGCATCATCAATACTTTCAAGTAAATAGGCAATTTCGAATGCACCCTTCCAAGCAATTAATTCTTCAATTTGTTCCAAATCATATAATTCATAATTTCCCTTAACATAATAAGATATGGTAACATCATAATTATACTCACATTGAAAAGGGAGGTGTTTATACCTCCTACAGCAACAAGATTTATCAAAGCAATAAGTAACATTATAGGTGGAGCACAAGTTTTTAGCATAGTCATGCAATTTATTAATTTGCTCCCATAAGTGTATCCCTTTTTGTGGCAAGAGGTGTTCCTTATAATGTTTTTGTTGTTCATCTGTGAACCCACCTTGCCTAAAATATCTAGTTTCAAAGACATCAAACATTGATAGCGACCATGATAAAGCAAAAATAGCAAGTGAATGCTTCACTTGAAAATACTTGAGTTGCTTCCTATGCTATAAAGTAAACTATTTTTTTTGTGTTTTTGATAAAGAGAGGCAAAACAAGACAAAAATAAAAACAAGACAATAATAAAAAAAATAAAGAGGTTGAGAGTGAGATACTCCCCTTGCCAGAAGACTTCTTCCTCCTCGGTAATGGCGCCAGAAATTCTTTGACTGCTTTGATGGTGTGTTGGAAACCCCAAGAGGAGGGTGTGATGAGCAAGCGGAAAGAATTTCCCTCAGTTAAGAACCAAGGTTATCAATCCAGTAGGAGGAAGAGGATCTCAGGAAGGTTGATGCCACTGACGGTGGTGATGGCGCCTCACCGGTGTTAGCAACAGCGTGGAACCTGCACACAACACAACCAAAATACTTTGTCCCAACGGTACAGTGAGGTTGTCAATCTCACCGGTCTTGCTGAAAACAAAGATTAGACGTATAGTGTGGAAAATGATGTATGCTTGCAGTAAGTAAAGAAAGCAGGAAATTGTTGTGGTTTGTTTAACAGTGTGGAAAAATGGACCGGGGTTCATAGGTTCACTAGTGGTGTCTCTCCATAAAGATAACATGCTGGGTGAACAAATTACAGCTGGGCAATTGACAAATAGAGGTTGCACTGTAGTGCACATTATAAAATGATGACTACTGTGATATTTAGTGCGGGCATTACAACAAAATACATAGACCGAAATCCATCTGCATCTATGACTGATAATCCACCCTCAGGTTATCATCCGAAACCCCTTAGGTATTAAGTTGCAAGCAACAGATAACTGCATTAAACAAAGTGTGTAATGTAAGCAATGACTATGCACGCGGGCACTCTCACCGTTGTTTTCTCCCTAATGGCAACAACACATCCTCCCCCTTCACGTTTCTGTCACTCGAGCAAGGCGATGAGGAGGCATGAACCCACTATCAAGCATAAATACTCCCTCTTAGAGTTACTATCAACTACTTGGCCAGAGAAACCACTAGCAATAGAAAGCATGCAAGAACACAAATAACATATGCAATAAAGACTATAATCAACTTGGCATAAGTTCAATATTCATCGGATCCCAACAAATACAGCATATAGAATTACATAAGATCAATCTCGATCATGATAGGCAGCTCACGAGATCTAAACATGGATTCATATGAGGAGAAGACAACCATCTAGCTACAGCTACGAACCTGTAGTCCAAGGATGAACTACTCACGCATCATTCCGGAGGCAGGCATGGTGATGGAGAGGCCTCGAGTGACGATTTCCTCTCCGGCAGGGTGCCGGAAAAAGCTTAAGAACCCCATGATCTAGGGTTGATGGTGACGGCGGCTGCGAAACTTTTCGGGGATTTTTGATCAGGTCTTTAGGGTTTTCCATCCCGGGGGAATAAATAGGCGAAACAGAAAAGGCGGTGGAGCTCTAGGGGCCCCAGACCCATAGCTGGCGCGACCAGGGGGGTCGCGCCACCCTATGGTGTGGCCCCCCTGATGCCTGTCTTCGACTATCCTTCGGTCTTCTGGATGCTTCCGGGGAAAATAGGACTTCCAGGCTTCGAACTTTCCAATTCCGAGAATATTTCGAGAACAACTTTTCTAAAACTAAAAACAGCAGAAAACAGGGAACTGGCTTTATGGCATCTTGTCAATAGGTTAGTCCAGAAAATCGATAAAAATGCTATAAATAAGGGAGAAAACAAGTAGAAATTGGCATAATATGATAATGGAGCATCAGAAATTATAGATACGTTGGAGACGTATGACACTTCCAATCTCTTTTCTTTGTTTTTGTTTTGCTTATTTTATTTTATTTTATTTTATTTTGTCTTGTTTGCTTCTCTTTATCAAAAACACAAAAAATAGTTCTTATTCTAGTTGTTACTTTTGTTATTTTGTTGTTATTTTTCATCATGTTGTTCTCTAAGTTTACCCTTAAAGATCTTCCAGTAGGTAGTGGTTCTATACTTGGAAAGGATACCATTAAAGAATTCTTCAATAATGTCAGTAAGCATGAAAATTTAGAGGAAAACTCCATAGTAGAACTTGCTCCAAATTATGATACTGCTGCAACTTCTTTAGTTCACATGTTGGAAGCTAGGTTTCTTAACCTCCATCCCATATTACAACATATGTTCCTCAACTTGAATAACACTGAAGATGTTGAAAAATGAAAATTTTATTTTAGAAACCATGCTTAAAGAATTTGGAGATGTTGCTATAAAAGCTAGAAAAATGTTCGAGCGTTTCAATATGCTAGGCTCATCCGTAGATGTTGTTGGTGCTCTCAAAAAATCTGAACCTCATAATGAAAATAAGGAGAAAATATCAATACCCTTTAAATTGATAGCATTCCATGAAGCCCAAGAAAATAATTTTGATTGGATTCTTTTTGAGAGTTTATTTGATTAGAATAGTGATCCTAAAAGTTCTAAGAGAGAAGCCTCTGAAACTCACTTAGATAAAACACAATGCATTATTAAGGAATTGCCAAATCTTGATTTGGATGCTTTTTCACTTGAAAATACTTGATTCCACTTTTCTGGGCCTAGCTAAAAGGCGTTAAAGAAAAGCACTTCTTGGGAGATAATCCATGGTTTTATTTTTGCTTTGTTTTCTTTGATTCAAGGGGTTGTATACTTCTGTAGAACCTCCTTTGTATCTTTATTTTCATGTTTTAGTAGTGCCAAGTTGTAACATCCCAAATTTTGCTAACAAGTGTTGCGGTGTGGTGTTCATGACATACATGAATGAAAACATTGGTTAAAATATTTCATTTGAAAACAATAAGTGAAATGACCAAAAACCACTTAAAGTGGTCACCGAAAATTTAATTCAAAAACATTTTCAAATTGGGAAAACAAAAACATGGCAAGGTTGGAAATTTTATAAGGTTTCCAAAAAGTATTTTCAACAATTTTTATTCTTGTAAAAAGGCCCTCAAAACTTTGTTTTAGTTCTGTTTTTAAAAGAGAAAAGGACCTCTTGGTGATTTCTGGAAGTTCCAGGGTTTTTTTCACAAAACCGACCTTTTGTCTCTTCCACCTCCGGCCAGAAGGATGGAAAACCGCCGACGGAGCCCTCGCCACGTCCTGCTTCGTCCCGCACGGATACGAAGCCGAGGAAGGTGTCGTGCCCCTCCTCTTCTCCTCCGCTCCCCTCGTAGCTCCCTCACTCTCTGTCTTTCCACAGAAGAACCCGAACCCGACCGAAACCCTAGCTCCCTTGGGCGCTATGGCGCCGTCGCTGTGCGCCACCTCGATCTCAACGGAGAGGCTCTGGAGGAGCTCCTGGATCTCCTCTACCTCCCCGTCCACCCTCGCTTGTAGGGATTCCCTCTACCGTGCGAATCGGGTCGTCTTCTCCACGGCCGGCCACCTTCGTTTCTGCATGGCGCCGCCCACTCCGGCCCCGCCTCGTCCAACCAACCTCACCGTCGTGTTCTTGGTGTGTTGAGGGTCCTCCAGGACCCCTCCATCTTCCCCCTTCCCCTTTGGATAGTCGGGACACCGAGCGCTGCCGCTCACTGCCGTAGACGGTGGTCGCCGGAGCTTCTCGGGTGACCATTTTGTCACCTCCACCACCCAGTAGGCTCCCCGCGCGGTCCACTCCCTATGCGCTAGTCCAACTCTTCAATCGTGCGGTGGTTCGCCGGATTTCGACACGAGCAGAGTCGCCGGCCAGCCGCTGGCGTCACAGTGACGGCAGCGTGACGTCGCTGCGGGCCAGCCCTGTCAGGTTTAAACTGTTTTTAGAAAACGTCTTTCGACTCACACGTGGGCCCACCCTTTAATAATTACAGAAAATGTTTAATTTTGTAAATTCAATAACTATTGTTTTATAACTCAGACAAATAAAAGGAAGGTACCAAAATGTTCAGAAAATTATTTCCAACCCAAATATGTCATTTCCACACATGTTTGACAAAGTTGAAAATTGAACATTATTTGAATTTGCTTAAATCATTTAAAACAAAGAAAATAAGTTTTTAATCAATAAAATTAGAAAATTACAAGTTATATACCAAAATGATCAAAATGACAAATGCAACCTAGTTATGATGTTTTCAAATAAATTTGAGCAATTAAAATTGTACTCCACTTCCAGAATCGCCCGAAACACCCTCCGCGGTCCATTTCGGGGTTAATTTCAACATAGTTGCATATTTGCCATACGAACCCTAGCAACCCATAGAACATGTTTAAGGCTTTATTTAAGTGCATTAACTTGCTCATGCATACATATTGAGCATTGCATCGATGCCATGTTTGATTGTTTTTCCTCTTTTCGGTGTTATTCCTTCTCGGTAGAACGCGATTCCGAAGAGAAGGCCAACGATGCTTTGGGTGAATACTTGATCCTAACCGACAAGTCAAGCACTTAGCCCTGAAGTCTTCATCTGGTTTTATTAAATCAAGGCAAGCATAACCTCTTATCTGTCCATATATGATTTTGAAAGACTTTTGACTCGCGTACATTGCATTTGATTCAAATGTATCCTGTGTCACTAGTTAGAGTTCTCCTATATTATGCATAGCCTATTTAATCCTGATCCACTACTCCTAGCAGCCATAGGTTTGATTGTGTTCATCGCCAAAGCCTTAAATATGCTGTGCTTAGTCATACATTCTTGTTATCTCTGGTCCATCTGGTTGATGAATCAGAGTTGCGAATGAATCTAGTATGATAGGATGTTGTGGAAAGTTAAGACAACTTGTTTAACATGATTTAAAGGTGTGGATGATGATACCACAGAGGGTCTATGGTTTTTGTCTCATTCATGCCCCTAGGAGCGAGTTCTCGTCTTCGAGCCAAGACTGAGCGTGCATCCACACGGGGCTTAGATTCCCCTCGGCCTCAACTTGCCTAGTTTGTTCCATTAGTCGTCTAGTTCGGGATTTCCATTTGGATTTGCGGGGATATTAAAAACACTTTCAAAACTAGGACGTGGGGATGTATCGGCGCTTTGCGGGTAGGTAATCATCGAGCATTGCGCACAACGATAGAGACCCGACAAGAGATGACCACTCCCTGTTGGCGGACCATCTCTACTTGGAGCGACTCATGGAATAGGCGAAGCAAGGGAAAGGTCATGGTCAACCTCCATCTGTCAGCACTTCCCGGAATAGTGCTAACGTTCTGGCATTAAGAGTTGGTTGGTACGTGTGGTTAAAGTTGTACACCCCTGTAGGGTTAAATCTTTTCGAAAAGTCGTGTCGGCGGTTAAGGACGACTTGGTGACGGATTATGTGATCATAGCTAACTTGAACAGAATGACTAAAACTTGCTGATAACGAATGAAGGATGCCTCCTCGGAGATGCCGAGAGGGGTTACCTTGTAGCATGAGTTTTTGAAAAAGGGAAATGTATATTAATATCGCGGAGACACAAACTACACCCAGCCTCTGCAACAACGCAATAACCATAGTCATTACGGATGCACACAACCGAAAGACAATAAAAAAAAGGAAGTAAAGTCCCGCTACACAGTTATAGTCCTTGCAGCAGCCGCACAACCACCACCTAAAAGACAACTGATGTCCAGCTCTTCAAAAACAACGTCTTCAAGAAGATCGATGCCAGGCACAACCAATTAATGCCAGACCTTGGGTTTTCACCCTGAAGATGATCCTCGCCCTCAAAACAATGTCTCCAACAATACCAGTGCCAGGCACAACCAATTAAGGCTAGACCTTGGGTTTTCATCCTGAAAGGTAGGACTTTGGACTTCACGCATGCTGTCGGCCCCTCTTACATACCGCTACCACAAATCTTGTACCTCCAAGCCAGTTCCCCATCGATGCAAAGACTCCGAACACTATTGCTAGTCCTCCAATCTCACCTTCGACGACCGTGCATTGCGACCGGATTCCACCGATCCAGCATCGCCCATGGGAGTTCGCCGGCGGAGCCTTCCGGGTCGACACCCCGGCTTGATCAAAGAGGACCTACATCAGGCAGATCTTAGTCCTCGCGCGGGTTGGAACCCTAGGACCGCCGCCATTATTGAGCATACCGGAAGGCCCCCACACCGCCGGTCGGAGCAGCAAAGGAGTCGGTCGAAGAAGCCACTCCGTGAGACAGCCTCTCTTCCACCTCCAACTCGCCACCCCGGCAACGTCCTCCGACGGGATGGCATCAGAGGAGATAGAAGCCCGGTTTGGTCAGTCCAGATCTGATCCCAATAGGACCAGATTGAAGCCCCAACTGCCACCATCGTCCAGGCGGCCACCGGCGGCACACCGTCGTCTCCTCACCGCCCGTCCGTCGAAAGATCTCAGGCTCAGCGCGGGTGCCCATCTGGAACCGCCGTCGGTCATCAAGGTGCCGCCGCTTGCCGTCGCACAGCCAGAAAACCGCCCTGGACGCCGTGCGCAGTGCACTTCCCGAGGCGCCCCAACCACATCCAGGAGCCGCAACCACTTCCTCCTACCCTAAGCACGCACGATGCCGGGTGCCGCCACCACCACGGCCCTGGCCAGCGGCAGTCTTAGCCGGTTGAGAGGAGGGGCTAGACGGCGGTGGGATTGGTTCCCCCGACGTCGCCCTGAGGTGGCGGCGCGAGGGGGTCGAGAGGTTAGGTTTTCTCCGTTCTATGGAGTGGTTGTAGCATGAGCTACCGGAACAACTTGAGGTGGTGATCTTTGAAGCACGAGGTGCTGAAATGACTTTGGTGGATTAAAAGATGATGATATCAGCAGTTGAGTAGCTTTCTCATCTGTTTTCAAAATACCCCATGAGACGTGCTATTCTTTCCATAACTTGGAAAAAAGATGGCTTTATGCAAAATAACCTTCATAACTCTTTCTAAAAGAAGCGGATATATAATAGGTTGACTAAGTCTTGTTGAGTACTTCCCGTACTCATGTTTGCTTCAACTTGGTTCAGGTGGAGTTCCTCACATCGGTGGTTTTTCGACATGGACATCGACGAGTAGTTTGGGGTTCCCAGGTAGCAGCCTAGAATCTATGGGCTGGGACGTCGCCTTATGTTGCAGCCTCTTAGGCCTTTCTGGTTCTAGTTTATTAGCAACATATTTTTCCTTCCGTTGTTTGATAACATGTTGGGTCGTGTGACCTTTGTTTGTAAAGCTATTCTCTAGTAATGCCTGTTTAATACAACTTTCATGTCTAGAGTGCTGCTTTGATCGGTTGTTGGTTTTGAGCTCATTGTTATACAGTTTTGGCTATGCCTGCGTAGTTGTCGCAGTCGAGGGGTTGTGGAGCCGATGATCCATTTCCGAGCACGCCTACCGATGTTATCCGGCCCGGGGCTTGGTAACCCCAATAACCCCGATTGTTGTTGCACTTCCTGGACACATAGCAGCTCTGTATAGCTTTGGTCCCGTTCCTTCAGTTTCATACGATTTGTGGATGCTTTGATATGCATAGTTGGTTATGACTAGCATGGACATAAGGAGTAGTAGTACCGATGTTATCCGGCCTGCGTGCCAATGAATCCGGTCTACCTGCTGTTGTTTGTTGCGGCCGGGGCTGGTAACCGCGAAGCACTTGTAGGTCCATGACTAGGAGCGCATAACAGTATGTATACCTCTGGGTCCGGGGTCGTGACAAGTCATGGTATCAGAGCAGGACTGCCTGTAGGAAAACCTTACTACCTGGTCGATGTTGAGTCTAGTGTTTGAGAAAACTATTTTTGAAACAAAAAATGAGTTGTGAAAATCTCTTTAGGATTCTTTTTACTACTTATCTGGTATCGCTCTAACTCTGGGTCACCTTACCTGTTTGGATTTGAAAAAGTTATGGTCATTCAAGACCTAGGTGCCTTCTTTGGCAAGAACGTCTTTTACCCAAGTTGACCTAGTTATGAGTTTCTAGAGTCGTGTGTGTTTCATACTCCGTTATCTCTTGATTCAAATGGGAGATTCTTTTCCATCCTAACCTCTCAGAATTGTCTGGATTCCACATCCTTGTGTTTAGAGTCACAAATCAAGAAACTTCAAGATTTCCTTTTCATCTCGAATGTATCCTTTGCCTTTTGCTCAAGTAATTCCGGAGCTATGTTTGTCTTTCGAAAGATACTTCGTGATAGATACTCATAGTGTCCTTTAAGGCACTCAGATAGTAGTTACTCCTTTCTTTGTGTTTTAACCGTTGGACTTGAACCGAAGGTCCCGGAATGTGTTAAATTGTGGTGGGTTGAATCATGTGGTTTTATAACCACGTGGTGCTCACGCTATCAGTACATGATGCTGACCTTTAACCCAAGATCCATTCCGTTGGCCCTGAGGAACATCTTCTACCTCAGGATGGCTAGGTAATTTCAACTCCAATAGCCATAGGTTTTCTCTTGGAATCAAAAAGGGATCACAACAAGAGTGGTCATCATGAAACCCACAACATCGTTCTTAATTCAGTTATATCGATCTTTTAGCATGGGTTTTACAAACGAGTATGACCCTGTGCATCAACTTGATCTTAGAATTTCTCTTGAGCATGATTCTACCTTTTAGTTGCTCTCAAATCCCTATACGTTGTTTTGGACACCAAGTTGCATAAGTGTGTTGGAGTTTCCAACACATTTGCTCTCGTGTTCCGTCAGAATGTTCCACCTTGGAATGTAAGGAGAAACAAACTCCAGTACCTCGTTCCTCTCCAGGACCAGGTCAAAGTTTTGTAATTCGGAGACTAAAGAAGTTTCATTAGCTTCTGTTCTATTCTACCTTCGAGTATCTCACTCTTTTATAACAAGAGGTCGTGACTAGTTTCATGGCCTTATTGATGAAGTGATTCTCTTAGACGTCTTCACTCCCCCTTCCTCGAAGCTTGAATGCTTGAGAATGATGGATGTGCATTGATTTGTGTATCAGATACTCTTAGAAATTTTAATTGCTTTGAAAATTTATGAAACATCTGTATCCTTCTTAGCAATATTGGTCACCCGGTCTCCATAAAGTTGACTGTGTTACCAAACCCGTTCATTTTAGTGCAAATTTTCGGTCAGAGAGTTAGGTTCATGCCGAAGCTCTCATAACCATAAAATTTTGCTTTAAAGAGCAAGAATATTTTTGAACTCTGAGACACTTAGGTAGGTTGTGATATTCTGGTTGTCTTTCTAGAAGTATCACTAGGTTTTACCTGACCATGATGTCTAAACCAGGAGTAATTTGAACTACTCCTTTCTCCAAGAACTCCGCTGGACACCCTGGACTAGTAGGTTGAGCTTAAACAACAACTTGGAGAGTTGAAAGGCAAAAGCTCCGCCTAACTTGATCCTTTGTTAAGGGATGTCTAGTTTCCTTTGTGTTGAAGTATGGTAGTATATCCGCAATGGACATGCCATCATTCTACCTCTTGATTTGATTTGGGCTATCGTCAAATCAAGCTCAGATTCAAGGACTATCCTTATGGTGTTTTTACTCATGGTGTTTTGCTCGGGTACACCTTCATGTCCTTTATTCTGACCAATATTTTGCCTTGTTGTTGTATCATATAAATCCATCCTCCTGGGGTGTTTTTGATAAGAATGTTGTCGAGCCCATCAATGACATTCCTATTTTCCCCAAGTCGTGAGAGGTTCCAGTTGAACACTTGGCACTAATGTTGGAAACTTTTGAGAGCCATATTTGTGTTGTCACGAAGCTTGTGTTCTCGATGTTCGAAGTGACTTTCTCCGGTTCATGTGCTTATGGTGAAAGTTGTCGCCGTGGATCCGAGTATAGTTTTCTTGTTTCCTCGAGAATAATCCCAACTAAGTCATGCATATGTGGACTATTCTTGAGATGGTAGGTTGTTACCTCCATTTATCTGAAGAAGTTTGCATCCACACCAAGCCACTGACTGATTGTTTGTGAAAGAGAAGAAGTCCAAGAAATTTGTTATCTTTGTAATCTCCTCCCAACAAGGACTCCGATGTGTTTCATTACAAGTAAACCATGTAGGTGCAACTGTTTGTTTTTTGCAAGTTGCTAATACATGAGTTTTGCAATATCGCTCATCTTGCTGAGCGTGACATTATAGTCAATATCTTGAGAATCTAGTGTATGCATCTCATTGGTAACCGGCGCAACCTCTTCGATCAAACGTACAGAGTCCGAGTTATCCAACCACTAACCAGAGCTGAATCTCAAGCAGCAACAATGGTTGGTTTTTCCTCAAGGATATTGAATCAGGTCTTTTCAAAATCCGGCTTGATGTTGTGGTTGACACAATTAGCCGCAAGGCCTAACGCCACGTCTCTTTGAACCGTAAGAATAACCACCTTCCGTGAGGATTCTAGTGCGACTTATTCTAGGAGTTGTCCTCACTGTTCTTCCAATCTGAATTTTGTTTTCCAATTGATGTCCTATTGAAGGCTTAACGTAAGCTTGATATTGGTATTTAGGACATCAGGAGAACTTGGAAGTTGATTTGTTCAAAGTCTCTCTATCAATCCTCCATACCTCTCTTCTAGTGGAAACAAGTTCATCATGAGAACATCTCGTGGTGTTTTGTAACCGCCATTGATCAGTTCCCTTTTTCATGTTGTTGGTACTTGAAGTTCTGTTCATCTCACGCATTGTGTGAATTTGTCAGTCACTTCATCCATGGGGTCTCAGCCATGTGGTAAACGTATTTTTACGTCCAAACTACAAAAGGAAAGAGATTCCTTATCCCTCTCGGTGTTTCAGTCCCCGTTGGTTACCCATCCTTATGGTGTGACCAAGAATTTCTCCTTACTTACGGTGTTCCAACATTCCCTGGTTACTCATCTTCTGCCGTGAAGTAACATCACAATTCTTGACAAGGATTTTTACAAACCTTGATGAAATGAATGAAAGTTTCATCTTCAATGTCCACTCCGAAGAGTGAACATGATTCTGTATCCAAACCTTCTCTGGACGCATATTCCCAATGTGATCATGTGTTCTATTCCGTCTACGGATATTACTTTGTGGTATCCAAGACACTCCTTTCCATCTTGGTATTCTGTTTTGAGGAAACCTCAGTGTCACAAGTTGTTCAACCTTTCTTCTCCAAAAGTATTTAAAGTCTTGTGCAAAGTTCATATTCTAAATCCTTTCAAGAACATTCTCCACAAACTTGAAACCATCTCTTATTCCCTTCGTTATCTTGATGTGTTTCATGCACGTTAACTCAAAAATTTCTTTATAAACTTTCCGGTCATGAGTTATCCGTGAGATACTCGATCTTCGTGAAGATCAAATCCTAAAAGTTTCCCTCTTACCTAAGGTGTATCCGTTCAATACTTCACGATGCTATTGATCAACCTCTTCAAGAAGAAACCGCAAGGTTCGAGAAGATCGCTCAAAACCGGTGTTCCTTCTTTCTTTCTCCTTCGGGAATTTGGGACGAGATTCTTGTAAGGGGGGTAGATTCGTAACATCCCAAATTTTGCTAACAAGTGTTGTGGTGTGGTGTTCATGACATACATGCATGAAAAAATTGGTTAAAATATTTCATTTGAAAACAATAAGTGAAATGACCAAAAAACCACTTAAAGTGGTCACCCAAAATTAAAATAAAAAAACATTTTCAAATTGGGAAAACAAAAATATGGCAAGGTTGGAAATTTTATAAGGTTTCCAAAAAAGTATTTTCGACAATTTTTATTCTTGCAAAAAGGCCCTCAAAACTTTGTTTTAGTTCTGTTTTTAAAAGAGAAAAGGACCTGTTGGTGATTTATGGAAGTTCCAGTTTTTTTTTTTGGAAAAACAACCTTTTGTCTCTTCCACCTACGGCGAGAAGATTAGAAAACCACCGATGGCACCCTCGCCACGTCCTGCTTCTCCCCGCACGGATAAGAAGCCAAGGAGTGTGCCGTGCCCCTCCTCTTCTCCTCCTCGCAGCTTCCTCACTCTCTGTCTTTCCGCGGAAGAAACCGAACCCGGCCGAAACCCTTGCTCCCTTCGCCGCCATGGCGCCGTCGCTGTGCGCCGCCTCGAGCCCAACGGAGAGGCTCTAGAGGAGCGCCTGGATCTCCTCTACCTCCCCGTCCACCCTCGCTTGCCGGGATGCCCTCTATCGCGCGAATCGGGCCGTCTTCTCCACGGACGGCCGCCGTCATTTCTGCACGGCACCGCCCACTCCGGCCCCGCCTCGTCCAGCCAACCTCACCGCCGTGTTCTGGTGAGCTAAGGGTCCTCCAGGACCCCTCCATCTTCCCCCTTCCCCTCTAGTTAGTTGGGACACCGAGCACCGCCGCTCTCTGCCGCAGACAGTGGTCGCCGGAGGTTCTCCGGTGACCATTTGGTCACCTCTGCCACCCATCAGGTTCCCCGCGTAGTCCACTCCCTTATGTGCTAGTCCGCCTCTTCAATCGTGCGGTGGTTCGCGGGATTTCGATAGGAGCAGAGCCGCTGGCCAGCCGCTGGCGTCATAGTGACGTCAGCGTGACGTCGCTGCGGACCTGCCCTGTCAGGTTTAAACTGATTTCAGAAAACGTCTTTTGACTGTCATGTGGGCCCCACCCCTTTAATAATTACAGAAAATGTTTAATTTTTTAAATTTAATAACTATTGTTTTATAACTCAAAAAAATAAAAGGAAGGTACCAAAATGTTCAGAAAATTATTTCAAACCCAAATATGTCATTTCCACACATGTTTTACAAAGTTGAAAATTGAACATTATTTGAATTTGTTTAAATCATTTAAAACGAAGAAAATAAGTTTTTAATCAATAAAATTAGAAAAATACAAGTTATATACCAAAATTCTCAAAATGACAAATGCAACCTAGTTATGGTATATTCAAACCCATTTGAGAAATTAAAATTGTACTCACTTCCAGAATCGCCCGAAACACCCTCCGAGGTCCATTTCGGGGATAATTTCAACATAGTTGCATATTTGCCATACGAACCCTAGCAACCCATCGAACATGTTTAGGGCTTTATTTAAGTGCATTAACTTGCTAATGCATACATATGTTTTATTGTTGTTCCTTTTTTTGTTGTTATTCCTCCTCGGTAGAACGCGACTCCGAAGAGAAGGCCAGCGGTGCTTTTGGTGAATACTTGATCCTAACCGACAAGTCAAGCACTTATCCCTGAAGCCTTCATCAGGTTTTCTTAAAGCAAGGAAAGCATAACCTCTTATATGCCCATATATGATTTCAAAATACTTTTGATTCTCGTACATTGCATTCAATTCCAATGTATCTTGTGTCAGTAGTTAGAGTTCTCCTATATTATGCATAGCCTATTTAATTCTGGTCCACTACTCCTAGCAGCCATAGGTTTGGTTGTGTTCATCGCCAAAGCCTTAAATACATTGTGCTTAGTCATACGTGCTTGTTATCTCTGCTCCATCCGGTTGATGAATCAGAGTTGCGAATGAATCTAGTATGATAGGATGTTGTGGAAAGTTAAGAGAACTTGGGTAACATACTTTTAAGGTGTGGATGTGAGACCACAGAGGGTCTGTGGCTTTTTGTCTCGTCCCCTAGGAGAGAGTTCTTGTTTTCGAGCCAAG
The DNA here is from genome assembly GCA_028641055.1 of Alopecurus myosuroides. NCBI lineage: Eukaryota > Viridiplantae > Streptophyta > Magnoliopsida > Poales > Poaceae > Alopecurus > Alopecurus myosuroides. The sequence continues at coordinate 182,117,799 of CM054057.1, forward strand.
ACTGAGCGTGCATCCACATGGGGCTTAGATTCCCCTCGGTCTCAAGTTTCCTAGTTTGTTCCATGAGTCGCCTAGTTCGGACTTTCCATTTGGATTTGCGGAGATATTAAAAACACTTTCGAAACTAGGACGTGGGGATGTATCACGCTCTGCGGGTAGGTATTCGTCGAGCATTGCGCACAACGATAGAGACCTGGCAAGAGATGGCCACTCCATATTGGCGGACCATCTCTACTCGGAGCGACTCATGGAATAGGAGAAGCAAGGGAAAGGTCGTGGTCAACCTCCATCTGTCGGCACTTACCGGAATAGTGCTAATGTTCTGGCATTAAGAGTTGCTTGGTACGTGTGGCTAAAGTTGTACACCCCTGCAGGGTTAAATCTTTTCGAAAAGTCATGTCCGCGGTTAAGGACGACTTGGTGACGGATTCTGTGATCATAGATAGCTTGAACATAATGACTAAAACTTGCTGATAACGAATGAAGGATGCCTCCTCGGAGATGCCGAGAGGGGTTACCTTGTAGCATGAGTTACCGGAACAACTTGAGGTGGTGATCTTTGAAGCACGAGGTGCTAAAATTACTTTGGTGGATTAAAAGATGATGATATCAACAGTTGAGTAGCTTTCTCATCTGTTTTCAAAATATCCCATGAGACGTGCTATTCCTTCCTCAACTTGGAAAACAAAGATGTCTTAACGCAAAATAACTTTCATAACTCTTTCTAAAAGAAGAAGATATATAATAGGTTGACTAAGTCTTGTTGAGTACCTCCCGTACTCATGTTTGCTTCAACTTGGTTTAGGAGTTCCTCACATCGGTGGTGTTTTGACATGGACATCGACGAGTAGTTTGGGGTTCCCAGGTAGCAGCCTGGAATCTATGGGCTGGGACGTCGCCTTATGTTGCGGCCTCTTAGGCCTTTCTGGTTCTTGTTGGTTAGCAACATAATTTTCCTTCCGTTGTCTGATGAAATGTTGGGTCGTGTGACCTCTGTTTGTAAATCTATACTCTAGTAATGCCTGCTTAATACAACTTTCATGTTTAGAGTGCTGCTTTGACCGGTTGTTGGTTTTGAGCTCATTGTTATATAGTTTTGGCTATGCCTACATAGTTATCGCAGTCGAGGGGTTGTGGAGCCGATGATCCATTTCCGAGCACGCCTACCGATGTGATTTGGCCTGGGGCTTGGTAACCCCAGTAACGGCTTGGTAACCCCAGTAACCCTCGATTGTTGTTGCACTTCCTGGACACATAGAAGCTATGTATAGCTTTGGTCACGTTCCTTCAGTTTCATACGATTCGTGGACGCTTTGATATGCATAGTTGGTTATGACTAGCATGGACAGAAGGAGTAGTAGTACCGATGTTATCCGGCCTGCGTGCCGATGAATCCGGTCTACCTGCTGTTGTTTCTTGCGACCGGGGCTGGTAACCCCGAAGCCCTTGTGGGTCCATGACTAGGAGTGCATAACAGTATGTATACCTCTGGGTCTATGGTCGTGACACAAGTGAGGTTTCTTACAAGAGTTGGAGTTAGTTTTCGGATTTCTGTTGTTCACCGTAAAAAATCATATAATTCACAGAAAAATCAGAATGACCTGAAGTTCTTTGTGCTTATCTCTCAGCTAATTCCTCAACTTTTTCGTTCTTTAAGTTTTCGATCTGAGCAACGTAAGTTCCTTGAAAAAATTCGTCTTTACACACTGTTCTGGTTTTGACAGATTCTGCCATTTTTCTTGCATTTGCTCTTTTACGATGTCAAGTGGATTTCTTTGCTTCACGAAACATCTGCTGCTGTAGATAATGTTTAAAAGTATCAATAGCACTCGTGCCATACAGAACCAATGGATTTTTAATTGTTGCACTAACCCTCTAATGCGAATTACTGTTTGAGTGTGGTGTGAAGGAAGTTTTCCAGGTTCAAGAGAAGAGATGATATGTGATAAAAAAGAGTGCAACGTAAAAGCTTGGGGATGCCTCCGTGGTTCATCCCAACATATTTTTAGAAGACTCAAGCATCTAAGCTTGGGGATACCCAAGGCATTCCCTTCTTCATCAACTATCTATCAGGTCACTTCTCGTGAAACTATATTTTTATTCGGTCACATCATATGAAGTTTACTTGGAGCGTCTGTTTGTTTATCTTTTGTTTTATTTTGTTTTCCTTTGTTTTCCTTGCTTCAGTAATATCATTGGACCTATCATCCTTGTTTGGGAGAGAGACACGCTCCGCTTTTTCGTTTGAATACTTGCTATGCTTGTACTCTTAGTTTTTCTTCTTGTTACTGCAAAAATTCATGTTTAGCTCTTGTTTTCATTGCATCTCTTATTCAGAGCTGTTAGTTTTAGTGGTGTTATGTGAGTACTCTCATGTTTTCTTGCTGTAGCATGTAGATAATTTTTGTTAAATCATGTTTTATATGATGCTTATTGGGAAAAGAAACTGCTGCTTGAAGTGGATTTTTTAACGGTGCAAGTAGAAGCTTGGATAGACTGTGGCTAGAATTTTCATATCATGCTAGATGTTAATTTAGTTCTAAAGCCTTGTGGTTATTGAGTATAATTATTACTCTCAAATAGACTAGAGTGTTTATTGTGCCATTGCAAGAATCATGAGTTGTTCTTGTCATATTGGAGCATAAATTTGTGGTATTCTCCTTTGAATGTTTACTTTGGTTGACTTGGTGCATTCTCACACCATGTTTAAGACTATGAACCAGTCACTTATAGCCTGTATGATCATTTAGTTTTTGAACTTGTGGTACCCCTTATGCTTTCATTAATGATGTTTATGTCGCTATGCATGATTATGGCTCTTGTGCTCTCTTGATTTGTCGCTCCCAGTCTTTTGCTAGCCTCCACCTTTACTGAGTATGAGCTCTACTCGTGCATCCAACTCCCAAAAACCAAAGTTTTTGTCACACCCCAGTTTTAGCACACATGTATCACATAAGGGAATCCAATTTTTAGAGCCAACAAAAACTTTTATGGCCCTTGTGTAATCCATTATGTTGTATTGAGCTATGACTATCTATGCAAGCAAGCATTTCTACTTAAAACCCAATCACTTGTTTCTGATGTTTTTGATCACTTTTGAATTATTTCTATTTTTATAACCCTTGTTACCCTAACTCAAAAACCATGTGACAATGTTGAAAACAACTTATATTTGAATATTGAATCAAGTGGAGTCAAGAAAGCAAATTAACAAAAATGAAAAAAAAATTCTAATAAAAACAACCTTTGAAAAACAAGTCAAGTAGGGGTTTTGCACCCTTGTTATTCCTATAATAGGAATTCACATTTTGTGTTTTCAAGGCATGAATGTGATCTTGGATATATGAACTACATTTTGGATAACCTAGTTGGGAAAATGGAATCACAGAAAGAATGTTTTGCTTGAAGGTTTTGTGCTAAGAAATAAGGCAGAAAAGTGGAAATTTGGAAAACAGTGAAAAATTCCAATTAGCACTTTTCCACCTTGTTTTCACCAAGCAATTGATATTCAAATTTAAATTCTTTTGCTGTTTTGAAAAGTACTAAAGTTGCTTAACAGAAACCTGCTTGGAAAATAAAGTTTAGAGAATATTTAAGGCCTGAAAACAAACCCAACATTCAGCTAATCTCTCTGAAATTTCCAACACTTAGCAATATTCAGAAACCTGAAACTTAACTGAATTTTTCGTTTTCAGAACAGTGCAATCGATCGATTTCAAATGCCAATAACTTTTTTCTCACTCCATATTTTTGTGCACGGTTTGGAGCTTCTAGAAGCTGAGTCCACCCACTCCCTTTTCTGCACCTTGTCCTGCCAGTGGGTTGACTAATACGGGAGAGAGAGAGAGGGTTTCAGAGAGGGGAGAACAGGAGGGAGGGATGGGCACCTGACAGCCTCATCCCTATCCCAAGCCACAGTGGCGTTCCCCCCATGTTTCCCTCGACATTTCGCAGTGCAAGTGGATGCCCGAGCCCTCCTAGTAGCTTTGGAACCTCCCAGGGGCCAGGGAGAGCGACGTGGGACGTGCCAGAGCGTGCACGAGCGCGCCCGCGGGCACACGGCCACACCCGAGCGTGCGCCACTGCCTCCCCCTCTATTTAAGCAGCCCCCGAGCCCCTACCCTAGTGCACCACACTCCCCACACCTCACTGTCACTCCCCACCCTGCCCAATGCCCCCGAGCTGCCCGCGATAGCTCGAATCACCGGGTTTTCTCCGCGGCCACCGCGACAAAACGAGAGACGTCGGGAACCTTATCGGAGCCGCCGCGGAGCACGAGCACGGCGCCGTCGACTGGAGCTGCCCCGCGCCGTCGCTGTTGTACCCCTACACTGCATCGAGCTCACGCGACTCCTCCGACCACTTCCCTTTGCCCTGCAACCCCCCTAGGTGAGCCCCGTTCGATTCTCGCCGCCGGTCTCCGTGCGTTCGCTGGAGAAAAAAAATAGAAGAGAGGGAGAGGGAAGAAGAACGGCCGTGCGTCGTAGATCTCCAGATCTACGACCACTCTTGAAACGTGAACCGGTACGCCCGTTCCCGCGCGTCGTGGAAGCGAGGCGGGCCGCCAGGCGCAGTTGGGCTGCGCCACTGTGCGTTGACCAGCCCACTGCCATGTGTTTCTTTTCTTTTTGAAAATATCCAGAAAGTGGCTGTTTACTTTATTTGAAAATGAAAATTCTAAGCTCAACAATAAAATGTACGAAAATTCCCAGAGGTGCATGAACAAAATCTTGAACGTTGGCAACAAACAAAACTGGTTTTGGATGGACAGAGAACGAATGAAAAATCATGAACTGAGCACTGTCTGTGAGAATGAATATGGCATAACTTTTGAATGGAATGTATAAAATGGGAAAACTAAAATTCCTAGAGTAGATCTTGGCTAGATCTGCCAGTAGGACTTGACCTCACCCCAAGGTGAGCTACCATTCTGAAATGGTATCCATTTTGGTAAAACACCAGTAGCATGTTCTGTGAATTTTAGGATTTATTTTATAGCACCTTTTGATGTGAATCCAATTGGATCTGTTAGATATTAGATAGATCTATGTATTCCTAGATTTGTGTAAATTTTTGAGCTCTAGGATTGATTTGGCAACAAATCTAAGAAAATGCACTTTTCTGTTAGAAATAAAATGAATAGAGTTGTTTTGTAAATAATTGTTTGCTAGTGCCAATCTGTTTTCTAGCATGTATAAATGACATGTTGAGTGTTCTTAGGTAGTTTTACTCACAGAGATGCCATGTTAAAAGAATCCATGCATGCTTAGTATTTGTTTGGACATTAAAAAAAGCATAGTAGAAATCCCTAGAGTTATTTCATTTAAGATTTCTGATGAAATGTTTTGCTAGACTTTTATCCTAGTTGTAGAAGTATTTTTCACTTGGATCCAGTACCATTTTGGTACTGGTTATTACATGTTTTCTACTCTGTAAGTTTGTTTTTACTTCCTTTAGAGATGCATGCATAGGTGTAACTGTTATTGCTAGTGGTAATGTTTGCACTAGAATAGCTAGTAGCATTTTGTACTATGAATTATTTTGCTTCCACAAGATGGACCAGAGGCATAGTACATCTCAAATGAGATGGAAAACCTAGTGGAACACCCACTGGTTCCATCTCATTTGGTTGAAAAACAACTAGTTCAACTATAGTAGTTGTAGGAGTAATAGTGAATATTATTGTCGTTGATGCATGCTTGTGTGAAATTATTTTAGGAGCTTGTGTATTATTTTTGTGAGTGCTTTTGCTTGCTGTATGTTATGTTTGAGTCAAGATGTTGTTTGGTGAGGTTCTGATAGGATGTATTTCTTTCCTTTTACGACGATAGAAAACGACGAAGAAATAGTCGGGACGGGAGGATATTATGACCATACTTGTTGTGAGCAAGACCAAAATCCTCAGTACCTCCAAGGGAAGCCATCCTTAAAGCTTGCTATTATATTCCTACTTATCATTATGCATGATCTACTTCTGAAGTTTTCAAAAACTTGATTACCAAACTATTTTATTGAGTGAATATTATTACTACTATATATATTATATAACACTTGCCATTAGTCAACTTGGTGTTACCAAGCCCTTAGCCACCATAAGGTATGTAAATACCGTCTAAGATAATAATATTGAGTCCCTAAGTGGACCCTTTTAAAATGTGCTTTTGCAAAACAAAGACGTTCCATGAGAAGCCCACGGTGGAAAGGCGGGACCTTGTTCACCTGGGGAAAACGAGAAGGTGTTTTAAAATGTTTTTCAAAAGGCACATAACCTAGTCTTTGCTGGACAACCAAGATGTACTGCCACTCTACCCCTATATGGGAATGGGGCCTATCTTGATGCTTGATCTTGTTAGTATGTGTCTCTTTCCAAGATGCTATAGAGAGGATGATTCTCTGAACCGAAGTGTCGCCAGGAGGGCGAACGGGACATACACAGTGTGGGATTAATTTTCCCTCCGGATGCGACAGATGGGCCTCCTAACTAGGCAGGGAGGGACCTGATGCCGGGGAGACAACCCACCTGAAGGAATGAGCATATACTAGCTTGTGTCAGAGTGGATAGTTAGGATCAATTCTCTGGTGCTTGCATATCGCTGTGTCGATCCCTGGGTGGTCCATGGCAGTGTTTTGGATCTAGTGGAATGTGTACCACCTCTGCAGAGTAAAACTATTCAGAATAGCCGAGCCCTCGGATATGGGCAGTTGAAAGGCCATGTAGCTAGTATTGTGCTGAGTTTTCAAAAGATGTTTTCAAAAACAGAAGTTTTCTACCTGAGAGGTACCGATGAAGTTTGGACATGTTGTTCCAAGAAGTTTTGCAAAGAAAAACTTCCTTTTATAAAACAAGTTTATAAAACCTCTTGTACATGCGATATCTACAAGAGAAAGAAAACTACGTTATTTCCTTCTGAAGTATCTTCTTCAACGAAGATACAGATTAATATGACTGCAACTATGATGTCATCTTACATGAACATCATTGGTAGTGAGCCCTATGTATGGCCTACCTATCCACCATATAAGCATGATGCATTTGTAAGTGTATAAAGGATGTCTTATTGAGTACCTTCAAACGTACTCATTTGGTTTCGCCCCTGGTATATACTTGCCAGACTTTGAGGAGGTACCACCTGAGGAGGAATGCGAGGAAGGGTACTATTCTGACGACTACGCGAACTAGGCCCGGCTCCCGGTCAGCAGCCTGTCGGTGAAAGCTTGACATGGGCTACCTACGTGTATCTTCCGCTGTTTAGTTGTTGTAAGACTTTGTCTGTCCTGCGCGGCAGTAAATAAAGACTTGGTCATGTGACCATTGGCTTGTAAGACTGCTTTTATTCGTGTAATGGATATTGTATTAGTGTACCACTTTCGTATGTTGGTCACGACTGATCTTCCTGGGATCGTGAATGTATGCATATGAGGGGTTCTGAACCTTCCGGTTTGGGTCCTCTACAGTTTTCCCATTGTGTCCACAATACCTACCTACATGTGGTATTTAACTGCCACTCCAAGTAAATTCCTCATGTGCTACCTTTAAAACTTTCAAAATTACTCCGTTTTTGTGTTCTTGCTTTTGCTCATGAGGACGTAAATAGAGAATCTTTATCTCACTTGTTGATTGGATTTCACACCCTGGACTAGTGGCTTCAGCCGCTTATCCAATTGATAGAAGACCTGGCAGCAGGGTGCCCAGCTCCAAATTAATACAAACAAATTCTCTTCACTATTTTTCCCCTGATTTACCAGTCAAAGCATAATTGTGTAAACAAAAGACAAAGAGGGATGAACTTCTACCCAGATGCGTCCTTCATATGGGAGCCGCTCTTGTGAAGTCTAGTTGGCTTGTGACGTACTGCATTTTTTGTTTACCATTCGTTGACATTAGCATACACCTCTCTTAAAATATAGACATTCCTCCACGGTATGTGATTGTTGGCAGGCACCCGAGGATTCGGTTAGCCATGGTTTGTGTAAGATGGATGGGAGGAGTTTCAAAAATTTTATACCTCTGTTTAATAAAATAAAATATCTAGCACATGAGTGATCCATGCTTCGCTCTGGAAAGGGCCTTTCTTTTACTTTTATGTGGAGTCTCCATCTGAGTTTAATGTGCATTTGTCCCAGAAACATTATTAATTGATTCATGATGTGTTATTGCCTGTTCTCTAATTATTTGTTCTAGTCTTCCTCATGAACTTTAAAGGTGTCCTGGCATTTATGTTTTGCCCCACTCTTAAGGACTAGCGAAATATCTCTTTGCCACGCTTTCCCTATACTTGAAGAAAACATATATCTTTTGTTGCATTGTTATCCATGATCTTTTATTTGTGTTACTTCTCATGATACAAGATGATTGTTATGCTTTAATATTAAAGTTTTATTTATCATGCTTATGTTGAAATTCTATGATCTCAGCTTACATATGGTTTTACATTATTGATGATCAAGTTTATGTTGGTAGCATGTCACCTCACAAATTACGTGTTTTTATCGTTTACCTACTCGAGGACGAGTAGGAACTAAGCTTGGGGATGTTGATATGTCATAAACGTATCCTTAATTTCCGATGTTCCATGTTGTTTTCATGTTGTTTCCCACATGTTTGCTATACACTTTATGCCATTTTTATCGATTTTCCGAACTAACCTATTGACAAGATGCCATAGAGCCAGTTCCCTGTTTTCTGTTGTTTTTAGTTTCAGAAAAGTTGTTCTGGAAACATTCTCTGAATTGGAAAATTCGAAGCCCGGAAGTCTTAGAATTCCCGAAGGTTCCACGGAGTCCCGAAGAGACCCGGAGGGGGGTCTCAGGGGGCCCACATCATAGGGCGACGCGCCCCCTGGCCGCACCATGGGGTGGTGTGGGCCCCTCGGCCTCCACCGCCTTTGCCCTTTCTCCTATTTAATACCCCTGAGGCGTTAACCCTAAATATATCCCACTTCATCCCGAAAAACACCTGAGGCCACCGTCATTGTCATCCCGAGATCAGGAGGGTTCTGGAGCTCTCCTCGGCACCCTGCCAGGAGGGGAATTCATCGCCGGAGGGGTCTACACCACCATGCCCTCCTCCGAAGTGATGCTTGAGTAGTTCATCCCTGGACTACGGGTCCATAGGAGTAGCTAGATGGTTGTTCTATCCACTTTGTGCCTCATGTTTAAACCTTGTGAGCTGCCTAACATGATCAAGATCATCTTTATGTAATGCTACATGTTGTGTTTGCTGGGATCTAATGAATGTTGAATGATATGTCTTATCATTACCAATCTATCATGTTATCTTCATGCATATGTTATTTATGATCTTGCATGCTCTCCATTATTAGTAGATGCTATTGCCAAGTAGATGCTAGTAACTCCAAGAGGGAGTATTTATGCTCGATAGTGGGTTCATACCTCCTTTGCATCTGTGCTCGAGTGACAGAAACGTGACAGATGGAGGATGTGTTGTTGCCATTAGGGAGAAAACAACAATGCTTTGTCTAAGGATAATTTTATTGTTTACATTACACACTTTGCTTACTGCGATTATCTGTTGATTGCAACTTAATACCCAATGTTTGTTTGGATGATATTCGGAGGGTGGATTTTTAGTCATAGATGCAGTTGGATTACGGTCTATGTATTTTGTTTAATCCCCACATGAATCACATAGTAATCTTTATGTATTGCATATGCACTATGGTGCAACCTTCATTTCTATCAATTGCCCAGCTGTAGTTTGTTCACCACACATGTTATTTATCTTTCACGGAGAGATACTACTAGTGAACTGTGGACCCCGGTCCATTTTCCTCATAATGATAACACACCTACTGCTTTCATACTGTTCCTACTGTTTTCCACACCATACGTTTAACCTCTTTGTGTTCAGCAAAACCGGTGAGATTGACAACCTCGCTGCTTCGTTGGGGCAAAGTGATTTGATTGTTTTGTGTAGGTTCCACGTTACTGCTGAACCGGTAGGTGCGCCCTGCCACCTCAGCTGCATCAACCTTCAGAGATTACTTTTCCTCCTAATGGTCGATTCAACCTTGGTTTCTTTTCTGAGGGAAAACTTGCTGCTGCAAATGTAGAGTTCCCACATTTAAATAATGTAAGAACATCTGTGTTAGTGTGCTAGTCCCTGGTTCAAATGCTAGCACCACAGTACAAAATAAAATATCATGCAAATGCATCAATTTCTATTACATCGTATGATCCAGCCTTTACAAATAGTATTACAACTTACATAGTCTTAGAAGACTAGCAGAAAACAAAGAATTACAGCAGTAAACATAGTACAACATTGAGCCCATCTTCTTCATGTGCCACAGGCAAATCATGTTGGCGATAGTCTCGAGATCCTAAACGAAATCCCCACTCGTCTTCAGAAACATCTGCATGATGGAATATGCAGCCACAAGGGAGTCAATACAATTTAATGTATTGGCAAGTAACACTATGGTGGATATATATGGAAAGGCTAATACTATATGCTTATTTGGCTGAGTGGAGTTTTGGCTAAGTTTGCATAAAGCCCGTTTTCTCCTATCTTTTATCATAAAACAATTTCTTCTATAAAGGTTATCACTGATAGAAACCAGTGAACCTTAACTAAATTTAGGGGTACCACTAATAGAAATCAGGGTAAACTCCTACCCATATTCACCCATCAAAATTTTATTATGAAGTTGGCATGATGAGATTCTTCCGTCATTCCTTGTCCAGCTGCTCAAATTGTCCATGACCGGGGACACGGCTAAGATCTTAGTTTGTTGACTTTGCAGATTTTGTGCACTTTCACCTTTAGACTCAAATCAGCCCAAACATCCTATACACCCTGAGTGCATTAAGGAAAGGAGAAGATTGAGACGAGATCTTTCAGAAGAAATTCCACCACCGTCAGGCTTAACCCGTTCCAACCTATACCCCCTATATCTGCTTGTCAAGCACTGGTGAGTTCATTCAACTTAGTTGATCAAGAAAGAGCCCATATGACCAAAGGCTGCACGGGAAGCTACTAGACTTAGAGGGACTTATTAATCTCTTTATTCGTGGGTGGCCATCCGCAAGTGAGAACCTCAAGTGGAATAACCCTTAGAAAAGGCCCCTGAGGCAACACTCAACATAAACCAGTCTTTCCACTTCCACCCAGGTGTTTCATTAAACTTAGTAGTTTTATCCTACATCTGAATAAAACATTTGAAGAGCATAGCAATTCTACTAAGTTCAATGTCTTCTATACTAGCAGGATATAAAAGGATGGCTACACACTACTTGGGATATTAGCATAGCATAATACTTAGATAAATTTCCTACCATGCATACTACTCAAAACTCTAGAAATGCATAATAAAATAATAGATAGTTGATGGTGCGTTACTTTCCTTGTTGAAGTTGGCGAAGAAATCACACTCTCTTCACAAAAATATCGTTGAACTCCGTACAATCTATACATTGAAAACACAATAACAAATAAACAAGCATGCTATCAAACAAACATACAAGTGAATAAAACATACAAAGCAACAATCATGGAAAATGGATGTAACCAAGTTGGCTAGGACAAGGTCAAGGTTTGAGTTGGAAAGATTTATTCTTTCTTGGTTCCATACTTGTTAAGGAAGTTCCGAGGGTTTACTTGGGATGGACCAGGTTGAGTTTGTAGAAAAATAACTTTATTATAACCATACTTGTCCTGGAAGTTCCAAGAGTTCACCAAGGTGATCTCACTATCTCAACTATGATAACACATAACAAAGTGTATCACTTAGTTGTTTTCATCAAAACATTTGAGTGATCTAAGTTTAGTCTTTCCATTTTGGGTTAAGGGGTGGACAAAAACAACTTGTTATTCTTCAACTTGTGTGGATGGCTCCAAGTCTTCATATGCTTGTCTTCTTGAATATAATCTTCATGCTTCTATTGTAGTCTTGTTCCTTGGATGGATTCTTCTCTTGGTCTTGATAAATTCTTCATGGCTTTAACTTCACTAATTGGTTTGGGTATGGGATGGGCACAAATACCACTAAGTCAATTTGGAAAGAAATAAGAAGAAAGATAGAAAGAGAGAGGGAGATGTTTTCTTCTGAATTTCTTCACACTTGTACTTCCTTGAGTTGCTTCTAGTTGTTGTGAAGTCCAATTCCCTTACATCAAATTATTCAATGATCTTCTTTGTAGCTCTTCATGTTGCCACCAAGTTGAAGATGGAGTTCCTTCTTGTGGTTGAGTCTTGTTTTCTATTTTGCTAACTTGATGGATTCTTGAAGCTAGAATAGGGGAATGGAGAAGTACATAGAAAACTATGGTACTAGTGTTTGAGGTTCACTACTTGGTCTTTTTTATGGATGACATAAACTATGGACTTGGTCTTGGCTCCAAAATAGCCACCACATCAAAGATAATAAAATGGAAATAAATCCCAAGGCATGATAGAGATGGATGAATCACTAGGTTGGGTTTTTGGTCAAGAACACATGGTCATGGTCCAAGGGTGTCCAAAATGGTTAGGCACTAATGTCTCTGGTTCAAGGTTACCAAATGGAGCAATTTTGCTTAAGGGAACATATTCTAATTATTTATAGAATTAAATCTATGTAAAAAAATACTCAAATAGACAACTTAATTCTAAATTAAATTTTATTTTGATCAAAAATTATTTTGGGACAGAGGGTGTGAAAGTACTCATCCTAAGGTTTCCAAACATATTTTATTTCCAATTTTTGGATTTGTAGAATTTGAATTATGCCAAATATCATCAAACAAGCATATTTAAATTTGAACCAATTTAAGTTTGTAAAATTTGAATTTGAATAGTGCAAAAAGATTTTACACATCCAGGGGATTCCAAAAAGTCTAAGTTTGTTCAATTTGGATTTATGGATAAATGGTTGTGATGAATTTAAATTGCAGGGACTAATCTGTAAAACTGCCAATTAAATGTATTCTCGAATAAATCCAGAAAGAGAGTTGGGCCGCTAAGCGTTGCGCAGGGCGGCAGATAATGGTTGGGCTTGGGTCGGTTGTACGCTGCGGTGGGCGACGGATAGAAAAATGGTGCGTTGCTGACTGAGCGCACACGTGGCTGATTCTAATTGGCCGTACCGGTTCGTTTAAGTGATATAACATGGGCCTTAGGATCTAGATCTAACGGCCGAGGTTCAAAGGAACTCACTGGGCGGCAGGATCTCGCTGGAAAATGTCGAGGCGGCGTCCGGAGTTGCGGTCGTTGATGACGGTGGCGTTTCCGAGGTGCTCCGGGCTCAGGGAGGTTGCAAGGAAGGGCAGCGCGGCACGACGAACTCGGTGGTGGCCTCGGGGATCCTCGGCGATGCCCGTAGCGACGGTGCGATGTAGATGGAGGTGGCGGGGACTCCGGCGGCCACAGATGTGCACAGCGGCGACGAACCTGCGGCGGAAAATGTGAGGGGAGGGGTAAAGGAGGAGCGCATGACCACGAGGAAGCAAGAAACCAACAGTGGGGAGGCGAGAACTCACGGGGGTGGTCGGAGATGGAGAAATACGGCGGCGTACCGTGCGTACTCTGGCGATGAAATTCTCTCACGTGGGGGGCACGAAACCTAGGGGGAGGAGAGGAGAAATGGAGAGGGAGGCCAGGGCTATAAGGAGATGGTCTCGGGCAGGATTTTAATCGCGTTAAAGACGAGTAATCGCGGGGCAAAAATTTCGGGAGAAACGGTCTCATGCCGTTTCCAGAAATTGATGACGGGTGATGTCATGATGACGTCATCGCTATCTTTTACTTTTCTTTTTATTTCTATTTTTAATATCTTTCGTTTTAATAATCCAGTTGACCTCAAAATAAGTTCTAAAAATTTGTAAAATTAATATCTTTCTGTTTAGAACATTTTTATAAACTTTTGAACACATTTCACTTTTTATATTTTTGAAAATATAATTAATTACTAATAGTACTTAATGTATATTTTTAAATTAGAAAAATAATAAAATGAGGTTTTCATTAAATAAAATTTAAAAGACAATAAACATGTCAAATACTATTTTTGAATGTCATTTACATCATTTTTATATTTTATATTTTTAAGATATGAGTTATTTACTAATAGCAATTAATGCCATTTTAAAATAGAAAATTAAATAAATACAGAAGTGGCTTAATAAAATTTGGAAAAATCACACAAGTAATAATATTGTTTTCTAAGTCCTCTTTTATGTTATTTTGAAAGTAATGCATTTTATTTTCACACCTTTATGTTTAAAACTTGGAGTATCATTTGTATATCAATATAAATAGTTGTTATTCCCATAAAATAATTTTGAGGCATATAAACTGTTAAGAGGTAATAATTCTCTGGTTTCAAAGGATATAAAACATTTTCCATGTAATAGTTGATTTGAAAACATGTTATAAAATAAGGTTTTCTAAGAGAAAACAATTTCTCTGAATAATGAATATTTATTTTGAATGGGCTTTTATGTTTTATGGAATAGAGGTATATTGGATTCTAAATTTCAATTTTCATTGAGTTATGTATTGTTTCCTTTTATTTCTTGAATCTCATTGGTTTTTGTTGACTTGCATAACATGAAAACAAAATGTTTCAATCTTTTTAGTGATTTTTGGACTTTCCAAAAATGAGGGATGTTACATGCACTCTTCACACCTTGCGCTTGGGGTCTCCCAACGAGCGTGTGTCTACACTCCATCAGGGGGCAGCAACAAAGCTTCTTGATGATATGATGGTAAATTATTTTGAATGGCACACTGAGAGAGCTACAACGGGTAAGAAGGTAAATTCTATTGAAGAAACTTCCTCTTTGAGTGATAGACTTGATGCTATTATGTCTATGCTTGTGAATGGCCATGCTCCTATTGATCCAAACAATGTTTGTTTAGCCTCTTTGGTTGATCAAGAAGAGCATGTTGATGTGAACTTTATTAAAAAATAATAATTTCAACAACAACGCTTATAGGAATAATTTTGGTAGCAACAATTATAGGTCATATCCTATTAATAGTGGTAATAATGATAGAACTGGAATGTTTAATGAAAGAATTTCAGAAGTTTAAAGAGCCACTAAAGACTTTGTGCAAAAGCAATACGAACAAAAAAACTATTTACTAAGACCATGGAGGAACAATCTTTTATGCTACAAAATATCATTTATGAACTTGAGAGTTTAAATAGGAGAATTTCTGGTTTATAAGTTAAAATTGCTCGTGATGAAACTTCTATTTCATCCATGTCTGAAGCACAATCCTCTTTGATCAATAGAATACTTCTAAAACTGAAACTATAGATGATAATCCTTTTGCTGCTACTAATGCCATCCAAATTCGAATTGATGACAATGTCATGATGTTAGCTGAAAATTGCATGCTAGATGGGAAAGAGAAGATGAAATAACTAGAAAGAATAATATAGCTAATGTTTGCACCATTACCACCACTAGTAAAAATGAAGCTTCTCATGATAGTAAACCTTATTCTATCAATGGTAAAGTAATTGGTGTTGGCAATACTCCCACTTATGTTGTTAAAACTGCAAAACTGCCTGAAACTGCTAAAAATGTTCCTGATAAAAGTGCTGAAATTTTTAGAAACATGGGAGGCAATGGTCCCATTACCTTTGATAAAAATGATCTTGACCTTGATGATTGCAACATAACTGAAGTGATTAAGTTCTTACAAAAGGTTGCTAGTTGTCCTAATGCTAGTACTATGAATATGTCTTTCACAAAACACATTACAAATGCTCTCATACAAATTAGAGAGGATGAATTAAAATGTGAAGCCTCTGTCCCTGGGAAGTTAGATGATGGTTTGGAACCCATCATTAAAACGAAGTTGAATGATTTTTATTGTAATTCTCTATGTGATCTTGGTGCTAGTATCTCTTTTATGCCTAAAAAAACTTTATGATATGCTTGATTTGCCACCTTTGGAGAACTATTATTTAGATATTTGTATTATTGATAATGTTAGAAATAAACCTTTGGGGAGAGTTGGTGATGTTCTTATTATGGTTAATAATAACCTTGTCCCCATTGATTTTGTTGTTATGAATATTTAACGCAATGCTTCTTGTCCAATTGTTTTGGGAAGACCTTTCCTTAGAATTGTTGGTGTTGTTATTTATATGAAAGAGAGGAATATTAAATATCAATTCCCACTCAAGAAAGGTATGGAACACTTTCCTAGAAATAGAATGAAGTTGCCTTTTGATTCTATTTTTCGAACAAATTACAATATGGATGCTTCTTCACTTGAAAATACTTGATTCCATTTTTCTGGGCCTAGCTAAAAGGCGTTAAAGAAAAGCGCTTCTTGGGAGATAACCCATGGTTTTATTTTTTGCTTTGTTTTCCTATGTTTTCTTTGAGTAAAGGGGTTATATACTTCTGTAGCAACTCCTTTGTATGTTTATTTTCATGTATTAGTTGTGTCAAGTAAAGTTTAGTGAAAGTTGGAGTTGGTTTTGGATTTCTGCGCAGAAAACAGATTTCTACTGTCCACCGTAAAACATTGTATAATTCACAGAAAGATCAAAATGACCTGAAACTTTTTGTGCTTATTCCTCAGATAATTCTGAAACTTTTTTGATATATTTGCGTTTTTTGATCTGGGCAACTTAAGTGCCCCGAAAAAATTCTTCATTACAGACTGTTCTGGTTTTGGCAGATTCTGCCATTTTTCTTGCATTTGCTTTTTTACTATGTCAAGTGGATTTATTTGCTTCACTAAACATCATTGGCTGTAGATAATGTTTAAAAGTATCAAATCACCTGTGACCAACGCATGGATTTTTGATTGTTGCACTAACCCTCTAATGCGAACTACTTTGAGTGTGGTGTGAAGGAAGTTTTCAAGGGTCAAGAGAAGAGGGTGATATAATGTGATCAAGAAGAGTGCAAGGTCAAAGCTTGGGGATTCCCCGTGGTTAATCCCATAAAATTCTAAGACTCAAGCGTCTAAGCTTGGGGATGCCCAAGGCATCCCCTTCTTCGTCAACAATTTATCAGGTCACTTCTAGTGAAACTATATTTTTTGTTCGGCCACATCATATGAAATTTACTTGGAGCATATTTTATTTTTGGTTTGGTTTTCTTTTGTTTTATTTTGTTTTCCTTGCTGCAATAATATTGTTGGAACCTAGCATTATTTGTGTGGGAGAGAGACACGCTTTGCTTTTTCATTTGAATACTCGTTATGCTCGTATTCTTAGTTTTTCTTCTAGTTGCTGCGGAATTTTTTTTAGATCCTATTTTTCTTGCATCTATTATTCAGAAATGTTAGTTTTAGTAGAGTTATGTTAGTACTCTCTTGTTTCATTTCTGTATCTCTTGGAGATTTTTTGTTTAGTATAAATTTCTTGGTGTTGGCAAGCAGTAGTACAGTTTTCGTGCTTATAACGGAGCAAATAGAAGCTTGTATAGACTGTGGCTAGACTTTTTCATGTCATGCTAGATGTTATTTTAATTCTAAAGCCTAGTGGTTATTTTTTTAGCATGATTTGTCTCAAATAGGTGAGAGTGTTTAATGTGCCATTGAAAGAATCATGAGTTGTTGTTGTTGTCATATTGAAGCATAAATTTGCAGTGTTCTCCTTTGAATATTTTATTTGGTTGACTTGGCGCATGCTTACACCATGTTTATGACTACAAACCAGTCACTTATAGCCTCTATGATCATTTATTTTTTTAATTTAAAATACCCTTTATGCTTTGATTAATGATGTTTTTGTCGCTATGCATGATTATGGCCATTATTGCTCTCTTGATTTGTCGCTCCCAGTCTATACTGAGTATGAGCTCTACTCGTGCCTCCAACTCCCAAAAACCAAAGTTTGCCAAATGTGTCCACCATACCTACCTACATGTGGTATTTAACCGCCACCCAAAGTAAATTTCTCATGTGTTACCTTTAAAACCTTCAAAATTACTCCTGTTTTATGCTCTTTTTTAGCTCACGAGGACGTAAATAGAGAATTGTTATCTCACTTGTTGATTGAACTTTCACACCCTGGACTAGTGGCTTCATCCGCTTATCCCTTCTATGGGACCCCCTCTTGTGAAGTCTAGTTGGCTTGTGACGTACTGTATTTTCTGTTTACCATTCGTTGACATAAGCATACACCACTCTAAGAAAATGTTTTCAATACCTCTGTTTAATAAAATAAAAAGCTCTAGAACATGAGTGATCCCTGCTTCCCTCTGCGAAGGGCCTTTCTTTTCCTTTTATGTTGAGTCTCCATCTTCTAACTTTATGCACAGTTGAGAGAGCTTAATTGCCATTCTGAGTTTAATGTGCATTTGTCCTAGAAATATTATTAATTGATTCATGATGTGTTATTATTTGCTCTCAAATTATTTGTTCTAGTCTTCCTCTTAAATTTTGAAGCTATCTTGGCATTTATGTTTTTCCCTACTCTCAAGGACAAGAGAAATATCACTTTGCTATGTTTTCTCTATGCTTGAAACAAACGTATAACTTTCGAGTGCATTATTATTCATGATCTTTTATTTGTGTTACTTTTCATGATGCAAGGTAATTGCTATGTTTCATTGTTAAAACTATACCTATCATGCTTGTGTTTAAAAGTACTACGATCTCAGCTATACTTATGCTTTTACAATTTAGATGATCAAGTTTATGTTGGTAGCATGTCACCTCAGAAATTATTTGTTTTTATCGTTTACCTACTCGAGGACAAGTAGGAACTAAGCTTGGGGATGTTGATACGTCAGAAACGTATCCTTAATTTCTGATGTTCCATGTTGTTTTCATGCCATATGCTACATGTTTTCCTTACACTTTATGTCATTTTTATCGATTTCCTGGGACTAACCTATTGACAAGATGCCATAGATCCAGTTCTTGTTTTCTGCTGTTTTTAGTTACAGAAAAGTTGTTCTGGAAACATTCTCGGGATTGGAAAATTCGAAGCCCGGAAGTCTTAGAATTCCCGAAGGTTCCACGGAGTCTCGAAGAGGCCCGGAGGGGGCCACAGGGGGGCCACATCATAAGGCGGCGCGCCCCTGGCCACGCCATGGGGTGGTGTGGGCCCCTCGGGCACCCACCGACTTCGCCCTTTCGCCTATTTATTCCCCCGGATGCATGAACCCGAAAAATATACCACTTTTCCATGAAAAACACATGAGGCCGCCGTCATTGTCAACCCGAGACCGGGAGGGTTCTGGAGTTCTCCCCGGCACCCTACCGGGAGGGAAATCATCACCGGAGGGCACTACACCACCATGCCCGCCTCCGGAGTGATGCGTGAGTAGTTCATCTTTGGACTACAAGTCCATTGCAAAATCTAGATGGTTGTTATCTCCTTTTTATGCCTCATGTTTAGATCTCGTGAGCTTCCCTACATGATCGAGATCATCTTATTGTAATGCTACATGTTGTGTTTGCTGGGATCCGATGATTATTGAATGCTATGTCTCTTGATTATCAATCTATCATGTTATCTTCATGTGTATGTTATTTATGATCCTGCATGCTCTCCGTTGTTAGTAGATGCTCTGGCCAAGTAGATGCTAGTAGCTCCAAGAGGGAGTACTTATCCTCGATAGTGGGTTCATGCCTCCTTTGCATCTGTGCTCGAGTGACATAAACGTGACGGATGGAGGATGTGATGTTGCCATTAGGGAGAAAACAATGATGTTTACATTGTTTACATTACACACTTTGCTTACTGTGATTATCTGTTGCTTGCAACTTAATTCTCAAGGTTTTCTCGGATGATATTCTGAGGGTGGATTACTAGTCATAGATGTAGTTAGATGACGGTCTATGAGTCTTGTTGTAAGGCCCGCATGAATCACATAGTAATCATCATGTCATGCATGTTTCATTATCTATCAATTTCCCAGCTGTAATTTGTTCACCACACATGTTATCTATCTTTTACGGAGAGACACCACTAGGGAACCGTGGGTCCCGGTCCATTTTCTCATACTAATAATACAATCACTGCAATCTCTGTTTTCACACTGCTGCTACTGTTTTTCTACTGCCATCATTTGTGACGCCCCGACATCGGGCACTATGCAGATTTCAGCATTCCCGCCAAAATCCACATAATAACCGATTTCAGGTTGCCACTTGTGATAACATTACAACAGTTCACGAATATTCCGCAACAACAACAGAAAAGATATATACAAGACGACTCAAACGAGTCAAGGATACAACTGATACAATACAAAGATCCAAATAACAGCGGAAGAAACAACATAGCGTCCGACTACGGACAAGATGCAAATTGGACTAAGAGTCCTGAAGATAACCGATGGCGTCCAATCCCTGCCCAGGCCAAGCCGGAGGGATTCCCAAGCTAACGTCGTCAGACTTCAAACCTGTTGACTGCAATGTGGAATATGCAGCCACGAAATGGATTCGTGGGTCAGTACGGTTAAGTACTGGCAAGTGGATAAACCATACTCACAAGATACCAGCGTGACCAATCATCACAAGATACAAATACTTGGGTACAACGGAAAGGAAGGGATTATTGCAAAGAAGCGGCAGCGGGCTGCACTAACTAACTACAGAGACGCGCTACAACATCCGGCTAAAAGAAATGGATAAGATAGCGCGACAAACCAACTATAACTACTCACCAAACAATACCCATCCAATGTTACCCCCTACTAAGGAAGCAACCCAAGGAAACTCACACGGTTGATTAAGGTGACATTCATTTTTATGGTGGAGGTAATCTATATTACTAGTCAAGTTATCATCGTTAAGTGTAAGTTGTCTGAGTACTTGTTAGCTAGCACTTTCACCAAGTCATCCATAACCGCGGACAACACGGCTTCTCGAGAATATTAACCCTGCAGGGATGCACCAATTTGGCCGTACACGTAAAAATGACCCGCCAGATGGAAAGGCCCTTCCACCAAGCGAGGCACTCAACACAACCCAACTCTTCTTCGCATCAAGACCAAAGAACCACATGCTGTGCGTGCGCGGCTAATCGAGCCCCCACGAAGAAAAGGGGGACCCTCGTAGCACTGGAAGACCACGCCGCCCTAAATGCCGACTACAAAAGTTCCACCCTGGCGCCAAGGGTTCGCACCTGTATATGCATGCATCAAATGGAAAGCCCGAACTAAGTGTGGTGATTTGGACGAGATGCGAATCGAATCAGAGTTGCGGGGGGCGCCCATACTCGCTTCCCACATGCGGTTAGTGCGCTCATCATGGATCGGAGGACAAGACCCTTTTCCTAATTAAGTTCGACACTAGCAGGCCTCAAAACCATGCCGGGCCTCCTGCCGGTGCCTTATCATCAAATTATTATTACCCAAAACATTAACATGTTGTTGATTGAATTGAAACCCAACTATCAGCTAAACAGGTGATAAGATAAATGACGACAAGACTCGAGCACAAACAACCCTAAGCATGCAACTACGACACGAGGGCCAACGGGGTAAGCAAACAACAGTTAATAGGAAGTGGAAGGAAGGCTATATCATGGTTGCAAGGAAAACATATGATATGATCGAGACACAAGCATCGAATCATAAAGCTAGAATAAAGGCAACGGGAAGAATCGGTAACAAGTGATGAAAGGCAGCCATAGGTAGCAAGTGAGTATACTTGCCTGGAATCCAGCAAGTAGAGGTACATCCGAAGAACTTGTCGTTGCTCACATCATCTCAACGTCCTATCCGCGAAGAAGCAACAAACTAGAACAAACACCGGATGCAACAATTACTTCTACGGCAAAAGATCCAGCATGATCAAGATATGGATGCATGGCAAGTTTAAGGATGCATCAAAGATAAACTAGTTGACATGGTAAACATATTTAAATGGGCCCATATGCAATTTGGATTGCATCTAGAAAAGCCCATGAATTAATGTTGAATTAAATGATCTACAAATAACCATCATGTGAAAGTTGATTAGAATGATGCATGGATGATGAAAACAATAAGAAAACAACGATAGCTTCAGTTTGATATGTTGTTTACCAAGTTTGGAATTTTATTTGTTAAGTTATGAACTTTGGCATTTTAAATGATTTAAACAAACATTTGTTGTTTTCACCAATTTTAAATGTTCAAAACAGATAACTAAATTTATATTTGGAAAGAACACACAATTTTAGATGGAATACATGTTTCATTTGTTGAATTTGAATTTTAGATGAGCAAGTTATTAATTTGACAATTTTAAATGCATCAATTAAGAAATAGTTGTTTTCAGCAATTTAAATTATTCAAAATGAAAAACAAAGTTTATAGTTGCAAAGTTCATGAAAAATGTGATGGAAAACATATTTTATTTGTTGAAATTGGATTTTAGTTGGGCAAGTTATGAATTTCACCATTTAAATGATTTAATTAAAGCATCAAGTAATTGCATTAGTTTTATTTATCCAAAACATAAAACAAATGTTATATTTGGAAAGAGCATGAAATTTTGGATGGAAAACATATTTTATATGGGCCATTTGAATTAAATTTGAATTAGTTATGAATTTAATCAAATTCAAAAGAGTTGTTTGAATTTGAATTATGAAACCATTTGAAAAACAGTATACAAATGGTTTAAACATGTAGAGAATTTAATTTAGCATGGAATACATGTAAAGTTTGAATTATTTGGAGATGTGGTTTGAAAGATAGGGGCAAAAGAATTTTAGGGGTGTTTCTGTAATTTTGGAGGACCTAGGTGGAAGGAAAACAGGGGCTAGGGGCCTGTGTGAAAAGCTGGCGCAGATCTGGATCTGGAGACAAGATCCACCGGGGTTGCAGCCAGCCAAAGCGGCTGACCAGCGGGCCCAGACCACGCTGGCGCACACGCAGACGCGGGTGGAAGCCACGGTGGCCACCAGTGTCACCGACAGGTGGGCCAGCCGCGCGGTGAAAAACAGCCAAAAAGGCTGGCCTTAATCGGCTTGGTGGGATTCGATCCCACGCCCTGGCGCGCGCGAAACAGGGTCAGCACCACTGCGCTGCACTGCGTTTCTTGTCACTACACGGAACTGACGGAGGTTATGGTATACTAGCGAGGCTTAAAGGTTCAGTTTTTTTCTGAACTTCGTCGGACGTAGACGGTGACGACGGACAGCCGTGGCTGCTCGATGGCGGGTGGTCTCCGCGCGACGGCGGGCTTCACAGAGCAGAGGGGAACAGAGGGGAGGCTCGGATGCTCACCGAGGGGGTCGAAGACGAGGGCAGGCCCGGGGATCGCCTGGGCTTGAGGCGGCGATCGGCGCCCGGCAGGTGGCGGCCGGCGGCGGGGAAGAGGGGCCCGTGGCCTCCCTAGGGCGTCTCCGGCCCGGGGAAGTGGTGAGGAGGAAGGCCCTGCCCCGGGGGTTCCATTCCCGGGCACGGCACGACACGGCGACGACCCTGGGACCGACGGCGACGGCGGATTCAGGGAGGTGTTTCTGCTGTCGTTTTTTGAGGTTCAGAAAGTGGAGGAAGAACAGAGAAGGAAATTAGGAGGAGGGGAAGGAGGGAGATGGCGGCGGCAATGGAGGAAGGAGAGGGAGTGGCCTAGGTTTCTGGGGGGAGCAGGGAGCTTTAAGGGAGAGGAGGAGGGGGACCATGGAGGTGCGTTGCTTTCCACCTGCTCCCTGTACGGACAGAGGTAGGGGAAGGTGCAGTGGGCTGGGATGCTGGGCTGGGGTGGCTAACGGGCTGGGGTTGGAGAAGGCCCGTGGTGGGCTGGCCTGAAAGGCCTGCCTCCCCCTCTCATCTGTTTTTTTTTTCTGCTCACACATTTTTTTGTAGGAAAGAGAGAGAGAGAGAGAAAGAATAAGGTTTTAGGGGTTTTATGTTATGAAATAATTTTTTATTGAATTACAAAACAGCAAGGTCAAAGTATGTGAACTTTATTTTCAAAAATTTCAACTTGACAAATGATTTGAATTTGTCATTCTAATTTCAAATAGGGTTTCATAAGGATTTTAATTTTTGAAATAACCAAATTTTATTCAATAAGCTCAACCAATTATGAAAACTTATTGAATTTAAATGTTTGCAAGATTTTAATTTTAAACCACATTTGGAACATGCCAAGTATGAATGATTTGATTTGAATTTGAACTGGAATTTACCATTAGGGTGTTAATAAAAAGGGGGTTTATTAATAAGCATTTTAATTGACTCAAATTCAAAACTATTGAAAACATTTTGAGTTGTTTAGTTTGCAACTTCTAAATTGGAAACTTTGGACATGTTTGAAAGTTTAAATTGGTTTGAACTTTTGAGTTGTTTTGAAAACAAGGTGCAATGCATATGATGCATGTGATGCAAAGCAAAAAGAAAAACAACCAACTTTCTAAATTAGGGAAAACACCCCAGGTGTTACATCATTGTTCTCTTTCATCAACTTCAAACAATACTATTTTCCACGCCATACATTTAACCTCTTTGTTATCAGCAAAACCGGTGAAATTGACAACCTCACTGCTTCGTTGGGTCAAATTGAATTGATTGTGTTGTGTAGGTTCCACGTTGCTGCTGAACCGGTAGTGTGCCCTACCACATCAACTGCATCAACCTTTAGAAGTTGCTTATCCTCCTACTGGTCGATTCAACCTTGGTTTCCTTTATGAGGGAAATTTTTTTGTTGCACTGTTTGAAAGGACATTTGTTCCTAATCTTGTTTTCGGTGTTTGATCACAACATATGGAAGATCTAATATTTTCCCTAAGTATGTTCAGAGCCTATCATGGAGAAATGCAATCATACACTTCCTTGGACATCCATGTGATAGACAGCAAAAAGGAAGAAAAGAAAAGAGAAAAGGAAGAAAATAAACGGGAAGAGGAGAAGAGAAAACAGGGGAGCCGACCTCCTTGGCCGAGCTCCTAGGCCGGGCTGGTCGGGCGGTGCCCTGGCCCTAGTTTGCCCCACGTAGGCCGCAGGACGGGCACTAGGCCGGGTGCTTCCCCGGCCCCGCTTCGTCTCCACGCCGGCCCCACGCCGGGCCAGCTCCAGGCCGGGGTGGGAAGGGTGGCGCCGGCCCCAGACCAGGTGCCAGCTGTCGCACCCGGACTTCTAGAGGATACTCACAACCCGCTAAACAGTAGAGAAATGGCTTACGGGGCATACCGGCACCCGCATCTCAATGTGAGTAGGCCAACACGTAAACGTGTGAGAACCATTCTATACTATTCATCGTCTGCGTAAACCATCCCATAGAAATCCGACTACTTCCATTGACGTACTTCATAACATACACACATCGTACGTCAACGGCATTTGAACAAGTGATATCACAACAAATCTCTAAGACACAAAGAAAAAGAAATAAGTTGCAAATAGCTCTCACTAGAGCAGAGATAGCAAATACAATCATCCAGAGGACACATGTCCCAACAAGTCACCATTACATCACAGCGGAAGCATCCAAAGTGTCTGAGTACAGACAAGATCCAAATAGGCCTAAGAGGCCGGAAACGAAAAGACGGAGCCCATCCATGATGTCTCGGATCCTGCCCGGGTCCGCTATCTACTCGTCAGCAGCCTCGTCATACTCCACGTAGTAGCCACCATGGGGATCCTCGGAAACGTAGTCTGTGGAAACCACAGCCCCAAAGGGGTCAGTACAGACAAGTACTGGCAAGCAAGACTCACAAGATACCAAAGTGTACCCGACAACACCAAGTACAGATGCTTTGGGTTCAACGGAAGAATAGGTGATACAAAAGTGCGGCAGCAGGCTGCTCTAACCAACTACAGAGACACGCTACAACTTCCGGCTAAAAGAAGGGGATAAGATAGCGTATCGGAACCAACTGCTACTAACCTCAAACAAACCCATCCTGGATCTCGCCCCTTATCCAAAGAAGCAATCCGAGGATAACTCACACAGTTGGATTAATGAAGGTTCAAGTTATTGTGTCAATAAGCCTATTACTAGTCAAATTGATATTAAATTAGGTGTAAGTTGTCTAATCCTTGTTAGCCAGCCCTATCACCAAGTCATCCATAACCGCGGACAACACGGCTTCTCGAGAAGATTTAACCCTGCAGGGATGCACCAATTTGGCCGTACACGTAAGAATATCCCGCCAGACGGGGATCAAACCCACCAAGCGAGACACTCAACACAACCCAACTCTTCTTCGCATGAAGCCCAAAGAACCCCGTGCAATTGAGCGCACGGCTAATCAAGCCCCACGAAGAAAAGGGGACCCTCATAGCACTCTAAGAACGTGTCTCCCTAAATGCCGACTACAAAAGTTACCACCCTGGCCTCGGGTTCGCACCTGCATATGCATGCGGCAAATGGAAAACCCGAACTAAATGAGGCGATTTGGACGAGATGCGAATCGAATCAAATTGAGGGGGGCGCCCATACACGCTTCCCACATGCGGTTAGCGCGCTCATCATGGATCTAGAGGACAAGAACCTTTTCCTAATTAAGGTCGACACTAGCAGGCCTCAAAACCATACCCGGCCTCCTGCCGGTGCCTTATCATCAAATTAGCATTACCTCAAACATTAACAGGCTGTTGTTTAAACATCGAGCCCCCAGAACATAATAAATAAGGTAACGGAAATAACGGACATTAGACTCGAGCATAAACAACCGTAAGCATGCTATTAAGACACAGGCAACAAGCAACAGGGTTATAGGTGTGGAGGTGAGGCTATAGCAGGGTTACAGGATAACATGTGATAGGATCGGAACACAAGCAACAAATCTTAAGGCTAGCAGGATAGACAACGGAAAGTATCGATATCCAGTGTGGAAAGGACACAATGGTTCGTGTGCGTGAATACTTGCATGCAAACTCGGTAGCCTGGTACTGGGCTAACTCCTCAGAAGTAGTGTCGTAAACCTCGTCTGTCTCAACGTCGTTGTCTATTCGAGAAGAAGCAAACAAACAACGCAGAGAGACAACAATCAATAACATGGCATAATGCACAAACATGGGATGATGCATGACAATTTAATTGATGCATCAAAGATAAGCTAGTAGACATGGTAACATAATTAAATGGACCCATATGCAATTTGGATTGCATATGGAAAAGCCCATGAGTTAAGGTTGAATTAATTGATCTACAAATAACCATCATGTGAAAGTTGATTAGAATGATGCATGGATGAGGAAAACAATGAGAAAACAACAATAGCTTCAATTTGAAAAGGTGTTTACCAAGTTTGGAAATTTATTTATTAAGTTAGGAAATTTGGCTCCTTAAATGAGTTACACAAGCATTTGTTATTTTCACCAATTTTAATTGCTCAAAATAAATAACAAAATTCATATTTTGAAGGAACACAAAATTTTAGGTGGAATATATGTTTCATTTGTTGAAAAAGGAATTAAAATGAATTAATTATGAATTAAAAAAGTTTGGACAAGATTTAAATGAATTTAATTCAAGTATGAAATTATTTGAATTTTTATTTGTTCAAAACATGAAATAAAATTCATATTTGGAAAGTTTATACTTTTCTGGTTTGAAAACATATTTTATATGTTCAAAAAGAATTTAATTTGACCAAGTTATGAATTTAGCAATTTTAAATGATTTAAACAAGGTTTAGATTATTTAACCAATTTTAATTATTCAAAACAGTAAACAAAGGTGGTTCAATTTTGCATGGAAAACATATTTTATATGTGACATTTGAATTAAATTTGAATTAGTTATGAATTTGACCAAATTTGAAATGAGTTGTTTGAATTTGAATTTTGAAAACATTTGAAATGTTCAAAACAGTAAACAAATGATTTAAACATGTAGAGAATTAAATTTGGTACAGAAAACATATTTTATTTATTAAGTTTGGATTTGAAATACAAAAGTTATTTGAATTTGAAATTGCAGGGGCTATTTTGTGAATTAAATAGTTACAGAAATGTTCCAGGGGCTTAGGTGCGAAACAGGAATTACAGAAAGGCCCTTGGGAACCCTTTTCTACTCAGCAGAACAACCCCTGGGCCACTGGCCTGTGGGCCAGCGCCCAGCTGGCGCTGCGGCTGGGATCTGGCGTGGCACCCACTGCCTATGGCAGGTGGGACCTGCCTGCCCGCGTGGCAAAGGAGCAAAATGGGGTTTTATTCTGCGCGCGGGGGGGATCGAACCCGCGCCGCGGGCGTGTGCGCCGTTGGATCAAACCACTGCGGTGTGGATGCGTTTGGTAACAGAGGGGATGCGCGCGGGGGTATGAGGTTCAGATGCGGCTGTTTAACTGAACTGAAAAGTTCAGATTCTGAACTTGCTGTCAGATGCGCACGGTGGACGCCGACGACGAGCCGCTGCGTTGCGCTGCTGCTTGCCCGTGGTGTGTGCAGGGATGCGTGATGTGCGCGCGGTTGCCAGGAGGAGATAGGAGGGGAAGGAAGCGACGTGGTGCTCACCGGGAGGGTGTAGAAGGAGGTGGCCGTGCTCGGGAGGCGACAGTCGACGACGGCGACAGCGACAGGGACGGCGGCGATGATCCGGGAGCGCTCAGGCCCTGCTGCGGTGTCGAGGAGGGAGGTGGACGTACGGGGAGCTCGTTCCCGTGCTTATCTCGCACGATGGTGCATAGTGGCGACGACGATCGCCGGGATTTGGTTGCGGTGGTGGAGGGTTCAGAGGTGGGAGAAGCAGAGCAGCGAGGAAGAGGAGGAGGAGGAGAAAGATGGCGGCGGCGGCAAAGATGGAGGAGGGAGAGAGCTAGGGCAGGAGGAGGAGCCCTCGGGGTGGCTATAAGGAGGAGGAGGAGGCGCGCGCAGCCGTTCCCTCCTCGGTCTGTCGACGTGGGCAGCGTCGATGCGCGGCCGTACAGAGGTAAGGGAAGGGGTACGCAGGCCGTGGGCTGGTGGGCTGGGCTGGCCTGTCCCCTTCTCCCTCTGTTTTTTTCCTGTTTACTGATTCTTTTTTTTTGCAGAAAAGAAAAAGGAAAGAAAGAAGAGAAATGGATGGGTTTTTGTGATTGAAAAATTTAGGGATAAATTTTTATAGATTATTTATTACAAAAGCACAAGTGTGCAACTTTCTGTTTTTCCAAAAATTAAAAGTTGGTTGCTGTTTAAAATTCAAATGGATTTGATTGAATTTTGGTATTAATTGAATAATTGAAAGAAGCAACTTAAAAGTTTTTTAATTTCAAGTTTATTAGGAACAAATGATTGGTTTGATTTGTAATTTTCATTTGAAACATTGTAACAGAACAAGTATGAAACAAAATTTCGAAATTTGGTTTGAAATCCAATAGAAAAACAAGGGAAAACAAATGCAATGTTTATGATGAGATGATGCAAAACATAAAATAACAAAGAGCAAACATTCTAATGGTTGTTTTTCATACTTGGGATGTTACAAAACGCCCCCCCCCCCCCTTGAAGGAATCGCGCCCCGAGATTCCTACTGAGAAGAGAAAAGGTCCGGATACTTCTTGCGAAGATCCTCTTCGGTCTCCCACGTTGCCTCTTTATCGGAATGATGAGACCACTGCACTTTTAAGAACTTGGTGCTCTTGTTGCGAGTTTTGCACTCGGTCTCATCGAGAATGCGAACAGGATGCTCCTCATAAGAGAGGTCTTCTTGCAGATCAATGGAATCATGATCAACTGCACGACCTGGATCTTTGAAGCACCTCTTGAGCTGTGACACGTGAAACACATCATGCACTTTGGATAGCTTTTCTGGAAGTTCAAGACGATAGGCATTTTCTGCACGCCTTGAGAGAATGTTGAATGGACCAATGTATCTTGGTGCAAGCTTTCCTTTGACACCAAAACGATGAGTGCCTCTGAGGGGAGTTACACAGAGATAGACTTTGTCACCAGGTGCATAGACCATATCCCTGTGTTTGCTGTCATAGTAGCTTTTCTGACGAGACTGAGCAATCTTGAGATTGTCACGAATGATGCGAACTTTCTCTTCGGCTTCATTAACAATGTCAGGGCCTAAGAGTGAACGTTCACCAGCTCCAGACCAATTGATTGGACTCCTGCATCTGCGGCCATAGAGAGCCTCAAATGGTGCCATGCCTAGGCTTGCCTGGAAGCTGTTGTTGTAGGAGAATTCAGCATATGGAAGACATTCCTCCCATTTCATGCCAAAAGAGATACCACATGCTCTGAGCATATCCTCGAGAATCTGATTGACTCTTTCGACTTGCCCTTGAGACTAAGGATGGTAGGCTGTGCTGAACAGAAGTTTGGTGCCTAATGCTTCTTGAAAGCTTTTCCAGAAATGAGAAGTGAAGATGCTTCCACGGTCTGAGCTTATTTCCAATGGAACACCATGAAGAGGAACAATCTTTGCTGTGTAGAGCTCTGCTAACTGACTAGCTGAGATTGTTTCTTTGACAGGAAAGAAGTGAGCTACTTTAGTGAGTCGATCAATGACAATGAAGATTGCATCGTTGCCCCTCTTGGACTTTGGAAAACCAGTGAAGAAGTCCATTTCAATCATGTCCCACTTCCACTCAGGGATTTTCAGAGGTTGGAGAAGACCGGCTGTTTTCTGATGGACTGCCTTAACACGTTGACAAACGTCGCATTCAGAAACGTATTGAGCAATTTCACGTTTCATGCCAGGCCACCAATACAGTGTCTTGAGGTCCTGGTACATCTTTGTACTTCCAGGGTGTATGGAGAGAGGAGTTTCATGAGCCTCCTTGAGAATGACATCTTTGAGACTTTGAATCTGAGGAACTGCAATGCGTCCTTCGAAGAACACAGTTCCCTTGTCATCAACTGAGAAGGACTTAAATTTCTCCTTGCCTTCTTTGATGTGTTCTACCATCTTCTTGATTTCAGCATCACGAAGTTGTTCAGAACGAATCTTGTCCTCGAGAGTTGGACTGGCTTTCAAGTTTGCAAGATAGCCTTGAGGAACAAAACCAAGGTTCAGCTTCTGGAATTCTTCATGAAGAGGAGGTTGGCTTTCCATGATCATTAGATTATTGCAATACGACTTGCGACTGAGAGCATCGGCCATAACATTAGCCTTGCCTGGAGTGTAAAAAATGGTAAGATCAAAGTCTTTGATCTTTTCAATCCATCTCCTTTGTCTGAGGTTTAGATCTGGTTGAGTGAAGATATACTTCAGAATCTTATGACCGGAAAAGATTTCGGTGCGATTACCCAACAAGTATTGTCTCCATTTCTTGAGGGCAAACACAACTGCTGCAAGTTCAAGGTCATGAGTGGGATAATTGAGCTCATGTGAGTTCAACTGACGTGAAGCATAAGCCACAACTTGACGTTCTTGCATAAGAACTGCACCTAGACCTTGGAGAGAAGCATCACAGAATATTTGGAAGGGTTAATTTGATAGATACCACTGCAATTTTTGGCTATTTGAGAAACGCCACTGAAATTTTGGACTTTTGAAAAACGCCACTGCAATTTTGTATACATTCTATAGATGCCATTATGCCCTTTATACACCCATAAAGGTCAACATACCGAGTATTCATGTCATATATACGTATACAAGGTGGGCCCCATCGGAATCAGCTTTTTTAGGGACAACAAACAAAATTCAACGAATAAATATTGTGACATAATATTAGACAAAATAAATGACATGCGTACATAATGTTTGTGATGACATTTGAACTTGGAGCTATGTTCCTGTACGAGTGCCAAGTATTTTTGTATTCACGTAACAGCGCTTTGAACCTGCTATTGAACTTGGAGTTTTTTTTAACTTGGAACTGTGTTCATGTAGGCATGGTGTATGTATATGATTTTTTTATCTTCGTCCCTGTACGCATCTTTCTAGAGCCATTTCAATGATTATGTACTCGTGGCAATTATTTTGTTCAATATTAATATGTAACAATTTTCTCACGTATTTTTTGCAATACTATTTGGGCATAATTTGTGTGGCTGTCTCTAAAAAGGTTGATTTAGATGGGGCCCACCTTTTATATGTATATACGACATGAATACTTGAGTATATTGACCGGTATGAGTTTGTAAATGGGCATAATGGCATATATAGAATGTATACAGAATTGCGGTGGCGTTTTTATAAAGACCAAAATTGTAGTGGCGTTTCTCAAATAGCCGGAAATTGGAGTGGCATATATCTAATTAACCCTATTTGGAAAGGTTTGGAAGGATCTGGGCCAACCAGAACTGGTGTAGAAGTGAGTTTAGTCTTCAGGAGATTGAAACTTTCATCACATTGTGGAGACCAAACGAACTTCTTGTCCTTCTTTGTGAGGTCAGTGAGAGGTTTGGCAATCTTCGAGAAGTTTTGGACGAAACGACGGCAATAACTAGCCAAGCCAAGAAAACTTCTTACTTGCTTCACCGTCCTTGGAGGTTTCCAATCAACAATTGCTTTAACCTTTTCTGGATCAATGGCTATGCCCTTGGCAGAGATGACATGACCAAGGTAAGCAACTTCTGAAATCCAGAACTCACATTTGGAGAATTTGGCATAAAGACGATGCTCGCGAAGCTTCATGAGAGTGAGACGAAGATGTTCTTCATGCTCTTCCTCGGATTTGGAGTAGACAAGAATGTCATCAAGATATACCACAACGAACTTGTCGAGGTATTCATGGAAGACAGAATTCATGAGTCGAGAGAATGTCGCCGGTGCATTGGTGAGACCAAAGGACATGACAGTGAATTCATATAGACCGTAGCGAGTGGTGAAGGCTGTCTTTGGAATATCCTCTTTTCTGATCTTTATTTGATGGTAACCCATTCTCAAGTCCAACTTGGAGAATATTGAGGCTCCAGCAAGTTGATCAAAAAGATCATCAATACGAGGAATTGGATACTTGTTTTTGATGGTTTTCTCGTTAAGAGGACGATAGTCAACAACGAGTCTCTTTGTGTGATCCTTCTTCGCAACGAACAGAGTTGGGCAACCCCAAGCCGAGGAACTAGGTTGAAAGTAACCTTTTTCCATGTACATATCAATTTGTTCCTTCAACAACTTCAGCTCGGGAGTTCCTATCTTGTAGGGATGCTTAGAGATTGGAGCAGTACCTGGTTCAAGTTCGATCACGAACTCAACAGCTCTGTCCGGAGGCATCCCTGGCAACTCTTCTGGAAAGACGTCAGGGAATTCGCAAACCACCGGAACATTTTCAAGTGAAGGTAGAGGTTTTGCATCGAGGTTGCATAGCTGAATGGAACTTGATTCATTTGGAGAATAGATTATCTGGCCAGAAGGGTGGGACAGAGTTATTGACTTTTGAGCACAGTCAATCCTTGCTTTATTGGCCTTCAGCCAATCCATACCAAGAATGACATCAATGTCAGAACTGCCAAGCAACATGAGAGAAGCAAGGAATATGTGGCCCCCAATTAGGATTTGATTGTCCTTACTTATCTTGGAGGTCAACATTTGAGATCCCGGGGAGTGAACAGTGATATGATTGCTTAGTGGAGCCACAATTAGGTTGTTTGTTGTGGCAAATGTTTTTGACACAAAAGAATGCGATGCTCCGGTATCAAACAACACTTTAGATGGAAAAGAGTTTACGGGTAATATACCGAGAACGACGTCAGGAGCTTCCTCAGCTTTGTCGATCTTGACATGATTCACCCTTGCGGTCCTCCCGACAGGCCTGTTGTTGGAGTTGAAGGCCTTAGGCGGGGGAGCGCGCACCATTGCCTGGTTTGTGTTAGGACGAGGTGGTGGTGGAGGTAGCTGCCTCTGCGTGCACTTGTCGGCGTAGTGCCCCGTCTGCTTGCACTTGTAGCAAGTGACGACACGAGGAGGCCCTGGCCTTGGCTGCCCCATTGAAGCCCTTGGATCATGCATCTGAGCAGGGTTGGGTGGGCGGGGAGCGAAGCCTGGAGAAGCTTGGGCGTATGGAGCCCGAGTGACAGCACCATTTGGTATCCAGATGCGACGCTTCTGCGGAGGGGTGGTCATGTTGGAGGAGGAACCACCCTCACGCGAGTGCTTACGAGACTCCTCGAACGCCTTGCGCCCATTTTCTTCATTGAGCGCGGTGTTAACGAGATCCTCGAAGCTGTTGGCCTTGATGTTGGTGAGGGCATACTTGAGTTCCGGGTTAAAACCTCTGCGGAACCTTGCCATCTTCTTAGCCTCAGTGGACACCTCATCTCCAGCGTACCGAGCGAGGCGATTGAACTCACTCTGATACCCAATGACGTCCAACTTGCCCTGCTTGAGAGAGCAAAACTCTTCACGCATCCTTTCCATGAGACCATCTGGAATGTGGTGCTTCAGGAAAGCTTCCTTGAAACAATCCCACGTGACTGGTATCCCAGTTCTCATGGCCTGGAAGTTCTCCCACCAAGTAGCTGCCTGACCCTTCAGCAGATAGGAGGCATACTTGACCTTGTCTTCTTCAGCTACGTGAGCAATCTCCAGAGCCTTAGCTATCTCACAGATCCAGTCATCAGCGTCCAGAGGCTCGCGTGTGGCCACGAAAGCTCTTGGGCCCAGACTGAGAAACTCCTTGACGCTGACTCGTGGAGCTGTCTGGTTGTTGTGCTGATTAGTCTGAAACTGGGCCATCTGCGCCATGACTTGGGTCATCTGAGTTAACAGCTCCATGATTGGCGGTGGCTCAGGCGCGTTGTTCCTTGTTGGCGGCATCCTGAATGGAAAATGCATTTTAGCACAACAATAGAAGAGGATAGACTTGGCAACCGAAAGGGAGATTATTCCGACGCATGAATAGATAACCAACAGGTACATCATTACATGTTCAAATACATCAGAATATCCAACACACCATAAATGGTTCGAATGCCAAAGGATAACTAAACATAGCTAAGAATGGATACACCGGTACTCCCATGCTCATCACGCAGGACGGCGACTAGGAGTACGGCGAGAGGTACGGTGAGGAGCACGCCCACGAAAGTATGTGGAACGACGATCCACGTAGATCTGACGTGGTATGAGAGCGACTCTAGGTGTGGTGAAGTACATAGCGTCGACTCCCTGTGCTCCAAAGCGCGGAATCCCAGTGTAACCAGCTCCAAGGTTGAGGAGTGGACCTCTGATCGGCTCGTAACCTCCAGCATCTGGCAGACGGCGACCAACTGGCTGATCGAAACGTGCAAAGCGCTCGTCTCCAACAAAGTCTGTGCTGTAAGTCGCCAGACGAGTCAAAGCAAGGTAGAGCTGCTCTCTGACTGAAGCCAACTCCTGAGATAGTGTGCTGGCAACTGCGTCACTGTGCCTCACAAACTGAGCGGTGGTGTGCAGCCTGGAGTTATCATGCTCATAGACATCCAAGTTGTCGTAGAGAGTGAAGTGAGCTCCCTCCGAAGTGATGTAACCACGGGGGATGTGGCGATAGATAGAATCGTCAAATCCCCAGTAGTCAGCACGAAGGACGGTGAGACTCACATAAGCTGCCTGCTGCACAGCCATATCCACTGTGGAACCTACTGCCTCGTAGCGGTGGACTACGCTCATGCCATCATCTGACAGAATGTAGACGATAGCCTGGTAGTAGGTCTGGTCAAACTCTCGCTGCTGCTCGTAGACCTGGTACTCTGGTGCCCAACGGAACCCCAGAAAAGTGACCATGTCTCTCAGCATCTCCGGATAACCGGCAGTGCTCTCGCAACGAGTCATACGAACCACCTACGGGAAGAACCTGAGATCCATCTGCAGATGATCGGGGAAGTTTTGATTAGACTCCGGTAGAAGAACTGAAGTGGAAAGCAACAACAAGGTTTCAACGGACGAAAAGGATGTTGGGAAGAACAGGATATCGAAGCAACATTGGGGAAACACGAGACCAAACACTCCTGAGGTACTACGGAAAAACCCATCCGGGCTTCTAAAGGATCAATATCTACTGCTTAAGGAATAGAGGATCTGCTTCCGAGGCTTACACGCCTCCGTTCTCAATCGTGAGTAGGCAACATGATAAATCATGTCACAACCACCTCCATTCCTATGGTCTAGTAGATATAACTATCCTAGAGAAATCAGGATATGTGAAATCCTAACTTGAAAGTTTAGATGAGAAGAGAAAACAACGTTGCACTTCCTTACCAGAAAAGGGAGGGTGGGTGGGGAAAGAAATAAAAGAACAGAATTCCTACTCTCACGTTTCATTTTTCCTATCTCTACCTAATAATAAAGAGAGGAAGGTTTCTTCCGGTCCGTCCCAATTTTTACCATTTTACCCTCTCACCAAATCCCATAGTACCGCAAAATTGTCATTAAACGATTCACCTTTTGTTCTCATGAAAGATCCATCCTGCCGAGCAAACACAATCCCAGCGGACACTGCCGGACTTTCTTGATCTCTGGCCACTTCTACCTCGCTCGTTCCCTAGGCCATCGCTCTGTCGTCCTCCACCTCCTCTAGCGAGGCTGCTGCCCTTCCATCCTCCTCCAGCGAGTCCCGGGACCCTACCGTCCTCCTTTTTCAGGCGAGTTACAGGCCGCTGACTCCCGTCATCTACTCCGTTGTCCGCATGTCGAATCCAATCGCTAGCAGGCGCTCAATATTGGCATCAGAAAGTATGACACAGGACCTCGCGCAGCTCTGGTTCATCGTTGATTGGGGGATTCGTTGTCACCATGCATCAATCTTGGCATCAGAAAGTATGACACAGGACCTCGCGCAGCTCTGGTTCATCGTTGATTGGGGGATTCGTCGTCACCATGCAGAAAAATATGAGGAGCTTCCTCCATGGCGTTTTGAAGCGATTTTTTTGGGCAGGCAGCTGGGCTACATCCAAGATTCAGGCCATGAAGGCTGCTTGCTTTTGCGCCTGCGATGCTGGCGATTGAAAGACTCGGTTTTGTTGCTGAACCTACTTCTCTGAAAAAGAGGTCTACCTGAATAATCAACTTTCAGTTTCGGTAGGAAGACTTTCTCAATGGACAGAGCAAACTCTACACCGTCCTCATAGTAAGCCTGTTAGGGACTCGAACTTTGCTCAGTACTCGATAATTATTCCACTGAATCGTGCGGTGGTGCAGACTGCTAATTAACTTGTCCTAATTATTTGATTACTATATGTGCCTTTTCTTCGTACTATGCATGCATACGTGGTGCGGTTCTATAGCATATGGGCTTTTCAGGTAACCAGAAATAATCTGTAGTGTCTTTTAATAGTAATGTTGAAGGCAACCAACGGTACTTTGATCTCTCAAAGACACATATGATATAGTGCAAACTATGTTTATGAGTGATCATTACAGAAAAACTCAAATTTTATGGAGAATAAGTTACAACTGATATGTGTATGATATTATATCAGACCATAAAGCTATCGTTCATGCCGGTCAATAAATTAATTAGAGTTAAGTATTGTCTGTATGTGTATTTGATGACCAATGTCCAAGCAACAACAAAATGGGATAAACTAACGATAAAATAGGGCTCCAAATTAACATATAAAAAAATCAAATTTAACATTTTCGTTGGACTTAATATAAGGAGAGAAGTCGAACAATTCCAAGTGTGGGTGTTGTCATTAGGAGAAGAAAAAATTGGAAAAAAAATAGTGAACCAATAACAACACACGGATATTGTACAAAAAGGAGGAGGAAGGTTTGTAATTTATTTACGAGTCATTAAGATTTGAAGTACATCAAGACTATTAAGTTTTTTTTTGCATACCTTTTCGACTGATTATTTGAAATATTTCAATAAAAAATTATAGATTGCAATAGTTATGCATAGATTGCCAAATTATGACTTATTGGACGAATTTCAAATGAATGAAGTAGTATGTGAATATAAGAGGATGGAGAAGAAATGGAGGGAGGAGGATTCATTCCACCTTTTTTCTTCGTCTGTCGTCCTCTTCACCAACTCCACATCAACATCCATCAAATGTGATGGAAAATTAATGATAAAGGCTTAGGTAGCGCCAGTGTTGGAGTGGATGATAATGCGTTTCTACAACGTAGATTTTTTCTTTCCCGTCGCAACGCACGGGCATTTTTACTAGTATAGCTACAAAATAGTTTCTAGACTCAACTGCGACCAGTAAAAGGGATCCTACAGGCAGACAGGCTCTGATACCATTTGTCGCACCCGGACTTCTAGAGGATACTCACAGCCCGCTAAACAGTAGAGAAATGGCTTACGGGGCATACCGGCACCCGCATCTCAATGTGAGTAGGCCAACACGTAAACGTGTGACAACCATTCTATACTATTCATCGTCTGCGTAAACCATCCCATAGAAATCCGACTACTTCCATTGACGTACTTCATAACATACACACATGGTACGTCAACGGCATTTGAACAAGTGATATCACAACAAATCTCTAAGACACAAAGAAATAGAAATAAGTTGCAAATAGCTCTCACTAGAGCAGAGATAGCAAATACAATCATCCAGAGGACACATGTCCCAACAAGTCACCATTACATCACAGCGGAAGCATCCAAAGTGTCTAAGTACAGACAAGATCCAAATAGGCCTAAGAGGCCGGAAACGAAAAGACGGAGCCCATCCACGATGTCTCGGATCCTGCCCGGGTCCGCTATCTACTCGTCAGCAGCCTCGTCATACTCCACGTAGTAGCCACCATGGGGATCCTCGGAAACGTAGTCTGCGGAAACCACAGCCCCAAAGGGGTCAGTACAGACAAGTACTGGCAAGCAAGACTCACAAGATACCAAAGTGTACCCGGCAACACCAAGTACAGATGCTTTGGGTTGAACGGAAGAATAGGTGATACAAAAGTGCGGCAGCAGGCTGCTCTAACCAACTACAGAGACGCGCTACAACTTCCGGCTAAAAGAAGGGGATAAGATAGCGTATCGGAACCAACTGCTACTAACCTCAAACAAACCCATCCTGGATCTCGCCCCTTATCCAAATAAGCAATCCAAGGATAACTCACACGGTTGGATTAATGAAGGTTCAAGTTATTGTGTCAATAATCCTATTACTAGTCAAATTGATATTAAATTAGGTGTAAGTTGTCTAATCCTTGTTAGCCAGCCCTATCACCAAGTCATCCATAACCGCGGACAACACGGCTTCTCGAGAAGATTTAACCCTGCAGGGATGCACCAATTTGGCCGTACACGTAAGGATATCCCGCCAGACGGGGATCAAACCCACCAAGCGAGACACTCAACACAACCCAACTCTTCTTCGCATCAAGCCCAAAGAACCCCGTGCAATTGAGCGCACGGCTAATCAAGCCCCACGAAGAAAAGGGGACCCTCATAGCACTCTAAGAACGTGTCTCCCTAAATGCCGACTACAAAAGTTACCATCCTGGCCTCGGGTTCGCACCTGCATATGCATGCGGCAAATGGAAAACCCGAACTAAATGAGGCGATTTGGACGAGATGCGAATCGAATCAAATTGAGGGGGGCGCCCATACACGCTTCCCACATGCGGTTAGCGCGCTCATCATGGATCTAGAGGACAAGAACCTTTTCCTAATTAAGGTCGACACTAGCAGGCCTCAAAACCATACCCGGCCTCCTGCCGGTGCCTTATCATCAAATTAGCATTACCTCAAACATTAACAGGTTGTTGTTTAAACATCGAGCCCCCAGAACATAATAAATAAGGTAACGGAAATAACGGACATCAGACTCGAGCATAAACAACCCTAAGCATGCTATTAAGACACAGGCAACAAGCAACAGGGTTATAGGTGTGGAGGTGAGGCTATATCGGGGTTACAGGATAACATGTGATAGGATCGGAACACAAGCAACGAATCTTAAGGCTAGCAGGATAGACAACAGAAAGTATCGATATCCAGTGTGGAAAGGACACAATGGTTCATGTGAGTGAATACTTGCCTGCAAACTCAGTAGCCTAGTACTGGGCTAACTCCTCAGAAGTAGTGTCGTAAACCTCGTCTGTCTCAACGTCGTTGTCTATTCGAGAAGAAGCAAACAAACAACGCAGAGAGACGACAATCAATAACATGGCATAATGCACAAACATGGGATGATGCATGACAATTTAATTGATGCATCAAAGATAAGCTAGTAGACATGGTAACATAATTAAATGGACCCATATGCAATTTGGATTGCATATGGAAAAGCCCATGAGTTAAGGTTGAATTAATTGATCTACAAATAACCATCATGTGAAAGTTGATTAGAATGATGCATGGATGAGTAAAACAATGAGAAAACAACAATAGCTTCAATTTGAAAAGGTGTTTACCAAGTTTGGAAATTTATTTATTAAGTTAGGAAATTTGGCTCCTTAAATGAGTTACACAAGCATTTGTTGTTTTCACCAATTTTAATTGCTCAAAATAAATAACAAAATTCATATTTGGAAGGAACACAAAATTTTAGGTGGAATACATGTTTCATTTGTTGAAAAAGGAATTAAAATGAATTAATTATGAATTAAACAAGTTTGGACAAGATTTAAATGAATTTAATTCAAGTATGAAATTATTTGAATTTTTATTTGTTCAAAACATGAAATAAAATTCATATTTGGAAAGTTTATACTTTTCTGGTTTGAAAACATATTTTATATGTTCAAAAAGAATTTAATTTGACCAAGTTATGAATTTAGCAATTTTAAATGATTTAAACAAGGTTTAAATTATTTAACCAATTTTAATTATTCAAAACAGGAAACAAAGTTTATATTTGGAAAGGTGGTTCAATTTTGCATGGAAAACATATTTTATATGTGACATTTGAATTAAATTTGAATTAGTTATGAATTTGACCAAATTTGAAATGAGTTGTTTGAATTTGAATTTTGAAAACATTTGAAATGTTCAAAACAGTAAGCAAATGATTTAAACATGTAGAGAATTAAATTTGGTACAGAAAACATATTTTATTTATTAAGTTTGGATTTGAAATACAAAAGTTATTTGAATTTGAAATTGCAGGGGCTATTTTGTGAATTAAACAGTTACAGAAATGTTCCAGGGGCTTAGGTGCGAAACAGGAATTACAGAAAGGCCCCTGGGAACCCTTTTCTACTCAGCAGAACAACCCCTGGGCCACTGGCCTGTGGGCCAGCGCCCAGCTGGCGCTGCGGCTGGGATCTGGCGTGGCACCCACTGCCTATGGCAGGTGGGCCCTGCCTGCCCGCGTGGCAAAGGAGCAAAATGGGGTTTTATTCTGCGCGCGGGGGGGATCGAACCCGCGCCGCGGGCGTGCGCGCCGTTGGATCAAACCACTGCGGTGTGGATGCGTTTGGTGACAGAGGGGATGCGCGCGGGGGTATGAGGTTCGGATGCGGCTGTTTAACTGAATTGAAAAGTTCAGATTCTGAACTTGCTGTCAGATGCGCACGGTGGACGCCGGCGACGAGCCGCTGCGTTGCGCTGCTGCTTGCCCGTGGCGTGTGCAGGGATGCGTGCTGTGCGCGCGGTTGCCAGGAGGAGATAGGAGGGGAAGGAAGCGACGTGGTGCTCACCGGGAGGGTGTAGAAGGAGGTGGCCGTGCTCGGGAGGCGACAGTCGACGACGGCGACAGCGACAGGGACGGCGGCGATGATCCGGGAGCGCTCAGGCCCTGCTGCGGTGTCGAGGAGGGAGGTGGACGTACGGGGAGCTCGTTCCCGTGCTTATCCCGCACGGTGGTGCATCGTGGCGACGGCGATCGCCGGGATTTGGTTGCGGTGGTGGAGGGTTCAGAGGTGGGAGAAGCAGAGCAGCAAGGAAGAGGAGGAGGAGGAGAAAGATGGCGGCGGCGGCAGAGATGGAGGAGGGAGAGCGCTAGGGCAGGAGGAGGAGCCCTCGGGGTGGCTATAAGGAGGCGGAGGAGGCGCGCGCAGCCGTTCCCTCCTCGGTCTGTCGACGTGGGCAGCGTCGATGAGCGGCCGTACAGAGGTAAGGGAAGGGGTACGCAGGCCGTGGGCTGGTGGGCTGGGCTGGCCTGCCCCCTTCTCCCTCTGTTTTTTTTTCCTGTTTACTGATTCTTTTTTTTTGCAGAAAAGAAAAAGGAAAGAAAGAAGAGAAATGGATGGGTTTTTGTGATTGAAAATTTTGGGGATAAATTTTTATAGATTATTTATTACAAAAGCACAAGTGTGCAACTTTCTGTTTTTCCAAAAATTCAAAGTTGGTTGCTGTTTAAAATTCAAATGGATTTGATTGAATTTTGGTATTAATTGAATAATTGAAAGAAGCAACTTAAAAGTTTTTTAATTTCAAGTTTATTAGGAACAAATGATTGGTTTGATTTGTAATTTTCATTTGAAACATTATAACAGAACAAGTATGAAACAAAATTTTGAAATTTGGTTTGAAATCCAATAGAAAAACAAGGGAAAAACAAATGCAGTGTTTATGATGAGATGATGCAAAACATAAAATAACAAAGAGCAAACATTCTAATGGTTGTTTTTCATACTTGGGATGTTACACCAGCCGGCCCCACAGTGGCTCGAGGCCGGGGTGCGAACGAGGTGTTGTCCCGGCCGCCCTAGCCGGCCTGGCCGCCCCCCTAGGCCGGGGTGGGGTGCAGTGAGGGGGTTCCCCCCAACGACCATTTTCTCCCTCTTCGGTATAAAAGGAGCTCATCCTCTACCTTTAGAAAGTGTCAAATAAACTCACTCTCTCCACCATTGTTGACCACACTCAAGCTCAAGTATCTCCCCAAATCCCCAACCAAAGCTAGTGATACTTTGGGATTTGGAGAAGACATCACCGATCTACAACTCCACCAAGCCGACTAGAAATTACCCCACTCATCCCTTAGGGATCTTGTAGTTCTTAGTTCATCGGAGCCAAGAACCTTGTTGCTCTTAGCTCATCGGAGCTTAGAGCCTTGTTGATATCCTCGAAGCTCTTGTGCTCGTGGATCTTGTTTCTCGGAGTCTTGGTGGTTTCCGGGATTTGGTGAGGACCCTCCAAAGTTGCAGAGTGTGCCTCATCCTTGTAAAGGTTCTAGTTGTTAACCTCAATGGCCACATAGTGATTCGAGCCTCTCCACATCGGTGGAAGGACTCGAAGGAGATACGGTGTGACGCCCCGAGATCGGGCACTATGCAGATTTCAGCATTCCCGCCAAATCCGCATAATAACCGATTCCAGGTTGCCATTTATGATAACATTACAACAGTTCACGAATATTCCACAAATTACAACAGAAACAGATAGATACAAGATGACTCAAACGGGTCAAGGATACAACTGATACAATACAAAGATCCAAATAACAGCGGAAGAACAACATAGCGTCCGGCTACGGACAAGATCCAAATTGGACTAAGAGTCCTGAAGATAACCGAGAGCGTCCAATCCCTGCCCAGGCCAAGCCGGAGGGATTCCCAAGCTAACGTCGTCAGACTTCTAACCTGTTGACTGCAATGTTGAATATGCAGCCACGAAAAAGATTCGTGGGTCAGTACGGTTAAGTACTGGCAAGTGGATAAACCATACTCACAAGTTACCGACATAGCCAGTCATCACAAGATACAAATACTTTGGGATCAACGGAAAGGAAGGGGTTATGGCAAATAAGCGACAGCGGGCTGCACTAACCAACTACAGAGAGATACTACAACTTCCGGCTAATAGAAAGAAGATAAAATCGAGTATTGTAACCAACTGAAAGATAACTTCAAACAAACCCATCCTGGACCTCGCCCCTTATCCGAAGAAGCAATCCGAGGATAACTCACACAGTTGTATTAGATGTGAATCAAGTTATTGTGTGAATAAACTATTACTAGTCAAGTTGTTAATCATTGGGTGTAACATGGTTGATCATTATGTTTAAGTTGTCCTGAGTACTTGTTAGCCAGTACTTTCACCAAGTAATCCATAACCGTGGAAAACACGGCTTCTCGAGAAGATTATCCCTGCAGGGTTGCACCAATTTGGCCGTACACGCAAGAATAACCCGCCAGATGGGATGCCTCCCACCAAGAGGGGTACTCTACACAACTCAACTCTTCTTCGCATCAAGCCCAAAGCACCTTGGGCGCACGGCTAATCGAGCCCAGAAGAAAATGGACCCTCATAGCACTCTAAGAACGTGTCCCCCTATATGCCGACTACGAAAGTTCCACCCGGGTACCAAGGGCTCGCAAGATCATGCATGCAGCAAATGGAAAACCCGAACTAAATGAGGCGATTTGGACGAGATGCGAATCGAGTCAAATTGAGGGGGGCGCCCATACTCGCTTCCCACATGCGGGTAGTGCGCTCATCATGGATCAGTAGACAAGACCCTTTTCCTATTAGGGTCGACACTAGCAGGCCTCAAAACCACAAAGGGCCTCCTTCCGGTGCCTTATCATCAAATTTATTATTAATAGTAACATTAGCATGATTGATTGATTAAACATCGAGCCCCAGAACATAAAGGAATAGTAACAGAAAGTAACGGGTAACAGACTCGAGCAAACAACCCTAAGCATGATAGTAAGACACGGGCAACAAGCAATGGTTATAGGTATGGAGGGGAGGCAATATCAAGGTTAAGGGATTCATGTGATGGGTTCGTAA
Source organism: Alopecurus myosuroides (assembly GCA_028641055.1). NCBI lineage: Eukaryota > Viridiplantae > Streptophyta > Magnoliopsida > Poales > Poaceae > Alopecurus > Alopecurus myosuroides. The sequence goes on from CM054057.1 coordinate 182,162,111, forward strand.
CAGAAACAACTACTACTAAGGATAGCAGAAAAGAATCAACAGAAAGAATCGGTAACAAGTGATGAAAGGCAGCCATATGGCAGCAAGTGAGTATACTTGCCTGGGATCCCGCAAGGTAGCAGAACTTGTCGTTGCTCACATCATCTCAACGTCCTATCCGGGAAGAAGCAACGAACTAAAAGAAACACCGGATGCAACAATTACTACTACGGCAAAAGATGCAGCATGATCCTATTTTATATGCATGACATGGCAAGATGCAACAGAGGAAACAACTTAAACAATTTAATCGGAACCGGAATCCGGAGAAATAGGAATTGGTTCAAGTTGTTTAGCTAACCATCAATATTAAATGTTGTTTCGCATGGAAAACAGTAAATAGGTGAGTTAGCAATATTAAATGGAATAGGGCAACAATTGAATTAAATACCCCAACACATTCCATATTTATTTATTAGGTGAACATACATAACACAACTACAAATGCAACATGCAAGGTGCAAACATGAGCATGGATGGCATGAACAGATTAAGTGCATTTTTCTGGTATGAAAACATATTTTATTTGTTGGATTTGGAATTAAAATGAGCAAGTTATTAAATTAACAATTTTAAATGCATTAAATAAGAAATAGTTGTTTTCAGCAATTTAAATTATTCAAAACAGAAAACAAAGTTGATATTTGCAAAGTTTAGAGAATTTTGATTGGAAAACATATTTTACTTTTCAAATTTGGAGTTGAAATGAATTAGTTATGATTTAGGCAATTAAATCAATTTAAATTGAGCCGGAGGCCCAACATTTCATTTAGGAGGTTCACGTTATTTATTTACCCATCAAGATTAAATGTTGTTTAACATGGCGAGATAATATAAAGATGAGCTATGCAATTTTAAATGGAACCGGAACAATATTTAATTATTCCAACTCATTCCATATTTAATTATTAGGTGATATTATTATACCCCGAAACCCACAAGATGCAATGCAAACATGATGCGATGACATTTTAAATATAGTTGATATGTTATAGAAAATAGGGCATAGGTATAGGGGATTTAGGGTTTGGGTTCGCACGTGTGGAGAGGATCTTTGTGTTCGACGCCGGAAAGAGGAGATCTTCGGGGAAACGCCGGTGTCTTCAGGACGTGGAGGAAGTAGACGAAGAATGGGAAGTAGACGAAGTCGTCGATGTCGTGGGCGTAGTCGACGTCGAGGAAGTAGTCGTTCCAGGGTCATCGTCATGGAGGTAGTCGTTCACGCCGTAGAGGAAGTAGTCGTTCTCGAATCACGCGGTCAGCGTCGTCGAAGTAGTCGTTCAACGTCCGGAGTCGATGTAGTCGTGGGCGAGCCGCTACCGCATCGTCTTCGGGGTCGGAGGCGAACCTGACGGTCCCGGTCTTCGGGCGCGCACGAAGGCGGCCAACGCAAAATGGACACGGTGGAGATAGTGGTCGTTCACGGTTCGATGTAGCTCGATGTAGCGGTACTTGTCGGAGAAGATCTTGTCGATGAGGTACGGGTCGGGGAAGAACTCGGCGTTCCAATGTTCACAAGTCCGGTATCTTGTCGGGGACCTTGGCGATATCGTAGAGGTACGGGTCTGGTGGGGATCTTGGCACAATCGTGTTACTCCTTCACGGCAGAAGATCTTGTCGATGGTTCGTGCGTTGGCGATGGAGTACTTGGGTCGGTAGCAGAACATGACAATGTTGCACGGCACACACAGATAGATACACCTCGGGAGCGCACACAGGCGAGCAACAGTGATCACACGCACGAGTTGGACTTGGAGAACTCGAGTAACAGGAGGAAGGTCGACGTCCACGGCAAGCACGGCTCGAGAGCTGTCGTACTCGACGAACCCGTCGGTCATGAGCTCGAGACGGTGGAGAGCCGCGGTCGCGCGGCCGTCGATGGAGGAGGACCAGGAGGCATCCACGACTGAGACGAGCTCGAGGGAGAGCAGCTAGAAGGGGCGGCGCCGGTGCTCTGCTCGCATGACCATCAAGACAGACCGAGACGACGAGCTGGACGGGGATGAGCATGGAGGCGTTGCCGGGTGCGCCCTGCTCGCTGGCGGAACGAGAAACAGGGGTGGTCGAGCATAGGGAGTAGTGGTAGCAGCGACGGCGGGGCTTGGCGTGTGTAGAGGGCAGCGGCCGGCCGGCGACGGCCACGGGAGAAGGGGGGCGCCCGCGCGCGTGGATGCAGGGAGGAGACGGGGCGCCACGGAAGGGGGGCGGCCGGAGCTCGGGGCCGTGGCCGGAGAGGAGGGAGGCGACGGCGGCGGGCTCCGTCCATCCGTGGCTGCGGCAGGGAGGAGACGCCGGTGGCGGGGCGGCCGGCGGCCATGGAAGGAGAGACGGGGAGAAGGGGCTGGGGGCGAGGGAGAGAGGCGGCGGAGAGGAGGTGAGGGGCAGACGGCGACGGGAGAGGAGCTTGGCGAGGGGAGAGGGCGACGGCAGCGACGGGGCTTGGGGATCGAACGGGAAGAGAGGGGCGACGGGAGGCAGCGAGCGAGGAAGAAGAGGTCGAGCGGGGGGGACGCAGCGATGCGCTCTCTCTCCCGTGCGGTTCATTTTTTTTTTCTCGGTGGAGGGACCCGTTTGCAAATAGTGTAAACGGCGGGGGGCAAGTTGCGAGGGAAAAGAGAGAATTAGGGTTCGGTTTGGTGGGGGGGGCCGGCTGGGCCTAGTGGGCTGGCCTGGTCCGGCTGCCACCCCCCCAAAACGTTTTTTTTCTTTTTTTTCCTGCGTGTTGTTATTCCTTTCAATTGTGGTTTTGGGCACTTAAAAAATTTGTTTTTGATGCAATTTAATTCCAGAAAACAAGGTTGTTGAATTGCACACTTTTAGCAAGTTTTTTTTAAAAAAAAAATCACGAGGATGCATGATGCGAGGTTATGCAAAGAAAACAACAGCGATGCTATAGGGGAAACCCCGGGCGTTACAGACGACACCACTAACAAGGGATTGCGCCCTCGCAATCCACCTGCTAACCCGGGAGGGGAAAGAAGTTCGACTATCGATTCTTCGTGCTTCCAGTTGATCTCCTCGACACCACTAACAAGAGCTTCTCGACACCACTAACAAGAGATTCTTGCTCGGAGTGACGACGATGTTCTTCCACGAGGAATCTTCCGATGATCGGACCTATTAGGTTAAAAGCTCAGAAAACGTCCACCCACGTAGGATCCTAACACTTTGAAAGATTGAGTACGAGAGTAGACTCCAAAACAAATAAGAGGGAGAAAAGATAGAATAGAGATAAGGAGAAAACAAGAATCCTATCGAGAGGTTTCGAAAATAGTTTAGCAGAAATAGTTTTTGACACTCTAGAAACAACGACCGTTAGCGAGGTTATCCTACAGGCTTTGCGGACCCGTTGCTTCGATAACCATTCGTATCGAAACAATCTCGGGAATCGGAACCAAGGCTCTGATACCATTTTGTGACGCCCCGAGATCGGGCACTATGCAGATTTCAGCATTCCCGCCAAATCCGCATAATAACCGATTCCAGGTTGCCATTTATGATAACATTACAACAATTCACGAATATTCCACAAATTACAACAGAAACAGATAGATACAAGATGACTCAAACGGGTCAAGGATACAACTGATACAATACAAAGATCCAAATAACAGCGGAAGAACAACATAGCGTCCGGCTACGGACAAGATCCAAATTGGACTAAGAGTCCTGAAGATAACCGAGAGCGTCCAATCCCTGCCCAGGCCAAGCCGGAGGGATTCCCAAGCTAACGTCGTCAGACTTCTAACCTGTTGACTGCAATGTTGAATATGCAGCCACGAAAAAGATTCGTGGGTCAGTACGGTTAAGTACTGGCAAGTGGATAAACCATACTCACAAGTTACCGGCGTAGCCAGTCATCACAAGATACAAATACTTTGGGATCAACGGAAAGGAAGGGGTTATGGAAAATAAGCGACAGCGGGCTGCACTAACCAACTACAGAGAGATACTACAACTTCCGGCTAATAGAAAGAAGATAAGATCGAGTATTGTAACCAACTGAAAGATAACTTCAAACAAACCCATCCTGGACCTCGCCCCTTATCCGAAGAAGCAATCCGAGGATAACTCACACAGTTGTATTAGATGTGAATCAAGTTATTGTGTGAATAAACTATTACTAGTCAAGTTGTTAATCATTGGGTGTAACATGGTTGATCATTATGTTTAAGTTGTCCTGAGTACTTGTTAGCCAGTACTTTCACCAAGTAATCCATAACAGCGGAAAACACGGCTTCTCGAGAAGATTATCCCTGCAGGGTTGCACCAATTTGGCCGTACACGCAAGAATAACCCGCCAGATGGGATGCCTCCCACCAAGCGGGGTACTCTACACAACTCAACTCTTCTTCGCATCAAGCCCAAAGCACCTTGGGCGCACGGCTAATCGAGCCCAGAAGAAAATGGACCCTCATAGCACTCTAAGAACGTGTCCCCCTATATGCCGACTACGAAAGTTCCACCCGGGTACCAAGGGCTCGCAAGATCATGCATGCAGCAAATGGAAAACCCGAACTAAATGAGGCGATTTGGACGAGATGCGAATCGAGTCAAATTGAGGGGGGCGCCCATACTCGCTTCCCACATGCGGGTAGTGCGCTCATCATGGATCAGTAGACAAGACCCTTTTCCTATTAGGGTCGACACTAGCAGGCCTCAAAACCACAAAGGGCCTCCTGCCGGTGCCTTATCATCAAATTTATTATTAATAGTAACATTAGCATGATTGATTGATTAAACATCGAGCCCCCAGAACATAAAGGAATAGTAACAGAAAGTAACGGGTAACAGACTCGAGCAAACAACCCTAAGCATGATAGTAAGACACGGGCAACAAGCAATGGTTATAGGTATGGAGGAGAGGCAATATCAAGGTTAAGGGATTCATGTGATGGGTTCGTAACAGAAACAACTACTACTAAGGATAGCAGAAAAGAATCAACGGAAAGAATCGGTAACAAGTGATGAAAGGCAGCCATATGGCAGCAAGTGAGTATACTTGCCTGAGATCCCGCAAGGTAGCAGAACTTGTCGTTGCTCACATCATCTCAACGTCCTATCCGGGAAGAAGCAACGAACTAAAAGAAACACCGGATGCAACAATTACTACTACGGCAAAAGATGCAGCATGATCCTATTTTATATGCATGACATGGCAAGATGCAACAGAGGAAACAACTTAAACAATTTAATCGGAACCGGAATCCGGAGAAATAGGAATTGGTTCAAGTTGTTTAGCTAACCCTCAATATTAAATGTTGTTTCGCATGGAAAACAGTAAATAGGTGAGTTAGCAATATTAAATGGAATAGGGCAACAATTGAATTAAATACCCCAACACATTCCATATTTATTTATTAGGTGAACATACATAACACAACTACAAATGCAACATGCAAGGTGCAAACATGAGCATGGATGGCATGAACAGATTAAGTGCATTTTTCTGGTATGAAAACATATTTTATTTGTTGGATTTGGAATTAAAATGAGCAAGTTATTAAATTAACAATTTAAATGCATTAAATAAGAAATAGTTGTTTTCAGCAATTTAAATTATTCAAAACAGAAAACAAAGTTGATATTTGCAAAGTTTAGAGAATTTTGATTGGAAAACATATTTTACTTTTCAAATTTGGAGTTGAAATGAATTAGTTATGATTCAGGCAATTAAATCAATTTAAATTGAGCCGGAGGCCCAACATTTCATTTAGGAGGTTCACGTTATTTATTTACCCATCAAGATTAAATGTTGTTTAACATGGCGAGATAATATAAAGATGAGCTATGCAATTTTAAATGGAACCGGAACAATATTTAATTATTCCAACTCATTCCATATTTAATTATTAGGTGATATTATTATACCCCGAAACCCACAAGATGCAATGCAAACATGATGCGATGACATTTTAAATATAGTTGATATGTTATAGAAAATAGGGCATAGGTATAGGGGATTTAGGGTTTGGGTTCGCACGTGTGGAGAGGATCTTTGTGTTCGACGCCGGAAAGAGGAGATCTTCGGGGAAACGCCGGTGTCTTCAGGACGTGGAGGAAGTAGACGAAGAATGGGAAGTAGACGAAGTCGTCGATGTCGTGGGCGTAGTCGACGTCGAGGAAGTAGTCGTTCCAGGGTCATCGTCATGGAGGTAGTCGTTCACGCCGTAGAGGAAGTAGTCGTTCTCGAATCACGCGGTCAGCGTCGTCGAAGTAGTCGTTCAACGTCCGGAGTCGATGTAGTCGTGGGCGAGCCGCTACCGCATCGTCTTCGGGGTCGGAGGCGAACCTGACGGTCCCGGTCTTCGGGCGCGCACGAAGGCGGCCAACGCAAAATGGACACGGTGGAGATAGTGGTCGTTCACGGTTCGATGTAGCTCGATGTAGCGGTACTTGTCGGAGAAGATCTTGTCGATGAGGTACGGGTCGGGGAAGAACTCGGCGTTCCAATGTTCACAAGTCCGGTATCTTGTCGGGGACCTTGGCGATATCGTAGAGGTACGGGTCTGGTGGGGATCTTGGCACAATCGTGTTACTCCTTCACGGCAGAAGATCTTGTCGATGGTTCGTGCGTTGGCGATGGAGTACTTGGGTCGGTAGCAGAACATGACAATGTTGCACGGCACACACAGATAGATACACCTCGGGAGCGCACACAGGCGAGCAACAGTGATCACACGCACGAGTTGGACTTGGAGAACTCGAGTAACAGGAGGAAGGTCGACGTCCACGGCAAGCACGGCTCGAGAGCTGTCGTACTCGACGAACCCGTCGGTCATGAGCTCGAGACGGTGGAGAGCCGCGGTCGCGCGGCCGTCGATGGAGGAGGACCAGGAGGCATCCACGACTAAGACGAGCTCGAGGGAGAGCAGCTAGAAGGGGCGGCGCCGGTGCTCTGCTCGCGTGACCATCAAGACAGACGAGACGACGAGCTGGACGGGGATGAGCATGGAGGCGTTGCCAGGTGCGCCCTGCTCGCTGGCGGAACGAGAAACAGGGGTGGTCGAGCATAGGGAGTAGTGGTAGCAGCGACGGCTGGGCTTGGCTTGTGTAGAGGGCAGCGGCCGGCCGGCGACGGCCACGGGAGAAGGGGGGCGGCGCCCGCGCGCGTGGAGGCAGGGAGGAGACGGGGCGCCACGGAAGGGGGGCGGCCGGAGCTCGGGGCCGTGGCCGGAGAGGAGGGAGGCGACGGCGGCGGGCGCCGGCTATCCGTGGCTGCGGCAGGGAGGAGACGCTGGTGGCGGGGCGGCCGGCGGCCATGGAAGGAGAGACGGGGAGAAGGGGCTGGGGGCGAGGGAGAGAGGCGGCGGAGAGGAGGTGAGGGGTAGACGGCGACGGGAGAGGAGCTTGGCGAGGGGAGAGGGCGACGGCAGCGACGGGGCTTGGGGATCGAACGGGAAGAGAGGGGCGACGGGAGGCAGCGAGCGAGGAAGAAGAGGTCGAGCGGGGGAGACGCGGCGATGCGCTCTCTCTCCCGTGCGGTTCATTTTTTTTTCTCGGTGGAGGGACCCGTTTGCAAATAGTGTAAACGGCGGGGGGCAAGTTGCGAGGGAAAAGAGAGAATTAGGGTTCGGTTTGGTGGGGGGGCCGGCTGGGCCTAGTGGGCTGGCCTGGTCCGGCTGCCACCCCCCCCCCAAAACGTTTTTTTTTCCTTTTTTTTTCCTGCGTGTTGTTATTCCTTTCAATTGTGGTTTTGGGCACTTAAAAAATTTGTTTTTGATGCAATTTAATTCCAGAAAACAAGGTTGTTGAATTGCACACTTTTAGCAAGTTTTTTTTTAAAAAAAAAAATTCACGAGGATGCATGATGCGATGTTATGCAAAGAAAACAACAGCGATGCTATAGGGGAAACCCCGGGCGTTACATACGGTGTGCCATTTGAGGGCTACTCGGTGTTCCACATTGGTGGCACCGCATCGCTCCAACGGAGATTAGATTCCATTGGGAAGTGAACTTCGGGATACATCTCCACGTCACTGTGTTCGGTTATTCCTCAACTTACCTTTACTTGATGCTACTAGCTTAGTTATATATTCATCTTGTGCTAGTTGTACTTGCTCAACATATAAGATTGTTCACCTAGTTGCATAATCTAGACAATCTATATTTGAGAACTATCTTGTTAAATCGAAAAAGAAGCTAAATTTTGTAGTTAACCTATTCACCCCCTCTAGTTAACCTCTCGATCTTTCAATTGGTATCAGAGCCTCGTCTCTTTATTAAGGGCTTTACCGCCTAAAGAGGAGGAAATTATGGCTAATGATCCCGTCACCATGGAGGGGATTCAAAAGCTAATCCAAGCTATGATTGATAGCTCCGAGAAAAATATGGAGGGGATAATAAAGGAATTGGCATCTTCATCTAATCAATCTAGAGAAAATGTTGTCTTGGATGAACATGGAAACCCCATTCCATCTAAGGAAGGGTCCGCAACATTGGCACCTGGAAGTGGTAGTGGTGGAAATTCTTTTGCCTTTGCTTATACCAATGCTCCAAATTTTCAACATCCACATGTTAATCATATTGGTCCACCTCCTATCGTAGATAGGACTCGTTTTACTAATTGGAAAGCTTCCATGAAGTCTTACATGTGCAGCTCTTCAATGAAAATATGGAGAATTGTTGATAAGGAGTATGAGCCAAAGGACCCCAAGAACTTAAGCTCAAGTGAAATCATAGATGAGAAACTCAACGCTCATGCCATGCACATGTTGGAGAAGGCAATGGAAAAGGAAGGAGTTGAGCACATCCAGTCCGTCTCAAGTGCAAAGAAAGCTTGCGATTTCCTTGTCGATATGTATGACGGCAACATCAATCTTTAACGATCCAAGAAGTCAATCATCCAAAGAAAAGTTGAACACTTTCATTTGGGTGATGGAGAGAACATTGAAGACATGTTTAGAAGACTCAAGTCTCTTGTAAATGACATGAGAGATTGTGGCTTCAAGGATTGTAAGGATGATTGGGTCAAGGAGAAATTTCTACTCACCTTGATTCCATACAATGAAAACATGGTGATGAATGTGCAATCAAGGGCCGGTTACTTGGATCTATCCCCCAATGATGTTTTGGGTATCTTCATCACTCTAAAAGTCATGAAGCAAACCTCCGATGATGTCATGGCCCGTGTAAATGGAATGAAGAAACCATCTCTTGCTTTGAAGGCCAAGGCCACCCCCTATGAAGAGAATGACTCAAGTGATGATGGTGGATCCACACATGAGGTCTCCGAGAAAGAGATGAAGACATCACATGAAGAATGTTTGGCCATAGCTCAACACAAGTGGTGGAAGAAAGGAGATTTTAGATCAAATGCCACCAAGAACAAGGGAAAAGTTGTCTCAAGCGTGAAGAAGGCAAGGACTCCCTTCAATTGTGGAGATATCGAGCACTTTGTTGTCGAGTGCCCCTTCAAGAGTAGAACTGAAAATGGTGGAAGACTCATCAAGAAATCCACCTTCATTACCAAGTCTAAGAAATTCATCAAGAGAGTCCCTCCCAGGGCAATGATTGCAAAAGAAGTTGAGTACACGTCCGGTGGTGAAGAGAGTGATGGTGATGATGAACAAGTAGGTATGGAGGCCATGGCTAGGGGCGTCGTACCTCCTAACTTAAGATCTCTCTTCTCCAACGCTAATGACAACAAGGGTCCCTCGATTCACAAGTGCTTCATGGCCAAGGGTATATCCCCAAAGGTGAATCCTACACTCAAACTTGCAAACTCTTCTACTCCTTCACTATTAAATTGTGTCGAGGAAGACCCCTTGATAAACTTTGTGGAGAAACTCGAAGGAGAAACTAAATCTATCTTTGTCTCTCTCATGGATCAATTAAGTGAGGCACATGGCCTCGATGAACATGAGGAGAAAATAACTTTACTTGAAAAGTTTGCTTGTGATGATTCTAGTAAAATTGAGGAGCTTGGGAAAGTTGTAGATGAATCACATTGTTTTAGAGAAAGCATATAGGAAACCTTTGCAATTGACATAGCTAAAGTAAAACTTGATTGTGAGCATGCTTTTGCTAAGGTAGTGGAATTCATGGCCTTAAATGATGCAACTAACAAAGGTTACAATGAACTCATTAAGGATTTTGATAAGCTTAAAATTGATCATCGAACAATTTCAAATGAGCTCAAAACCTTGAAAGGGTTAAAAAAATGTAGATGAACACTCTTGTATTAGTAACCCTTTGTGTGTCAAGGCAACTCTCATTGAGGAGAACGATAGGTTGCAGGCACAAATCAATAAAGGTCTTGCCACATGCATCCAAGGTCAAAAGAACCTTAATGATCTTTTGAGTAATCAAAAGAGAGTTCTTGGCAAGGAAGGCCTTGGTTTCGGTTCCACTTCCAAGGTGGCGTACAAGAAGAAGTCAACTCCCTCCACTAACTCTATTGTTTTTGTGAAGGAGGGGGAGTTGGCTAATGATGAAGATGAGTTTGATATGATTGCTAAGAGTATTGTTCCTAGGAACACTGCTACTCACAACAACTTTGCGGGAAAGTATAACCCATCATATGTGCTTCTTAAATCTATTGATGGTCATGTTTATGCAAAATAAGTTGGCACCTCATATGGTGATGATTACAAGTATGCTATTTGGGTTCCTAAGACCCTCGTGACTAACAAGAAAGGACCCATCCAAAAATGGTTACCTAAGACAAGAAGTTGATTCATCGTAGGGTTGTGCTTCTGGAGGAACATCATGGATGATTGATAGTGGTTGTTCCGCACATATGACTGGAAGCAAGGAAGTGTTGAATGACTTAAAACTCCAACTGCTCAAATATGCTCATGTAACTATTGGTGATCGCTCACAACTTAAGGTATTGGGACATGGCAAGGTGGTCATTTCTCCGAATTCATCCATTGAGAAAGTCCTCCTTGTTGAGTCCCTTGGCTATAATCTTCTTTCCGTCTTGCAACTTTGTGAATGCAATTTTACATGTGTATTTGGGCGACATAACGTGCTTGATCTTCACACCATTTCTCTTAAAGTATCCTTTGTTGGATTTGTGGAAAACGGTATGTATATAGTGGATTTCTCGAAAGAAACTACACATATCGCCACTTGTCTAATGGCTAAATCCGACGTGGGGTGGCTTTGGCATCGCCGCTTGGGCCACGTCGGTATGAGAAATTTACAAACTCTTGTGAAGGATGAGCACGTGGTAGGATTAACAAGTGTGAATTTTTCCAAATATCGCCCTTGTAGCTCTTGTATTGCCGGAACGATGCATGAGAAGAATCATCCCAAGACATAAACCATATCCACAACAAGGCCCTTTGAGCGTATTCACTTGGACTTATTTGGGCCTCCCACATATGATAGTCTCGGTGGCAAAAAGTACTGTTTGGTGATTGTTGGTGATTATACAAGAAACAATTGGGTATTCTATATCAAGAGGAAGAGTGAGACTCAAGAAAGGTTCATATCTTGGGCCACGGAAGTGCAACGCCAATATAACACCAAGATCTTGTCTATTAGGAGTGACAATGGGTCCGAGTTCAAGAACTACACCATGGATGAATTCTTGAGTGAAGAGGGGATAAGAGATCGATATTCCGCTGCGTACACCCCTCAACAAAATGGTGTAGCGGAGAGGAATAATCGCACACTTATTGATAAGGCAAGAACTTTGATGGCCAAGTTCAAATCCCCATATAACTTTTGGGCTAAAGCCATCAACACCACTTGTCATCTATCTAACCGACTCTTCCTTCGTCCGATGATTGGTATGACTCCATATGAACTCCTAACCGGTAACAAACCAAACCTCAAGTATCTTCGAGTTTTTGGGTATAAATGTCAAGTTTACATTAAAGGAACTAGATTGTCTAAATTTGATCCTAGAACTTTTGAAGGTATATTTGTTGGTTATGCCACGAACTCTCACACTTATAGAGTCTACAACATATCCACCTGGTGTGTTGAAGAATCTATGAATGTAGAGTTTCATGAGGATAATGGCTCCCAAGTGGAGCAAATTGATTGTGATGATGTAGGCGATGAGCCTTCCTCCACAGCCATAGGAAGAATGGGTATAGGTCCCCTTATACCCATTGAGGGACACCTTGTGGCAAATATGGATGGGACTAGCTCTGCACAAGTGGAGCCCTCTACATCAACCACCAATCAAATGGTAGACCAAGAATAAGAACAAGACCTTCAAGTGGATACCTCTCATCAAGAAAGTGATCAAGATCCACCCAATGATAATGGTGGAAATGATTTTGGTGATTCTTCACCAAGAACTCCACTCCGGATGGATCATGGTCTTGATGAAGGAAATGATGAGGATATCCCTCCAAATGAGAATCCCGACGACGCACTAGTTCGTATCATGACTCGTCAAGCCTCAAGATTGCAACAAAAGTCACATTATCAAAAGAATATTATTGGTGGCTTGGGAAGAAGTGTATCCACTCATGGACAAGTGCTCAAGTTTTGTGGTATTCATTCATATGTCTCTCATGTTGAACCTATCAAAGTTTATGATGCTATTGAATATGAAGATTGGGTTCAAGCCATGCATGAAGAGCTCCATAACTTTGAAAGAAACAAAGTATGGTCACTAGTGGAAAGACCCAAGGATCACAATGTCATTGGAACAAAATGGGTGTTCAAGAACAAGCAATATTCTCATGGTCAAGTGATTCACAACAAGGCTCGATTGGTTGCTCAAGGCTACCCTCAAGTCGAAGGACTTGACTACGGTGAAACTTTCGCTCCCGTAGCTAGACTTGAATCCATTCGTATACTACTTGCATTTTCCACTAGCCATAACTTCATCTTGCATCAAATGGATGTTAAAAGTGCTTTTCTAAATGGTCCTCTAAGTGAATTGGTATATGTTAAACAACCCCCGGGGTTCGAGGATCCCAAGTATCCTAACCATGTCTACTTCCTCCATAAGGCTTTGTATGGCCTCAAACAAGCCCCACGTGCTTGGTATGATCATCTAAAAGAGTTCCTAGTAGATCGTGGTTTCGTACTTGGGGTAATTGACCCCACACTTTTTACCAAAAGTGTAGATGGACATTTCTTCATTTTTCAAGTATATGTTGATGATATTATATTTGGATCTTCTAATGTGAGCTTCATAGACCAATTTTCCAAATTAATGACAAGTGAGTTCAAGATGTCTATGATGGGAGAATTGAAGTTCTTTCTTGGTTTTGAAATCAAGCAATATTATGAACGAACTGTTATTTGTCAAGCAAAATACATTCAAGACATGCTCAATAAATTTGATATGAACAATGCCAAGCCACTAGCTTATCCAATGTAAACAACCGTGAATCCTACTATGGATCACGAAGGTATACCAGTTGATCCCAAACTTTATCGTTCTATCATTGAATCTTTGATTTACCTTTGTGCATCTAGACCAGATATTATGTTTAGTGTGGGTTTGTGTGCAAGATTTCAATCTAACCCGAAGGAAAGCCATATGATTGCGGTCAAAAGGATTCTTAGGTATTTGGTTGACACTCCTACACATGGCCTTTGGTATCCATCAAACACAACTTTTGATCTTGTGGGATATTCGGATGTGGATTGGGGAGGTGACAAGGTGGATAGAAAATCAACCTCGGGTGCTTGCCAATTCCTTGGTAGGTCACTCGTGTGTTGGTCTTCCAAGAAGCAAATTTGCATTGCCACCTCCTCCACGGAAGCGGAGTATATTTCCGCTGCTAGTTGTTGCTCTCAACTTTTATGGATGAGGCAATGTCTTAAGGATTTTGGAATTGATATTAAGACAATGCCTCTTTTATGTGACAATGAGAGTACTATAAAGATTGGTCACAATCCGGTACTTCATGGCAAGACCAAGCATATTGAGATTTGGTATCATTTCATTCGAGATCACGTGGCCAATGGAGATATCTCACTTTCCTATATCAACACCAAAGATCAACTTGCCGACATCCTTACAAAACCTCTAGATGAGAAGAGATTCAAGCATATAAGGAGTGAGCTCAATGTCGTATGTGCAAGCAATTTTAGTTGATTGAAAATCTTGCATACACACCTCTACTAGACTCCTATTTGGCTCTTATATGTACGCATAGAAATAGGGGGAGTGTAGCTCAATCAATGAGTCAACACTACTCCTATAATGCATAAATAAACAAATCATGCATAATGGTCATTCCAAATGATACAATGTGCTTCAATGATGAGTCTCGACAATGCACCCAAGATATATCTTCGCGGTGTCATATCGAACATAGTCATACATGGTGGCTAAGGCCACCGCCCAAATTCAAGATTCGAGTGTTGTTTGGTTTTTTATATTGATAAGACATTTTGTGTTCCACTCATATGCATTTTCGGTTTTCATATTTCATATTGCATCCAATGTTGTTTAATTCACTTTTATTTTTTCTCATTGGATGCATATGGAAATCATCATGTTCATTTCATCTCATCACATTTGTGCACATGGTCGAGTAAAACTTGCTAACATAAAAAGAAAATTTACCTTGTATCACTCGTTTAAATAAACTTAAAAAAAACAATTCAACAATTCCGGGGAGGAAGTATGCCTATTTTAAAAGGGGGAAGAAGAATTTTTTTTCCCGGAACCGGCCTGGCCGGCTCTCTAGGCCGGCTGCCTCTGCCTCCCGGCCGGCCTCACCCGCACCCCACGCCGGCCTCAGGGCGGGTCGCCCAGCTGCGCGCCCGGCCCCGCTCACCCCCGCGCCCCCCACGCCGGCCTGGCCGGCACCCCAGGCCAGGCACTCGCACGCACACGCACATCACAAAGGGGGAGGGGACACAAACCCCTCCCTAACCTCCCCCTTCTTCCCCCACACACCACCACCATTAGAGCCCCTCCTTGGAGCTCTCCTTCCACCCTCCCCCCCCCCCCACACACACACCATAGACCCTCCCTACCACCCAAACTCACAGATCTGCAAGCCCTCAGCCTCCTCCATACTCTCCTCCCCGTGGAATCCTCTTTGGTGCCCTCTTGAGGGAGATCCTTTCCTTTGAATTTGTGGGATTTTTTTTAAGATGCCCTCCAACTCGGGTAATCTCTAGGGATCCTCTTCTATCGTGTTTTATTTGATCTATATCTCTCGGTACGTACGACTGGTTCCATGTTTTTGTGGTTCAAATTGCATCTAGTGGTTATGCTAGCTCTCACATAGGGTTCATCATCTAGTTCATATGTCACACTAGCCCTAACCTAGGCTTATTACTCTCCTATTGTCATGCTAGAAAATACAACAATTTTTTTTATTTCATGCTATGCTATGATGTAATCCCAACTTGCTATGCTATGATGTACTCACGATCTACTCTCTAGATGATTGTTTTTGTTCCCGCTCTCGTCACTATCACTCATCACCATGGAACAATTTTTTATTAATACAACAACGACCATGTGCACTTACTATAATTGTCCATATCCATGCATCATTCCTCTCAGGTGATGCCGATGCACCAAGTGGCAAGGGACCACATGCTCTTTGTCCCCGCAAGAAAAGTGTTGCTGCTGTTGCTGGCTCTACTCCTTGTTAGAGACAGGGTGCTCCACTTCCTGTCAATCCAGCTGAGCCAGTGGTTACCAATTGGGGCGGTCTGAGCACCCATGATTTTGAGACTGTCCGGTTGAAGTTCAATCCTTATGATTTTGGGCAGAGTACTTGTACTGATCCCCGGTTCTACTGCAAGATGCATTAGGTTATGTATGAGTTCATCCTGGGTAAACTTCAGAATAGTTATGTTGATCAACACTTCTTTGATGTGGAAACAGCCCGCAAGCATTGGCCAGGGGTTATGGAGCTTATGGATTTTCATGGTCTCACTGCTCTCATGGGGACCACTAACTCTCTCCCATTTGCACCCGAGCTGCTTAAGGAATTCTATGCCACTGTTTTCTTCTCCACTGAGGGCCCTCGTACTTTGACTTGGATGAGTGGTGGTGTCAAGTGTACCGCCGCCATGATTGAGTTTGGCTCCCTTCTCGGTCTTCCGCCGGTTATCTTTGATTCCATGAACTTCATTTGCATCCATGGTGATCCGAAGTACCTTATGAAGGCTCAAAATGGTCTACGTCACTGCTACCCGCAAGGTACTGGATCTCACCACATTCCCAAGGTCAAGTACTTCACTGAATTTTGGTACATTGTGCACACAATTCTACGGAACACTATCAATGTCAAGTTTGGTGAGAAGGGCGAGGTCCGCAAATGGTTGGTGAATCTCCTCTTTCATATTGGCACTGCTATGAGGAACAACATGTCGAATCTACATCTCAACAAGTCCCTCGGGTGAACCCATAGGGTTTCGATTAGGAGAACGTGTAGGCGCTGGTGACAATCGTCGGCTAGGCAGGGGACACGATTTACCCAGGTTCGGGGCCCTCGTAGAGGTAAAACCCTTACTCCTGCCTCTGTTGATCTGTATTAACGAGTAGATCGGTTACAATGGGGGGTTGCTCAAGTCGAGAGTATGATCTCGGTCTCAAGGCTTGGTGGTGCGGTATTGCTTGGTCCCTCTCCTGTGGTTCTCCTGGCCTTATATAGGTGGCCAGGTCTCAAACCGTACCCGTAGAGGACTCGAACTCTAACCTAAAGTCGGTTACAAGTTTCCTAACTTGACCCGCAAGGCTTTGCGGGTGGGCTCCAAGTGGGCCTTCTAGATTAATCCTTTACGCTTCCTTTGGAGCTTGGGCCGTGGGTCTGACACCGGGTAGGCTCATCCGACAGGCCTAGGATCCATCCCTTCGTCAGTAGCCCCCGAGCGTTTACTCGACTGAGAATCCGTCGGGTGGACGCTCAGAACTTATCTTGATTTCCTTTCGACTGGTGGTTTTGATCGTTTGAAGAGGATGTGTATCCTGTATGCGATGCATTTCTTGTACTCGAGTACCGAGAAAATAGAGTGCCCGTGTATTCGGGTGTTTTTCGCAGAAGGACGTGGCTCAGTTGCTTGACTCTCCTGAAAGCTCAGGGCCAATTAATTGCATCTAGGGCAGAAACAGTTCTGGCCTACACAGATTCAAGACCTCCGACTCGAACCCGGTGAGGTGATAATTGCGACTGGGCCGTAGAGGTCTTACCGAGTCGAACTTAACCTAATTGGGTACCCGGCGCGTCCGCTAGGATTTTTCTTCGTTTTGTTGACATGGAATTTACCGGAGGACGCAGTTTGAGTGCGATTCCAGGCCCTCAAGAGAGATCTTTTGGGTCTTACCTTCGTATTCAAAACAAATACGGCATCCAGATGTGCCTAGTCGGCCGAACAATCCGGGAGATTGATGTGTGTACATCGCATAATCGAGTGGTAGGAGCTACGCACTCGCAGGTTTTTGTCTAGGGATATTTCGAGTGAAAATTTTCTCCCTTGATTTTGCGCACAAAGTGCTTTGTGCTTTGTAATCTTCCTTCCATACGAAAGAGTTTTCGTGTTTGGAAATCTTGTCATGCCCATTTGAAAAGAAATTTTGTATCTGGGGCTTTCATGCGAGAGAATTTTCGCGTCACAGTTTGTCCATACGAAGTTATTTCGTGTTTGGAGCTTTATGTGAAGAATTTCTCGCGTCTTGACTTGCTCATACGAAGTTTATTTCATGTTTGAGGCTTTATGCAAAGAAATTATGAGCTTGATGATGTGCGCTATGACGTCACAGCGCACTTTATCCTCCCGATGGGACGTGACGGAGCGAGAGCAGAGGCGCTGGCCCACCTTGTCAGCTTTTTGACCGAAAACGAGATGTCGTTCCCGGTTTTACGCGAACTGCGCGCAGTAATTGCGCACGATCTTCTGTTAAGATCGTGGCACGAAATATCATTCACCGCCGTTTCGTTTCTGCTTCACGCGTGGCTGCCGTGATGAGCGCCACGTCGCTCGATGAGCGGCCACGATTAGATGATGATTAGATGACGCTTGGGTGAAAAGTGAAAATTTCCCGTCATTCGTCTCCAACTTTCACATTCCTAGCATTCGTCTTCCTCGCGCCCCTTCTCTGTCCTCAAGCTTGCACCAGCGCTCATGGCGGGAGGCAAGAAACGAAGCGCCGCTGTTTCCTCCTCCCAAGCGCCCGAGGATGCCCCTGTGGTTTTTGCTCCGCGCTCTGGCGACTGGCGCTCCGCCAACACCACACAGAAGAGCATCAAGGAGATGCAAAGGGAGGGATTGCTGCATGCCGACACCGAGAAGCGAGTTCGCCTCGGAAAAAAGGAGGAGGTACCCAATCCCCGCGCGAACGAGTGCGTGATCTTCGCGGATCACGTCTCGCGCGGGCTTTCTCTCCCCCTTCAGCCCTTCTTCGTGGCATTGCTGTATGTCTATGGCATACAGCTCCACGACCTGCCTCCGAACGCGGTGCAGCACATCTCGTGCTTCATCGTGCTTTGCGAGTGTTTTCTCGGTATTCTCCGCACTGGGGCCTTTGGAAGGCTCTGTTCAAGGTGCGGTCTCTCCGCGAGAAATCACGGGTGGAAACCGAGCTTAGGGAGACGCTGCGCACCGGCGGCTTCAGAATCCAGGCAAAGTCTGACACCCTCTACTTCAACATGCAACTCATCGACTCCGCGCAAGGGTGGAGGAAGAGGTGGTTTTATGTCGTTGACAACAGCGTGGGTGGAATTAACGAATTCCATCCGTTCGCTGTTCTGAAGAGGCGAAAGTCTTGGGCGCACAAGCTCTCAGTCGAAGAGAGCCGGATCGTTGCCTCGCTACTCGCCAAGGTTGCAGCGCTCCGTGACCAAACTGCAGGGGTTGCGCTGAATGGCTTGCATCTTGCGAGTGTGTTCCTTAAGCGCATGATCCAACCCCTACAGACGAGGCCCTCTACCATGTGGGAGTACCAAGGAACCGAAGACCCCAGCCGAGTGAGCCGCGAAGAACTATCGAATGCCGAGTTTGAGAAGAAGATTGCGGCTATCACGAAGCTGAAGGTAGACAAGTCTTTCGCCGATTGTCCAATCACAGCCTTTGCAGCCTCAAATCCTCCTCCATCCGACGTAAGTTAAATGCTCTTTCTATCTCCAATTTTTTCCTTCGTTTTTGCGAATCCTTCGATTGAGTTTTTCCTCCTTTCCTTCCGTTTCTCTCCTTGTAGAGTTTCGCAGTAGTAACTTGCTACCCGCCAGTTTCTGGTGAAGAGGTTTCTGATCTGTTGGCGAGCAACCTGGATGTCCCTGCTGACACCAGTGTTGCGGATGCTAGCTCGAGCTCCGAGCATGCTTCTTCGGATGATGTGGAGGAATAGAGTAGCGATCTTCGCCACCGCAAGCGCCGCCGGGCGGGAGGAGACGAAGCTAATTCTAAGGACAACTCCCTGGGTGGAGGGTCCGATAAGGAGCCTCTCCACGCGACCCCGCTGAGTGTGCGTGCTCCTCCTGCTCCCAAGCCGATAATCCAAACCGCTTGGAACGCGGATATGCTGGACGACGAAGATGACGAGTAAGTTTTTCTTCTTAGTTCTAGTCGAACGTTTCCTTTTTGTTTCTGACACTTGTTGTTTTCCCTCATGACAGGCTCCAATCCATCAGCCATGGCCAGTTCGCCTCTTCCCTTCCTCTCGAGAAAAGGAAAGAAGCTGCTGATGCGGGTGGGACCGCAACTACCGGGACCGTCCAGAATTCGCCGAGTCCAGCCCCCACAGCTTCGGCTACAGAATATAAGATCCCTAGCTTTGTAGTTGGGACCACGACTTCTAAAGAAGTGTCGGGTAGCTCGGCTGATCCTCTCTGCATTGCTCAAGGCCAGGTAAATTTTGCCATTTTCCTTTGCCTCCTGTATTTTGTTCATCTAGGATTTTTATCGGGTGCACGGCAGTGCTCCCGATGGGAGTAGCCCCCAAGCCTGTAGTTAATCGCTTGCGATTGGATACAGGCTCAAGAACTTAAGCTCTTTTCTTCTCTTCATTTTATCGGGTGCACAGCAGTGCTCCCGATGGGAGTAGCCCCCGAGGCTATACTCGATTGTTTGCAGTCGTGTATAGGCTCCATCTTCTCCTCTCTGACTCTTTCATCTTCATGTTTCTGCAGTCTCTTCTTGACTCCCTTGCAGCCATTGGCCGTCGCGTTATTTCGGCTGAGACAGATTGTGTGACCCTTCGGGCAGATCGCGATCGACTCGTCTCGGAAAACGAGCTTCTTCGAGGTAAGTTTATTTACTCCTTCTATCCAATCTTTTCTCTTGTGCGAATTCCTTTGTATTTAAATTTTTTGCTGTGTAGCTCAAGCTGAAGTGCTGAAGGTCGAGAAGACGGACGCTGTCAGTCGGGTAAGCGCCCTGGAGGCTCAGTTGGAAGCTGCTCGAAAGGAACTTGAGTCCTCTCGCCAGCGGTCGACTGATCTCGAGGGAAAGCTTGCGGATGCCCAACACGCCCTGAAGAAGTTGGAGGAGGCTGGCACCAAGCAGGACAACGATCTCGTTGACTTCCTTTGCCCTCTGGCCCAGCGTTTTGCGGGTAAGTTGTACTTATCCTTTGTTGTTTCTCGACTGGCTGGTAGGTCCTGATGGATTTTGACGTTTCTTTCTGCAGATCTTCTTGGCGTTGCGCTGGAGCTTCCCGGGGTTCAACGGGTGGACGCCTTGACTGATTCCTGCGCGCAGCTTCGAAGGCATGCTAGCGCGATTTGCTCCCTGATTGGCGATGCTACTCGGGTGTTGACGCAACTCCACGGGCGTCTTCTGGTCAACGCTGCAGCTCCGCCTACGCTGGATGGTCTCCTGAAGGTTTTCCTGGAGGGCGATCTCCTTCAGGCCTACTCGGTTGCTCAGTCGGAGTCCGGGGCGAAGACTGCCATCCAGTTCGCACTGGCGCACGGAGTCGCGGGCTTGGACGAGGCATACTCGAACCTCCCCGTCGACGCTACTACGGGCAGAAAGGTAGCGCTTCGTCCTTTCGCGATCCAGCTGGAGTCCTTGCCCAGAAGTTATCTGACTTAATTGCCCGTGCTAGTCGCAGGGGGCAATCTGCCGCGAGTGGCAGCACTTCTGTAGTTCCTTAGGATAGACGTAGTTTGTGCTTCCAATGTAATGAACTTTGGGATGTATTCCCGTATTCTATCTTTAATCCAAGTGTTCTTTTGATATCTGAGATGCTTCATGTGATTGATTGTCATGAGTTCCTCCCGATGGGAGTAGAATAATCTAAGGATAGAATTTGCGGAGGTGCGCAACATTCCATGGATTGGAGTAGATGCCACCGGTCTCGGGGTTCTTCAGTCGATAGGCGCCACCAGGAATAACTTCGTGTATTATGAAGGGTCCTTCCCACGGTGGCTCGAGCTTGTGCCCTTCCTTCTGCTTGAGTCATAGCACCAAATCTCCGACTACGAAAGCTCTGTGGCGTATATGGCGGCTGTGGTAGTTGCGTAGCCACTGTTGATATACCATGGATCTTGCGAGTGCAATATCGCGTATCTCGTCGAGTGCATCCACGTCTTCCGCGAGTGCCTTGTTAGAGGTTTCTTCGCTGTAAGCGACGACTCGTGGGGCGTTGAACTTGACATCTTCGGGAAGGACTGCTTCAGCTCCGTATACCATGAAAAATGGTGTGTATTTTGTTGATCGATTCGGGGTCGTGCGGAGGCTCCATAGTACGGAGGGTAACTCCTCTGCCCAATGTCCCGCTGGGTGCAGTCGATCTAGTAGTTGTTTCTTTATTCCAGCCGAGACCAATCCGTTGGATCGCTCGACTTGACCATTGGTTTGCGGGTGAGCCACAGAGACGAAACTGAGGGTGATGCCCTTTTCCTCGCAGAACTGATATGTTTCCTTTGCTGTAAAATTGCTTCCATTGTCGGTGATGATGTTGTGTGGTATCCCAAATCTGCACACGATGGAGTCGAGGAATTTGACAGCGCATTGAGCGCTAGCCGAGATGACTGGCATGGCCTCAATCCACTTTGTAAATTTGTCGACTGCAACTAGTAAGTGCGTGTAACCTCCTGGTGTTGATTTTTTTAGTGGTCCTACCATGTCTAGCCCCCATTGTGCAAAGGGCCAGGCGATTGGGATCATGTGAAGCTCAGTGGAAGGGGCGTGCGGCTTGGGCGCAAATCTTTGACATGCGTTGCATTTGTTGACTAGGTCCTTTGCGTCCCTGGCTGCTGTGAGCCAGTAGAACCCTGCGCGAAAAGCTTTACCCACGATTGCCTTCCAGCTAGTATGGTGTCCGCAATCTCCTTGGTGTATATCTCGTAGTAGTTCCTTGCCGTCCTCGGGCTCTATGCATCTTTGTAATATTCCTGATATGCTCTGCTTGTATAGTTCTCCGTTGAGTACTCGAAAAGCTTTGCTGCGTCGCACTGTCTGTCTAGCCTCGCAAATATCTGCTGGGAGCTGTTTGTTGGACAAGTAGTCGAGGTATTTCTGCGTCCAGACTGGTTCGACCAGAAAAACTTGTCTTGAGATGTTGTGGGTGAGCTCAATCATAGCAGTTTGCGGGCTGACCTCTGTCTTCAATGTCGCGGGTGCTTCTGCTGATTTTTTGATTTTGACTGAGCGCTTGATCATTCTTTCGAAGTATATTCCAGGCGGTATGGGTGTGTTTGTAGAAACCATGTTCGCCAATTTATCCGCTTCTTCGTTGCTGGATCGCGCAATGTGCTTTAGTTCGCACCCTTGGAAACTTCCTTCGAGTAGATTGTACATATCTCGATAGGCAACCATGTTTTCTGCAATGGCGTCGCACTCTTTCATTGTCTGCTGCACTATGAGGTTTGAATCTCCATAAATCATTAGTCGGGTTGCTCCACAGGCAATTGCCATCTTCATGCCATGTAGGAGGCCCTCATACTCTGCGTCATTATTTGACGCCGGGTCGTCGGGTGGAAAGTCCAATTGCAGGACGTATTGTAACTTGTCACCTCTCGGGGATAATAGGACTACCCCAGCTCCGGATCCTTCGTTTCTCTTTGATCCATCGAAATACATTATCTAGTTGCTTGTATACTCTGGAGGTCCTGGTGTTTGTAGCTCTGTCCACTCGCTTAGGAACTCCACGAGCACTTGTGATTTGATAGATTTGCGACCCGCGTATATGATATCCCAGGCGCCGAGCTCAATACTCCACTTCGCAATTCTTCCGGATGACATTGGGTTATTCATGATAGTATCCAGTGATGCGACGTTTACCACCGTGACGGTGTGTTCCTGAAAATAGTGTTTGAGCTTTCGGGCTGTGAGCACCACACCGTACGCGAGCTTCTGGTAATGGGGATATCTCTGTTTGCAGGGCAAAAGCACCTCGCTGATGTAATAAATTGGCCTCTGGATGCCAAACGCCTTTCCGTCCTCCGGCCGCTCGACCACGATCGCTGTGCTGATGACCTGATTTGTCGCGGCTAGATATAGGAACAGTGGCTCCCGTTCTTGCGGTGTTGCCAAGACGCGCCTGCTCTGCAATGCTCGCTTGAGGTCTGCGAATGCTGTCTGTGCTTCGGGTGTCCACTCGAACTTATCCATTTTCTTCAATAACTTGTAGAAAGGTAATGCTTGCTCGCCTAGCCTCGCAATGAATCTGCTTAGGGCGGCTAGACGTCCCGCGAGCTGCTGCACACCATGGAGATTGGTTGGCTCCTTCATTGTCAGGATTGCTTGGATTTTCTCCGGGTTAGCTTCAATCCCTCGAGCGGAGACCAGGTACCCGAGAAGTTGTCCTGCAGGGACGCCAAAGACACACTTGGTCGGGTTGAGCTTGATTCGGTATGCGTTCAACGCGTCGAATGTTTCTCTGATATCGTCGAGAAGCGTATCTTCCGCTCGAGTCTTGATGACGATGTCGTCAACGTACACTTGTACGTTCTTTCCAATGAGCTTGGCGAGGCATTTTTGCATGCAGCGCTGATATGTTGCGCCTGCGTTCTTCAGGCCGAAGGGCATTGTCGTGTAGCAGTAAACACCGTGAGGTGTTATAAACGTCGTCTTCTCCTTGTCCTCCTTCTTCATTCTGATCTGATTATAGCCTGAGTAGGCGTCCAAGAAAGAGAGGCATTGGCAACCTGCTGTAGAGTCCACGATCTGATTGATTCGTGGCAGGGGAAAGTTATCCTTGGGGCAGTGTTTATTCAACGACGTGTAGTCGATGCACACGCGAAGGATGTTGGTATTTTTCTTCGGGACCAGCACCGGGTTTGCTAACCAGGTGGAAATTTTTATCTCGCGAATAAATTTTGCTGCGAGTAGTCTGTTTACTTCTTATCCGAGCGCTTTTTGCTTGGGCTCTGAGAAGCTTCGGGTAGTCTGCTTGATAGGCTTGGCGTCTTTGAAGACTTTCGAGTGAGTGCTCGGCGAACTCCCTGGGTATCCCTGTCATATCTGAAGGCTGCCAGGCGAAAATTTCCCAGTACTCACGGAGGAGCTCGACGAGCGCGCCTTCCTATGCTGGCGAGAGGGTGGTGGACACCATCGCCGTCTTCGCAGAATCTGTAGGGTGTACTTGATGTTTGCGGGTACCGCTATTTGTGTTGAACTCGAGCTCTGGAGCGTTCTTCTTGGTGAGAGGCATCACGGAGTGATCCGTGGTTTTTGCTATCTCCTCTAGTTCTTCCTGCATCCCGAAAGATTGGGCGATCTCGTTGAATTCGATGTCGCATTTATTGGATTTTTGGAAATCGCCGTCGATGGTGATTGTGCCATATTCTCCAGGCAACTTTAGCTTCAACTATGCGTAGTGCAGTACTGCCATGAATCTGGCAAAGGCCGTTCGACCAAGAATGGCGTGGTACCGTGAGGGCCAGTCGACGACTTCGAAATCAAGAAATTCTCGCCTGTAATTACTTCGGTTGCCTAGCACCACCTCCAGGTTGATTGTTCCGAGTGGACGTACTGCTTTTCCTGGAACTATCCCGTGGAAGGATGTCTCTGATTCCGCGAGTCCATCCAAATTCTTGTTCATACGACGGAGCGTGTCTGCGTAGATGATGTTGATGTCGCTGCCCCCGTCCATGAACACGCGAGCCAGCTCATAATTGCCAATTTGCGCCTGTATGACTAGTGCGGCGTGTCCTGGTCGATAGACTCGCGGAGGGTGGTCTTCCTTGGAGAAAGTTATTGGTTGTTCTGGCATCTTCAGGTACTAGGTTCTCGTAGGTGGGGTTTGGAAAACCATGCATAGCTGTCGTGTGTTTGTCTTCTGAGCCCTGCGCGATGGACAAACCTTTTGTATCATGCCCAAGAGTCCCGCTGGGTTCGGGTATCCATTGGCTCCTTGATTTGGGGCGGCTGGCGCTGGGAGCGCAGCTAGCACCGCGTTTTGATTTCCTGCTGGGGGCAGGGCTTGCGGCTGTTGAAATCCTTGAGCTCCTCCTCCAGGAAGCTGCGGGTAACCCTGATTAATCGCTGCTCTATTTTTCTTCAAGAGGGCCTCATGGATATCAATGAACTTTCTGCACTCCTGGAGAAGGTGTGTTGCCTTAGTTTTGCCGGTGCGCTTATCTGTAAATAGATGTAGCGTGCAGTAACCGTCGAGGTCCTCCTCGGGGGTTTTGTCTTCCTGCTTTGGCTTCCGCTCGCGTTTTCCACGATATCCGTTGTCGCGATTTTTTGTGAACTCCGCTGCCACAAATTCTTCTCGATCATCGTGGTCGTAATTATTTCTTCTTTTCTTTCGACTATGGCGATCGTCATCGGGCGCCGGGGATGAATCTTTCTCGTTGCGCACTGCGTCTTTGCCGTTTTCCCATCTGTCGGCTATGGCCATCAATTCTCCCATGGTTTTGGGCGCGAGTCGTCCCAGTTCTTCCCTGAAAGAGGTTCGCCGTGCTCCCTTTGCAAATGCTTCAACCGCGACTTCTTCTGATATGTTTCCCGCTGTGTTCGTGAGTGTGGTCCATCGCTGAATATATTCGCGGGTAGACTCGCCACTTTTCTGCTTGCAAGCTCGTAGCTCTTCGATGGTCGCCGGTCTTTTGTATGTTGCCTGGAAATTTTTGCAGAAATCGAGGTTTAGGTCATCCCAAGACCTATAACATGCCCTCGGCCTTCCTTCGAGCCAGCTGCGAGAAGCACCGACTAGGTGCAAGTTGAGGTACTACATAGCTGTGCTTTTGTTCCCACGTTGGCATTTTACTTCCGTGAGGTAATCTGATAACCAGGCCGAAGGTTCTTGCGAACCATCATACTTCTGTACTTCCGTGGATAGCTTAAATCTTTTGGGTAGCGGCGCCTCGCGGATGCTGCGAGCAAAGCGTAGGGCTCCGCAGACTTCGTCGTCGGAGGATGTAGATGGGGAGCGCGCACGGTTTCTAGCCGCTCGACCTTTATCAACCTTGCGCTGGGCGATGTACGATCGCGCATTGTATCCGGGTTCGTCGCGATTAACTTCTCCTCTCGGTTCCTTGCTGCGATGTCGCGAGTGGCTTTTGTCTCGATCTCTTCGCGGGCTGCGATCCCGATCCCTGCGTGGGTTGCGGTCCCGACCTCTTCGCGGGCTGCGGCTACGGCCTCGACCCCTCGGGCTGCTATCGCTGCCACTCGGGCTATCTCCTCGTCGTCGAGCTTCTTTTTCTCGTGCCCGACGGGGTGATTTTTCCTTGGCAGGTGATGTGCCCCTATGTCCATGGGGTGCTTCTTTGTCCTTCTATGCGGCTGCTTTCCTGCGATCGTAGGAGGCGAGTTTTGCGGCTGCCATGCCTAATCCTTTCTACACTTGCTTGTATTGTTCCACGCGGGGGTCGTTTTCCCCTGGTTGATTTATTTGCATGTAGGTGGCTGCGACTAGCACTGCGGCTGCGGGAGTTTGCGGATGGATGTTTCCGTCCTTGTCCACGCGCAAGAGTGATTTGCTGATTCCGCTCAAGGACTCGCCGTCCATGGTCAGGGTTCTTGAGGCGCGTCCCTTCTTCTGGGGGCGGTTCCCGACAGAAGGCGTTAGGGACAGCTGCTTGACTCGTCTGCCAATCTTTTTCGTACGGCCAGATCTTCCCGAGCTTCTTTGATAGCAGTGGCCGCTCTCACTAGATGGTAGTGGTAGGCGATCATGTCTTCGTGTGGGACTCCGGCCGCAGGTGGTTTGCTTGTGCGGATAGCCTCCTTTGCTCGGAGCCAGGCGTCTCGCGAGCAGTTGATCTCAGCGCGTTCCCTTGTGCTTTGTTCAGTTTCTGCGGGTGGCTGTTCCGATCCTGCCATGCAGACTTGAGCCAGATATGGCTTGTGAGTCCTAGGCGTAACTTGAAAGGCCTTCCTGACCCGAGAGGGTTCCTCTGTAGAGAGGGTATGGAAATTGCTGGTGTTGAGGCGGATGGACTCGCCACTTTTCGCCAAGTAGGGTCGTGAATCGACAGCTCCAGGGCTGGAAATTGACTCAGATCCCGATTCCTCAGGGAAGTTAAGGATCCCTTCTTTGTTGATGTAGAACTTAAAGCTCCCGAACGTCAAGGTGACTCTCTTCTCCAGATCGCTGAATACCGGGCGTGATTCCGGCGAGTGAGGGGTGACTATGACAGATCTGATCCGAATCGGGTTGGTCGGAGTCGAAGTCGAAGGTTTCCAACGTGAGTTGGTTGTCGATGAAGCCGAAGATGCCGGAGATCCAGCGCCCGCTGTTCCCACAGACGGCGCCAATTGTCGAATCTGCATCTCAACAAGTTCCTCGGGTCAACCCATAGGGTTTCGATTAGGAGAACCTGTAGGCGCTGGTGACAATCGTCGGCTAGGCAGGGGACACGATTTACCCAGGTTCGGGACCCTCGTAGAGGTAAAACCCTTACTCCTGCCTCTGTCGATCTGTATTAACGAGTAGATCGGTTACAATGGGGGGTTGCTCAAGTCGAGAGTATGATCTCGATCTCAAGGCTTGGTGGTGCGGTATTGCTTGGTCCCTCTCATGTGGTTCTCCTGGCCTTATATAGGTGGCCAGGTCTCAAACTGTACCCGGAGAGGACTCGAACTCTAACCTAAAGTCGGTTACAAGTTTGCTAACTTGACCCGCAAGGCTTTGCGGGTGGGCTCCAAGTGGGCCTTCTAGAGTAATCCTTGACGCTTCCTTTGGAGCTTGGGTCGTGGGCCTGACACCGGGTAGGCTCATCCGACAGGCCTAGGATCCATCCCTTCGTCACAACAAGCCTTTGGATATTCTAGATTACATGTGGCATGAGATGAGGACTGTGGTACGTGACAAGATGGTACCAATCTATGGCTCATACCTTTAGCTACTCGTTGAGTCTAAGATTCCAGCTGGTCTCATCAACAACTACTCCAAGGTGACTCCCAAAAGTCTGTTCTTCTCTCGGCTGCTGAGGCTGAGATAGCTGCTGCTCAATGCCCCAAGCGCACCCGCACATTGTCCACTGGGCCTAGTACATCTCATGGTATCCCTAACTCTTCTTCTCCAGACCCTACTGTCCTAGCTTCTGGGACATTCAGCATCAAGTGGGCTCTTCAGAAGATGAATTGCTTCTTCATTGACAAACAGAAGCAAGACTATCAATCCTATCGCAAGGGCAAGGCCTCTCGTCGCAACCAGCGGGCTATCATGATAGCTCTTCAGCTTCCACTCGGCTCTCCTAGCTCGGAGGAGCTCACGGAGGACACATGGAAGTCAAAGCACACCTTCTGGATTGGTGATGATGCTAGTTCTCTCGGGCCTTTTGGGGCCTCCTTTGCAGCTGCAGCTAGTTCCAGTCAGGCACCTACTGAGGACGTTCCAGCGCCGGATGCTGAGATGGATGATGAAGAGTGATTGGACGTGCATCATTTTCTCCCTTTTTGGTGTCTTGATGCCAAGGGGGAGAAATATTAGGATCCTCAACGCGTTGCATTTCATATCATGCGTCCATTTGCGTTTTATCATCGCTATTGCTTTCCTCGATCTTAGATGATCTTAATATTTGTGTGTTTCGTTGAACTTTGTTGCTATTGTAAGACTATGTCTCTACTATCTATCGTACTATCTATTTATCTACTATATGATGTGATATTTGATGTGATGAAGATCATAGTAAGGTTGTCATACTATCTATCTACCCACTGCTTGATGAGATGAAGACCATAATGAGGTTATTCTTTATCTATCTATCTACTATGATATGAAAGCTATGGTGAGATTTTTTGTGTGCAAAACAATCACTTATATAATATGTCATCATGCCTATACATGTATTTTCACTACTTGGTTCAAAGTTGATTCAACAAACTCATAGCTTATACATATCCATCTATAGTGCTAGATCATTCTCGAATCATCTTCACATTTCACATATGAATATCATGTTAGCATCACATATCCTATTGACCTATAAAACATAAATGGAGATAAGAATCATAATCATTGCACTCCATTTGTTCATCAAATATATATCTTATGATTGGGCACACAAATAAGGGGAGTACCTCTATAAGTTTTATCTCCTTGCAAATATCCATGATAAATTATCCGTGATGCAAACCCATGTGTTTTCATCAAACATCAAAAAGGGGGAGACTGAAAGGACATTTGTTCCTAATCTTCTGTTTGGTGTTTGATCACAACATATGGAAGATCTAATATTTTCCCTAAGTATTTTCAGAGCCTATCATGGAGAAATGCAATCATACATTTCCTTGGACATCCATGTGATTCACAGCAAAAAGGAAGAAAAGAAAAGAGAAAAGGAAGAAAAGAAATGGGAATAAGAGAAGAGAAAACAGGGGAGCCGGCCTCCCTGGCCGGCCTGGACGGGCTCCTAGGCCGGGCTGGTCGGGCGGTGCCCCGGCCCCAGTTTGCCCCACGCCGGCCCCAGGCCGGGCACTAGGCCAGGTGCTCCGGGCGTTGCCCCGGCCCCGCTTCGTCTCCACGCCGGCCCCAGGCCCGGCCAGCTCCAGGCGGGGGTGGGAAGGGTGGCGCCGGCCCTAGACCGGGTGCCAGCCGGCCCCACAGTGGCTCGAGGCCGGGGTGGGAACAAGGTGTTGTCTCGGTCGCCCTAGCCGGCCTGGCCGGCCCCTATGCCGAGGTGGGCTGCAGTGAGGGGGTTCCCCCCAACGACCGTTTTCTCCGTCTTCGGTATAAAAGGAGCTCATCCTCTACCTTTAGAAAGTGTCAAACAAACTCACTCTCTCCACCATTGTTGACCACACTCAAGCTTAAGAATCTCCCCAAATCCCCAACCAAAGCTAGTGATACTTTGGGATTTGGAGGAGACATCACCGATCTACAACTCCACCAAGCCGATTAGAAATCACCCCACTCATCCCTTAGGGATCTTGTAGTTCTTAGCTCATCGGAGCCAAGAACCTTGTTTCTCTTAGCTCATCGGAGCTTGGAGCCTTATTGATATCCTCGGAGCTCTTGTGCTCGTGGAACTTGTTTCTCGGAGTCTTGGTGGCTTTCGAGATTTGGTGAGGACACTCCAAAGTTGTGGAGTGTGCCTCATCCTTGTAAAGGTTCTAGTTGTCAACCTCAACGGCAACATAGTGATTCGAGCCTCTCCACATTGGTGGAAGGACTCGAAGGAGATACGGTGTGCCATTTGAGGTCTACTCGGTGTTCCACATTGGTGCCACCACACCGCTCCAACGGAGATTAGCTTCTATTGGGAAGTGAACTTCGGGATACATCTCCATGCCATTGTGTTCGGTTATTCCTCAACTTACCTTTACTTGTTGCTACTAGCTTAGTTCTATATTCATCTTGTGCTAGTTGTACTTGCTCAACATATAGGATTGTTCACCTAGTTGCATAATCTAGACAATCTATATTTGAGCACTATCTTGTTAAATCGAAAAAGAAGCTAAAATTTGTAGTTAACCTATTCACCCCCCCCCCCCTCTAGTTAACCTCTCGATCTTTCACTCTTCACAACCTTCCACTTGGGGTTTACCAACGAGTGCAACCCTTGAACCATCAATCTCTCTCCCGCACAAAGAATGGTAGGTTCCAACAATATTATTGCAGCAAAGAAAAACAAACAGATGCGCGAAGTAAAATTCATATTATGTGACCGAATAAAAATATAGTTTCACTAGAAGTGACCTGATAAATTGTTGATGAAGAAGGGGATGCATTGGGCATCCCCAAGCTTAGACGCTTGAGTCTTCTTAGAATTTGTTGGTACAAACCATGGGGGCATCCCCAAGCTTTGGCTTTGCACTCTTCTTGATCATATTATATCACCCTCTTCTCGTGACCCTTGAAAACTTTCTTCACACCACACTCAATGTAATTCGCATTAGAGGGTTAGTGCACAATAAAAAATTCACATGTTTTTCATGGACAAAAGCATTATTGATACTTTTAAACATTAGATACAGCCATTGATGTTTCGTGGAGCAAAGAAATCCACTCGACATAGTAAAAGAGAGAATCCAAGTAAAAAGGCATAATCTGTCAAAACCAGAACAATCTGTAAAGACGAATTTTTTCGGGGGCACTTACGTTGCTCAAATCTAAAAACGTAAAGAAAGAAAAAGTTTTGTAATTAGGTGAGTAATAAGCACAAAAAATTTCAGGTCATTTTGATCTTTCTGTGAATTATGCGATTTTTTACGGTGGACGGCAGAAATCTGTTTCCCGCGCAGAAATCCAAAACCAACTCCAACCTTGCACAACTAATACATGAAAATAAAGATATAAAGGAGTTTCTGCAGAAGTATACAACACCTTGACTCAAAGAAAATAGATAAAAACAAAGCAAAAAATAAAACTATGGGTTATCTCCCAAGAAATGCTTTTCTTTAACGCCTTTTAGCTAGGCCCAGAAAAATAGAATCAAGTGTTTTCAAGTGAAGAAGCATCCAAATTGTAACTACGAGGCTTACGTTTACCTTTCTTACCCTTATTCTTACTTTTAGGGAACTTATGGTTGGAGCATGGTTTGGAAGTGAAAGTCATGGTACCTTTCCCAACATCAATAGTTGCTCCCAAGAGCTTTAGCAGAGATCTTCCAAGGGTAATTTGACCTCCTCCTACACATTCAATAACAAGATAATCAGTGGATACCGTTCTCCCTAGGAGTTTTGTAAACACTCCCTCAGCTATTCCAACGGGAAATATAGTGGTGTTATTAGTGAGATGTATTTCTTCTCCTCCCTCAGAAAGTCCCCAAAGACTAAAAGATTCATAACTCTCTTTAGGCATAAGAGAAAATTCAGACATAACATCGCAACAAGCATTAAAAGTTTCACCATTTATAGCAACCTTTACTGTAGGAATCATATTTGAGGCTTCAGAGTTTATTGGGACATATTCAAAATGTTCACGAATCTGATTATAACCTTCTTTTAAACAAGATATACGTGTCTCAAGAGTATTCAATCTAGCATAAATGCTTGCAAAGGCTTTATCAGAATTACTAGGTGAGCTATAGGTTGCAATTTTTTATGGCATTAAAAGCGTGATCTCCATCACAATTAAGGAAATATCCTCCTACCACGGTATCCAAAGAATATCTATAGCAAAGAACAATACCAAAATAAAAACTACGAAGAAACAGGCTTAGAGTCATTTTAGGTTCAATTTTGCAATAGGAATCAAAAACTCTAGATCAAGCTTCTTTAAAACTCTCATCACTCCCTTGTTGAAACTGAAGATCATTTCTTCATGTGACATGGTAAAAGGAACAAGACCTACTCATTTTAGCAAGATTAAAAACAGGATAAAATAACAACTAGAATTAGAATTTTTTTGTTTTTGATAAAGAGAAGCAAACAAGACAAAATAAAATAAACTAAGAAAAACAAAAAACAGAGTGAAGAGATTGGAAGTGAGAGACTCCCCTTGCAGAAATCCTCTTCCAACCTGGCAACGACGCCAAAAAAATAGCTTGATGCGCGTGTAACACACATTCGTTGTTAGACCCCAAGAGGAAGGTATGAAAAGCATAGTAGCAAGTTTCCCTCAGAAAGAAACCAAGGTTGAATCGACCAGTAGGAGAAATAAATCACTTCCGGAGGTTGATGCAGCTGGTGTGGCAAGGCGAACTATCGGTTCAGAAGCAACATGGAACCTACACAACACAATCAAATCACTTTGCCCCCAACGAAGAAGTGAGGGTGTCAATCTCACCGGTTTTGCTGAAAACAAATAGGTTAAACATACCGTGTGGAAAATAATATTTGTTTTCAATAGATGAAAGAGAACAGTGAGCAGTAGGAAAACAGTAGCAACAATATGAAAACAGAGATTGTAGTGGTTGTATATCAGTGTAAAGTAATGCACCGGGGTCCACAATTCACTAGAGGTGTCTCTCCAAAACAGATAGATAACATGATGGCTAAACAAATTACAACTGGGCAACTGACAGATATAAAGGTTGTAGCGTAGTGCATATGCATGACATGATGATTAGCATGTGATTCATGCGGGCATTACACCAAGATACATAGACCGTTATCCAACTGCATCTATGACTAATAATCCACCCTCGGAATGTCATCCGAGCAAACCTTGGGTATTAAGTTGCAAGCAACAGATAATCACATTAAGCAAAGTGTGTAATGTAAACAATGTAAACATCGTTGTTTTCTCCCTAATGGCAACAACACATCCCCCACCCATTTACGTTTTTGTCAATCGAGCGTGAGTGAAAGGGAGGAATGAACCCACTATCGAGCATAAATACTCCCTCTTGGAGTTACAAGCATCTACTTGGCGAGAGCATCTACTAGCAACGGAGAGCATGCAATATCAGAAATAACATACACTTAAAAAGAACATGATAGATTGATAATCATTGGACATAGCATTCAATATTCATCGGATCCCAACAAACACAACATGTAGCATTATAATAAGATGATCTTGATCATGTTAGGCAGCTCACAAGATATAAACATGAGGCATAAAGAGGAGAGAACAACCATCTAGCTAGTGATATGGACCCGTAGCCCAAGGATGAACTACTCACGCATCATTCCGGAGGCGGGCATTGTGGTGTAGAGCCCTCCGGTGATGACCCCCCCCCCCTCTCCCGGCAGGCTGTCGGGCAAAGCTCCAGAACCTTCCCGAACTAGGGTTAACAATGACGGCGGCTACGGATGTTTTTGGTGGAAAAGGCTCAGGTGTTTAGGGTTAACCCTTCAAGGAGATTATATAGGCGAGAGGGCAATGTCGATGACGAGCAGGAGGGCCACACCACCCCTAGGCGCGTCCAGAGGGGCGGGCCCACCCATAGTGTGGGGCCCCTGTGGCTCCCCTCCGGGTCTCCTCCGGACTCCGTGTGCGCGACGACTTTCTAAGACTTCCGGGCTTCAAATCATCCAATTCCGAGAATATTTCCAGAAGACTTTTCTAAAACTAAAAACAGCAGAAAACATGAACTGGCTTTGTGGCATATTGTCAATAGGTTCCTCCCAACAAATCGATAAAAAGGCATAAATTGTAAAGGAAATATGTAGCATATGACATGAAAACAACATGGAACATCATAAATTATAGATACGTTTATGACGTATCAACCCTCCATAGGTCCCAGTTTAGACTCGTATTTTGTTTAGTCAAAAGACTGCTAGCGAACTGCTGCCTCTTCGTGTACTCGATTAGTGCTCAACAGCCTGATCAAGACCGCTTCAATAAAGCTTATTGACAAGATATTTCAATAAAGCTGATCAATCCCACTATTCAATAAAGCTTATTTCCATCAGCAATTCCAGATTGCAATATGTGTTCTCACTTGTTCCTCGATTGCAGGTAGAACTAGACCTTTTGGTCATGCTGATCATGCATCTGCAAGATCGGTAACTCCATGAGATTGGTTTAGCGATTGCATTGGCGCTGCGACGTGTGTGTAGTAGTCGGGATCGCCAAGGTCAAACTCCACCACAAATCGACGTATCTATCTCAACTAGCTTCCACACTTTGTTGCGTTTAAAGTTATTGAGCTCATCATGCATAGCTTCCAACCAATCTGAATCCTCACGAACCTCAAACACTTTCTTTGGTTCCACCATGGATATGTGATCTTGATGCTCACTAAATATTTCCAATTGAGCTCTTATGTATCTTTTGTTTTGCACATCACTCAACACCTTATTATCGGAAGCATCAATACGCTTCAAGTCTCTAGCCATTCTTGCGGCACGACGGGCTTCGATCTCCTCATTATTGTGAGGAGGAATCACTTGATCATCTTGATCATTTGGGTCCCCGTCTTGACCGGTATGTTGGCCTTGATCATCATCATTGTGGCTTGCTCCAACTTGAGGTGAAGAAGGTTTATCTTGGCCTTGACCTTGGATAGATTGAATGATAGGAGTGCTTGGTTCTTGCATAGCAACTTGGTCAACAAGAGGAGGGTCTTTAACTTGTTCTTGGGTTGGTGCTTCACTTTCTCCCTTGGCATGATCTTACAATGTAGAGGAGGGCTCCACTTGAGTAGGGCATAGTCCTTCTTGAGTCTCCACAAGGTGTCCCTCAATGGGGCATAAAAATCCCACGCTCATTCTTCCTATGGCTTCTTGAGGAATTTCAACATCTACATCGAAAACACGAAATTGCCCACCTTGGGAGCCATCATTTTCTTCGAACACCACACTACTAGATTCAATGAAAATACATGAGGCCTTATCAAAGACTCTATAAGTGTGGGATTCGGCACCATAACCAACAAATGTACCCTCAATAGTTTTAGCTTGAAATTTAGACAAACGAACACCTTTTACCAAATAGAAACACTTACAACCGAAGACACAGAAGTAGGAGATATTTGGTTTGTTGCCTGTGAGAATCTCATAAGGAGTCTTCATTAAGCCCTTGCAAATGTATAGCTGGTTAGATGAGTGACAAGTGGTGGAGATGGCTTCGACCCAAAGCTATTGGGGAGAGTTAAACTCCACCAATATGGTCCTAGACATATCCAAGAGTGTCCGGTTCTTCCTCTCAGCTACACCATTTTGTTGAGGGGTATATGCAGCGGAATATTGATGAGGAATACCCTCTTCACTAAGGAACTCATTAAGTGTGTAGTTCTTAAACTTAGAGTCATTATCACTCCAAATAGCCAAGATAGGAAGATTGTGTTGATGTTGCACTTGGTTGGAGAAGGCGATGACGGCTTGTTGAGTCTCACTCCTCAACTTGAAGAAATAAACCCATGTGTATCTTGAATAGTCATCCACAATCACCAAGCAATAATTCCTGTCTCCAAGACTTGCCTCGGGCACGGCACCAAAGAGATCAACATGGAGAAGCTCCAGGATCCTCTTTGATGAAATAATTGTCTTGCTTGGATGTGAAGTATCATGCATCTTGCCTTCATCACAATCCGTACACACACGATATTTGGCAAAGGAAACATTTTATTTTAGTCCGAGGATGTGGCCACCCTTGTGAAGGATTTGCAAAATTCTCATGTTGACATGGGATAATCGGCGATGCCACAACCACCCCACGTCGGCCTTACCAAAGAGACACATCATTTGAGTGTTGGTTGACTCTGAAAAGTCTATCACATACAACTCATTTTGGACATGCCCAACGTAAGCAACATCGAGAGACTTGCTCCACATGATGACCACCTTGTTAGGATAAAATAGGATGGAGAAACCCATCTTCCCTAAAGCATGAACTGAAATCAAATTAAAACCAAGGGATTCGACAAGCATTACATTTCAAGGGTGATATTAGGAGAAACAACCACCTTGCTGAAACCCTTTACCTAAGATTTTGACTTATGTCCATAAGTGACGGTTGCTTCCGGTCATATGACTTGTACACCCACTATCAAGTATCCATTTTGATCCACCGAAAGCATAGTCCTATAAGAAATCATTGACTTGAGTTAGGACCCGAGGAGGGTACTCTTATGTTAGCAACAAGGGTCTTTGGAACCAAAATAGAGTAATCAATGAAACCCTCAATACGACCAACATATTTAGCTTCCACAACATCATAATAATCAACAAATAAGAAATGGTGTGGATTGTTCGTTCTCGCAGAGTTGCTACGAGTAGTGTTGTCCCTAATGACAATACAACTCGCAACAACACTCTTCTTTGCTTGTGCGGGCTTGGCCGTGTTCTTGTTCTTCTTCTTCTTGCCCTTGGCAACATAGCCAAGACCTTGTTTGCCATTTTGTGGTCTAGGATCAACCACTTATGGCTTTGGATCCACAACCCTCTCAACACTAGGGCCATTTCCCCTGATTCTTGCTAGCTCTTCCTTTAACATAGCATTCTCCTCAATAATATTTGCATGATCACAAGAATAAGTAGAAGTGCTAGGCACATTTAATTTCTCAAGTTGAGTTTGATTTTTTTTCGCGAGACTTGTTGAGGGTTGAGTGTTCACTATCCAAGGCCTTGTGAGACTCGGTAAGCTTCTCTAGCTCCTTGGTTAGTTTTTCATGACCAACCCCAAACTCAACCTTCTTCTTTTTAGCCCTTTTATATTTAGCAATTCATGGTCACGTTCTTTAGTAAGCTTAGAAATTAACTCATTATGTGACTCTTCAATAGTTTCAAGTTTCTCCTCAAGAGATACTCGAAGCTCGTGTTCTTCCTCAAGATCATTTGAGAGAGAACCCTTTTTGATGCAATCTTCCCTCTCATTTTCACACTTATTCTCAAGAGCCTCTTGGGCCTCTCCCAATTGACTCATGAGAAGATCAAAGTACCTCTTGGTCTCACCTTGCAAGTTAGTCATAAATAGACTCAAAGAGGCAATTTCATCTTCAACACTAGGACTAGCAAGGTTTTTCTTTTCACTTTGAGTCTTAGAGTTGGAGGAAGATGATACCTTGGTGGCCTTTTCCATGAAGCACTTTGTAGAGGGTTGAGGAAGATTCTCACTGCGGGATTCAAAGAGAGATGGAGATGATGAAGATGCAATAGCAATAGCAGCCACTTAACTTGTAGATTCTTATTCTTCATCACGGGAATCATACTCTTCTTGAGTCACAAGCACATATCTTGATGATGGTTTCTTGTTTAACGGTTTCATCTTTAAATTAGGCTTCTTGTCGGGGAGCTTTGACTTATCCTCGAGGACAAGCTTTCCTCAATGTCTTTCCCTATTCTCGAAGGGGCACTCGGCAACGAAGTGATACTTGTCTTGACAAATGAAACAATCCCTCAACTTTTGAGTCCCTTCTTTACCATATCTTGACTTTGTCTTCTCCTCAATATATTCCTTGGCCTTGGGAGGGTTTTTCCATAACTTTTGCACCGCAAGAGCGATGTCATCCTTAAGCACGGGATCATACTCTTGATCATTTAGCGAAGACAAGTTTTCTCCCAAAGCAACCTCTTCTTGTTGATCCACCATCTTGGTCACAACCTTGGCCTTCAAAGCAACGGAGTCCCCTTTGTGCATTCCAATAGCACGAGCACCAGTGTCATGAGCAAGCTTTGTTTGAACTTGGAAGGAGGCCATCTATTGCATCACCTCGGTTGAGGTCATGAGGTGATAGTTGTGTCTTCCTTGAAGTCTCTTCAAGTCCACGGGCTCAAATGGAATGAGGGCACTCACGTTCTTTCTCTTGATCCAAGCAACATTCACGTAAGTGGCACCAATACTACTAAAGGCGGTGGCAAGGGTCTTGAGTCTCCTGTACATGTCCTCATGGCTCTCACCATCAAGCATATAGAACCCTTCGGCCTCATTGCTCAAGGTATCATACCTATTCCTATTTGTTCTTTCATTTCCCTCAAACATGGTTACAAAAGCATCCCATGTTTCTTTGGCGGTGGAGTATTGTTGAAGATGAGGCATGTGGTTTGGACCCACGACTTGTTGAATCATTGACAAAGAGGTGTAGTTGAGTTGGCAATCTACCACTTATCTTATTGTCAAGTTCTTGGGGTCATGAGGCTTGTATCCATCTTGAGTGACCCTCCAAATCTCAATGCAAGAATAGTTCAAGTGAGTTTTCATATAATATTGCCATTGACTAAAAGAATGTGCATCAATTTTAGGAGGTTCACCTCTAGGATTAATATGAAGATGTGGGATAGGAGGATCGGGAGAGTACCGTCCTTTGACATTGTGGTACGCTTCCTTCTCATCCTTTCCCTTAGAAGTTTTGTTCTTAGAGGATTGACTTTTAGTTTCTCCACCCTTATCCTCATCCTCCTTATCCTCCGGAATTTCTTCCGAAGGAGTCGAAGTAGAAGTTCCTGGGCCCTTGGCTTTCAAGAGTTGCGTCATAAAATCACGCAAGTTCGTCATTTTGGCATCCATGGATGAGGTCAAGGAATCTTTCAAATCCTTGGGATCATCCATATTGACTTGTTCCGAGAACTCGGCGGCATCCCCTTCGTTTACCATACTATAACTATTAGACGGTGAAGCCCAAAATAAAAACCGAGGCTCTGATACCAATTGAGCGGATAATATGGTCACCTAGAGGGGGTGAATAACTGCTACGACCAATTTTAATTCCTTTTCATTTTAGGCTTGACACAAAGTTAAATTCTCTTGATGTGCAACTACGGTGAATTTACCTATATGACAAGAACAACAATAAATAAGATACGAACACAAAGTAAAGTAGAGGAACAAGGTAAACGATAACGGAAGCACACGGAGACAAGGATGTAATCCCGAGTTCCTCTTTTTGAGGGGAGTACGTCTCGTTGGAGGGGTGTGAGTTTCGCCACAAAGGCCTACTCAACGCCAAAAATACCTCTATTCTCCGATGAACCTCGCCGCAAAGGCCTACTTCACCTTCCACTATTGATTCTCTTTGAGGCGGAAATCGAGTCTTTACAATGAGCTTGAGGCACACACCCACAACCAAATTGCGGGATCCCAAGAATCACCACCAATCAACAAGTGAGTAGCAATGGGGTCTAGGTTTTCCGCAAAGAAACCCTAGACTAGATTACCTCAAGTGAGTGAGGGGGAAATGAAGAACGAGTTGGTGAAGATGTAGTTCGGGCCTTCTCCTTCAATCCTTCGAAGATCAACGAGTTTGGGTGGAGGGATTAGGAGAAATCTAGCTTTTTGCGAGCTCAATAAATGGGGACTTCAATGCTGGACGACATGTGTCGGGGGGTTACCCCCGAGTAGGGTAAAGGAAAGATCAAAGGAGAGGTTTAGCCGAGTAGCTGGCTACCCGGTACTCGCTACCCGGTTGACTGCTATCCGGCCGTACCTGCCAATGGACGGAAGGAAGAATCAAGAAAGTTATTCTCCTCCGAGTAAAGGAAGTGGTCCGAGTAGAGGGAGCGGTTTCCTACTCGGGCCAGAAGTCAAAGGAGCCGTTCTGACACAGGATCCCGCGTATCCTGGGTCCGTACTGGTGCACTGTTCATCTGCAGAGCGCGTGCTTATCCGCGCCAGGGTGTCAGCAGGGCGGTGCAGGTTAGGGGGCCTACTCTGTGGCCGTGTCAGTGATAACATATCAGCTTCTTGGTTTTGCACAATGACTTTCCACACGAGACAAACTAGGAAGCCAAAGCTGTCAGCGAGAAGCTGGAGGTGTGCAGTGTGCACACTATGTCGACATATGTTTGTACTTTTCCCTCTTGGCTGTATCCGGCAGGGCGCCAGTATATAAGGTGCCCTACCCCCTCCTGCGCGAGGGACGACACACGGGTCTGGTTTTTGGAGAGAACACCTAGCTTTCGCCTTACATAGAGAGAAGGGTGGCTACTCGGCTGTAGGACAAACTTGTACTATGGCTACTCGGTGACACACAAATATAAAGAGAGAAAGGCATGAGTAGGGGTTTTACCTCCACACGAGGGCCCTGAACCTGGGTAGATCTTGTTGTTTGCAGTTATTGATTCATCCCACACACGGCTACTCGCTGCGTGATCCCTCCCCGAGCACCTCCAGCGTCCATCGACCCCAAACAATTAGCCATCCTATGGCATCGGCCGTGATACCACCACGAAAGTTGGCGCCCACCGTGGGGCAACCAGCGGCGCTGGCTGGAGCTCACGTTCGGACGGGATCCATTTCTGCTACTGGGGAGCGCGTGGTCTGTGGCCTTGTCCACAGATTCGGCTCCTTCGACTTCGTCATCGACAACGCCGGCGATTTCGGCGGCAGGGCCATGCCAGAGGGCGGCACGGTGCTCTCCTTCGGCTCGCACCTCGTCTACGTCGCCACCACCGTCGTCCCAAGTACCCCGAGAAGGTGCACGTCGCGGAAGATCCCCCTGCTGTCATCGCTGCACGCGGAAAGCCAACTGGCTGTTCTGCAGACAATGTGGAAGTGCTGATGACCGGCCCGGCTATCGCTGCCGGGAAGGGCGCGGCCGCATCTGCGGCAGTCGTTGAGGAGCCTGCTGACACGAGCGAGCTCCCGAGAACGCACAAGCCCTACGACGCGCCTCACAACATCCTGGGCTACATCCCTCCTTCCACGACATCGACGATACCGGCATCCGCCGTGCGAGTAGGCATGCCGCCTCCCACCGAGCTCGAGCTTATGACCATGAGGGAGCAGCTCGATCAGCAGTGCTAGGCGCTGCTCGCCGAGCAGCTGGAGCTGGAAAAGGTTCGGCTCGAGCTTAACCTGGACTAGAACGAGTACAACAGAGCTCACGGCTTTACGCCTGTAGTGAGGAGGCTTGCCAAGGCAGGGGCTATGCGCCGCAACCTAGGCACCGAGATGGCAGCAGTTGGTGAAACTGCTGGCCAAGCTGCTAGCCAAAACACCGCCACCACCAGACCCAAATACAGCACCCCCACCAAAACCCTTAGAGCTGCTAAGGCTGTAGCTGCTGAGTTGCCGCATCTCGCTGGCGACGCGCGCGTTAGGCAGCAGGAGAGGCTCAATGAGCTAGTGCTAGAGGCTGCTAGGCAGAACGAGGAGTTCCGGAAAGCCAATCCGGGTGCTGGAGCTTCTCAGGTGGTGCATTCGCATGCGGCTAGATCTAACAATCAGGCCTCATCACCGCATCCCAGCCGTGAGAGGGACCGGAGTGGGCACTCTGGCAGAGACAGGCAGATGCAGGTGTACGACCCGGCCGTCGCCGCGAAACAGCACGCTGTGCCACGACAGTCCGGTCAAAAACACAACACTGCAGGAGCAGGCTATCAAGCCCACAAAGCTCATAGCCAGGCGCGAAATGGAGATCGCCCAGGCCCTTCTCAGCATCAGATGGCTCAGCTTACTCGGCAGAGACCGCAGCCGCGTGCGATCGCGCCAGCCGCCAACCCGGTGGAGCAACCTGCAGTCGTGCAGGTGGACAGATATGATGATGGCTACTCGGCTATGGGGTTGGCTGGCTATGATATCCTGGATCGCGTGGGTGAGCGTGTGCTGGAGCCTAGTGATGCCAGGCACAAGCTGGACCGGATTAGTCTATCCGCGCAACTCGAGAGCAAGGGGCCGCCTGGCCCAGAATGCTTTGGCCCACGCATCATGACAGAGCCATCAGTGAAGCAGTTCCAGCTCGATAGGGGGACCAAGTGCTATGACGGCAGCACCAAGCCGGAAGACTGGCTTAATGATTATGTCACAGCCGTGCACATCGCAGGCGGGAACCGGAGATGGGCCGTGCGGTACATCCCGCAGATGCTAGAAGGACCAGCAAGAACTTGGCTCAACAACCTGCCCAAGCACAGCATCAACTGCTGGCTTGACTTCGCGGAGGCCTTTGTCAGCAACTTCACCAGCACCTACCGGAGGCCGAATAGGCCTCAGCAGCTATCCGTTTGCAGGCAGCGGGAAGAGGAGACGGACCGAGAGTATCTTACTCGGTGGAGTACTCTGAGGAACACCTGTGAAGGTGTGAACGAGGCCTAGGCCATCACTTGGTTTGCGCAGGGCGGCAGGCATGGCAGCACGTTGTGGCAAAGGCTGCAGAGAGAGATGCCGAGTACTCTCGCTGAGACCATCCGAATTGCGGATCAGTACGCACTCGGTGACCCAACTCAGCCTCTTCTTGATGCCGCTGAGCCGAGAAGGAACTACAACAACAACAAGCGCAATGAATTCCGCAACAAGCGCAGAGGTGACCGGATTGATACCCGGTACGATCCTGAGGAGGTGAATGTTGTGGCTACCGGAGCTGGGAGTAGCCAGAGGCCAAAAACTGCTGGAGCCCAGTACGGGCAGAACCAGAATCAGGGCCAAGGCAGCAAGAAGCCATACAACGCTCCCCAGCAGGGTAGTGGCAACTCGGGTCCTGTTCAGAACTTCGTCTTCAAGGACATGAAGGACGGCCCATGCAGCTTCCATACTCGGCATCCCGCTAGACCCGCCAATCACACTACTCGGCAGTGCAGTTGGTGGGAAGAGATCAAGAATGAGGGCCTGGCTCCTCCTCCTCCTCTGCCAGCTGTGAATGCCGCTATGCAGCCTGCTCGCGCACCGGCTGCCCGGCCTCCAGCGTTCCCGAGAAGAGAGAATGTGAACCAGGTGGCTTTAGGAGCCAACCGCTACTTCAATAACGATGGCTACCGCAACAACAACAACAGCTACAACGACCGCAACCGCAACAACAACAGAGGCAACAACAACAGAGGAAACAACAACAATGGCAACAATTGCGATGGAGGCCGCAACCAGTACCAGGAGCATCACGAGAGCTACATGATCTTCACCTCTGAGCCCGTCGACAAGCAGTCTCAGCACAGGCGTGCCATGGAAGTCAATGCTGTGATCCCTGCTGTTCCTCACTACATGCACTGGTGCAACCAAGAGATCACGTGGTCCAGAGCGGATCATCCTAAGGTGATGCCCAACCCAGGTAGCTACGCCTTGGTGGTGGATCCCACCTTCTTGGGTCCTGAGAAGAACGTGAGGTTCAACAAGGTACTGATCGACAATGGCAGCAGCATCAACATTGTGTACAGAGACACACTCGAGAAGCTCGGTATGGCCAAGAACATGCTGCTACCCAGCAAGATCACTTTCCACGGCATTGTGCTGGGAGTTTCTTGTTCTCCAATTGGCCGAGTGTGGATAGACGTTCTATTCGGCACCAGGGAGAACTGTCGCACAGAGAGCCTGCAGTTCGAGGTAGTTGATCACCAGAGCCCCTATCACGCCCTACTCGGTAGGCCTGCTCTGAGCAAGTTCATGGCCTCTACTCATACTGCATATTTGAAGATGAAGATCCCTGGTCCCAATGGCGTGATCACCATCTCTGGTGATTACAAGAAGTCTATGGAGTGTGCCTCTGCTGGCTCTCAGTTGGCGGAGTCTATGGTGATTGCTGCCGAGAAAAAGAAGATGTACGAGGTGGTGGCTATGGCGCAGTCCACGCAAGGT
The DNA here is from genome assembly GCA_028641055.1 of Alopecurus myosuroides. Taxonomy (NCBI): domain Eukaryota; kingdom Viridiplantae; phylum Streptophyta; class Magnoliopsida; order Poales; family Poaceae; genus Alopecurus; species Alopecurus myosuroides. Next base: position 182,206,216 of record CM054057.1, read on the forward strand.
GGTGCGCCTGGCATGCCGAGTTCCCAGCACGGGACGGCGTTCCAGGCATCCCAGGAGACGAAGAAGATCCAGGTCGACCCTGAGTTCCCCGACCGTGTTGCCATCATTGGCTCAGGGTTGGGGGAGAAATAGGAAAGAGAGCTCATCCACTTTCTTCGTGAGAATCGGGACGTGTTCGCCTGGTCCAATGAGGATCTACCAGGTGTCCCGAGGGAGTTGGTTGAGCACTCGCTACATGTGCGTCCTGACGCCAAACCAGTGAAGCAGGCTATGCGCCGCTTCGGAGATGAGAGAATAAAGGCCATCGGTGATCAGATCACCAAGCTGCTGATAAGCAATTTCATCATGGAGGTGTTGCATCCGGATTGTCTAGCCAACCCGGTCATGGTTGAGAAGAAGAAGGAGGACCCCAAGGCCGCTACCGCATGGCGCATGTGCGTCGACTACACCGACTTGAACAAGGCCTGCCCCAAGGATCCTTTTCCGCTACCCCGCATCAATCAGGTGATCGATTCCACTGCCGGTTCTGAGCTTTTGTCTTTCATAGATGCCTACTCTGGTTTTCATCAGATAGCTCTCAACCCTGCTGATCAAATAAAGACCGCTTTCATTACCCCGTACGGGGCTTATTGCTATCGTGTCATGTGCTTTGGGTTGCGGAATGCGGGTGCTACTTATCAGAGATGCATGCAGAAATGCTTGCATGATCAACTCGGCAAAAATGTGCAGGTGTACGTAGATGACATTGTCATCAAAACGAATAAAACACATACTCTGCTTAGTGACCTTGAGGAAACTTTTGCTAACTTGCGCAAGTATAAGATGAAGCTGAACCCGAGTAAATGCACCTTTGGCGTCCCGGCTGGCAAGCTACTCGGCTTCTTGGTATCCAGTCGGGGCATTAAGGCCAATCCTTCAAAGATAAAAGCTATTGAGAGCATGTCTTTGCCGAGATCCCTGAAGGATGTGCAAAAATTCACTGGTTGCTTGGCATCTCTGAGTCGTTTCTTGGGCAGAATGGGCGAGAAGGCCCTGCCTTTGTATCAATTGATGAAGAAAAGCGACAAGTTCGTCTGGACACCGCAAGCTGATGTGTCATTCAAAGAGCTGAAGGCAATCCTGGGTAGCGCTCCCATCTTGGCTAGTCCGCTACCCAAGGAGCCAATGCTGCTATATATTGCCGCTACCAACCGGGTAGTCGGCGTGGTGATTGTGGTGGAGCGAGAAGAGGAAGGTAAAAGTGTGCAGCGGCCAGTGTATTATCTCAGCGAGGTGTTGTCCAGCTCCAAACAGAACTACCCGCACTACCAGAAGATGACTTACGGCGTGTACCTGGGCGCCAAGAAGCTGAAGCACTATTTCCAAGAACATCCCATCACCGTGGTAAGTTCAGCTCCCATCTCGGATATCATGGGCAACAAGGAAGCAAGTGGCAGAGTAGCCAAGTGGGCAATCGATCTGGCCGCGTACGCTCCCGCGTATGCGAGAAGAGAAGCCATCAAGTCTCAGATTCTGGCGGAATTTCTTGTGGATTGGGCTGAGGTGCAGTATGAGCCTCCTACTCCGGTATCCAACTACTGGAAGATGCACTTTGATGGCTCCAAAATGAAGGAAGGCCTTGGCGCTGGCGTGGTGCTTACGTCACCCAAGAGAGATCAACTCAAATATGTGCTGCAAATCCACTTCAAGGCGTCCAACAATGTTGCAGAATATGAGGCCGTGGTGCATGGCTTGAAGGTAGCAAAGGAAGTTGGTGTGCAGCGCATCATATGCTATGGCGACTCGGATCTAGTTGTGTAGCAAGTTTCTGGCACTTGGGATGCTCTGGATGCCAACATGGCATCATACCGCTTCCTGGTTCAAACAATGACGGGATTCTTCGAAGGCTGCGAGTTCCAACACATCCACCGAGCATGTCGTGGTGGTGTCACGGCAGATGCCATGGGATGGCTAAAGATGTGGGGACGATGGACGCTGGAGGTATCCGGGGAGGGATCACGCGACGAATAGCCGCGTGAGGTAAGATCCACACAACACAAACAACACGATGTACCCAGGTTCAGGGCCCTCGTGAGGAGGTAAGACCCCTACTCCTGCCTTTCTTCTTTCTTACCATCACCCCCAGTCCCCGAGATTCGGGTCGAGTAGACGGATACTCTCCGAGTAGCCTCCTACTCTGGCTGAATCTTCTCTGCCTTTTCTAACTTGCTTCTTCTCGCTTCTCAGGATAGCGTCCTGAAGCGGACCAATCTATACCGCCATCTTCTCTGGAACCACTCTATCGCCAGGAGGCGAATTGCTGCTTTAGAGAAGGAAAAGGCAGCTGCGGAGGCAGCCAGCAAGAACGCCAAGGACAGCACCCAGCAACTGACTGAAGTGCAAGGTACGCTTTTAGCTGTGCGATTCATGCGTTTCTTGTTTACGCTCGCTTATGCTTTCTTTTGCGCTAACCTTTCCTTCTCTGCAGAAAAACTGAAGGCCTTAGCAGACGAACATGAGAAGTGCCGCAGCTTCGTGGAGAACTCCGAGGCCACCATTAAAAGGCTAGAAGGTAAGCTTGTTGTTTACTCGGTTTGACTTTGAGTTTGTTTCTTCTCTGCTCCTCTGCTAACCTCATCTATCTCTTCGCAGAAGATTACAAGTTGTTTGCTGAGGCACACCAAGATTGTGTCAAGCCAGCAGAGGTGCAGAAGCAGCTGTCCGACCAGGCCCTTGAGTTGTTGAAGGACCACACCACGGAGACCGAGAAGCTGCAGCTCCAGTTGCAAAAGGCACTCCAGGATGCCGTCAAGATTGGCGCCGAGAGGGACAAGGCAATCGCCGAGAAGGCCAAGGCCGAGACCACTTTCAGAGCCAAGGAGAGGGCCCTTGAGCAGGAATGTGAAACCTTGAAGAAGACCAATGCTGATCTCTTCGCTCAGATGGATAGCTTGCGCCTGATCCAAGAAAAGCACATTTCTAACGAGGAGTCCTGGAGGACCCAGTTGCAGCGGCTGCGCAACGAACTGTCCGGTAAGTCTTTTCTTCGCTGCTTCTTTTCTTCTCGGTCGTATTTCTTCTCGGTTTTCCTCTACTCGGTTCTTCTCTTCCCGGTTCTGAAGTTACCACATGCTATTTCAGAGATCTGGCCTCATCTTGATTCCCCTTCTGCGCCTAAGGTGGCCAAGGCCCAAGCAGCTCGCCTTGCAAAAGGTGAGGCAGCAGATACCAGAGCCGGGATCGAGGACAGCTTGCTGGTGCTCAAGGACTATTTCGAACAGCTGGCTGGCGTCGGAATCGACCTGGTGCACGAGGGCTTTGAGCTCCACAGGCTGTTTTGGCCTCATGATGATCGGCCAACCACCATGAAGGGCCTAGCCTTCAAGCTGAAGAATGTGAAGAAGGAGTTGAAGAAGTGGCGTGCCTCGGGCGCCCGTGCTGGTGCAGACGTGATGCTTCTCTGCATAGCATCCTGGTATGAGAACCTCAACATGCAGCTCATCCGCGGGAAGCGCAATAATTCCAAGTGGGAGGTAGATCCCGACTGCGTGGCCACACGTAAGCAGATCGCCTACGAGGTCGCGGAGTGCGCTGAGACGGAGATCTTCATTGATGGCCTCCCCGAGCCCGACACCGAGTACGAAGAGGAAGAGGGAGAGGAGGACGAAGCAGAATCCGACTTGGAAGGCTTCTTCGAATCTCCCGAGGGCAAGGCCGGGAAGGGGAAGAACGTTGCCGTCGCGAGTAGCGATGAGGACGAGTACGCCCACATCGAATCCGCCGCACTCGACTTCGGCACCTCCTCAGGTGCTGCTCTCGACGACACGGTGCCTCCTCCTGGCCAAGCTTCAGGCTCCTCTTCGGCTCCAGGGCCCGTCTCGGTGGCCACGGCCACTTCTGAGCAGGCGGCCACCCAGGATGATGCCGAGATGAAGGAATCCGCCACCGTCCAGACGGGAACGGATGCCACCCATGCCAGCACCGAAGGAATAGCTGCCACGACCGCCACCGAAGAAGCCGCTGCCAAGACCGCCGCCGAAGAAACAGCAGCCAAGGCCAGCGCCGAGAACACTGCCTCCTCATCTTGAAGCAACCTGCACTCTTTTTTACTCGAAAACTTGTCAGATCCCCGGAATGCCGGGAGCAGATGTAACAGACTATCTTTGTTTTGCTGCTACACAGTTTTTATGCCCACTTTGTTTATTTCAACATTAATCAATTTGAACGACGCTGGCTTAATGCCGAGTTGCGTTTCCATGCGAGTCCCCGAGTTGCATTTCTTATTCACCCTATCTTTTCATCTCTGCTCTACCCGCGACTTGTCGCTTTTTTGGTATTCGAGTCACAAGAATCAAGTAGTAGGGCTGCAAATACTTAGCCGCTAGAAACAATCATGGTAACGCAGCCCACCACTTAGCCGAGAAGACGAAAACCGGGAACAAAAGTAACCGACGATCTACTCGGTTCCTGCACTCTTTCTTCCTTAGCGATTTTCGTGTGCTCATTGACCTTTTGCTTGTTCTCTTGCTTGCCATGAAGCCGGGTTTCGGACAGCAGCAGAGTCGAAGAGTTGGCATATAGGTTTAAACACAGTACTCAATGCACTTATGAGTTCTGAAGTGGAGCAACCGAATAGACAAAGGACCAAGCCGAGTAAAAACACTTAGAGCAAATTTGGACGAGGGCAGTCCCCGAGAGCAATTTGAGGTTGCAGAGTAGAATTTCAACTCGGATAAGAGGGTACATACACATCTTTGCTCACGAATGAAAACGACGAAGTAGAGCTACATTCCAAGGGCGCTTGGTTTCCTCTCCAGCTTTATCTGCCCTGTTCGCCTGCGATGGGCGCACATCTACAAGATAGTACGCATCATTGTGCAGCGCTTTGCTCACAATGAAAGGCCCTTCCCAAGGAGGAGACAACTTGTGCATCCCGGCCGTGCGCTGCACCAGCCTAAGGACCATGTCCCCTTCTCGGAAAACCCTTGGGTTCACCTTTCGGCTATGATAACGCCGCAGGTTTTGCTGGTAGATAGCCGAACGTGACAGAGTCAGCTCTCTTGCTTCTTCAAGCAGGTCAACGTCGTCTTCTCGAGCTTCTCTCGCCTCAGTGTAGAGGGCTACTCGGGGGGAGTCATGCTCTAAGTCTATTGGCAACACGGCCTCAGCCCCGTATACCAAGAAAATGGCGTGTAGCCGGTTGACCGGTTAGGGGTAGTCCTTAGACTCCACAACACCGCTGGCAACTCGTCTAACCAACACCCAGGTGTTTTCAGTAGTGGCTCAATCAGCCTTGGCTTGATGCCTGCCAGTACCATCCCATTTGCTCTCTCAACTTGCCCATTGGAGGCAGGGTGCGCGACTGACGCAACGTCTAGTCGGATATGCTTATCTCTGCAGAATCGCACCATTGCCCCCTCTGCAAAGTTGGTGCCGTTGTCGGTGATGATACTGTGCGGGTAGCCATATCTCATGATCACATCCTTCACGAACTTCACAGCTGTGACCCCATCGCACTTCCGAATAGGTTTCACCTCGATCCACTTGGTGAACTTGTCCACCATGACCAAGATATGTGTCATATTGCCTTTAGCCGGCTTAAAAGGACCAACCATATCCAAGCACCAAACAGCAAATGGCCATGTGATAGGAATTGTTTTCAACTCGGAAGCTGGCATGTGAATCTTACTCGCGAACATCTGGCAGCCGGTGCACTTCCTCACAATATCTTCAGCTTGCTGCAGTGCAGTGAGCCAGTAGAAGCCATGCCGAAAAGCTTTCTTGACCAAAGCCCGAGATGAGGCGTGATGCCCACATTCCCCTTGATGTATCTCCACCAGGATTTCTTCTCCCTCTTCCGGGCTCACACAGCGTTGCAGCACACCAGTGGCACTTCTCTTGTGCAGCACATCTCGGACTATGGTGTAGCCCTTGGATCTTCTCTGAATCTGCCTCGCAGTCACCTCATCTTCAGGTAACGTGCCGTCCCTTAGAAAGGATAATATGGGCATAGCCCAACTCGGCGTCTCCCGTGTGGGAAACACTGGTTCGTCCAGTTCCATTGGGACAGGCTCTGGCGGTTGCACAGGAGGAGTAGGAGCGCTTCTCTGCAGCCCAGACCGATTGGCGAGAACTTCTTCAATGAATGCGACAGCCTCTGGGTTGAGGGGAGCAGTCCCCGAGTACGGAGTGGCAGTCCCCGAGTAAGGAGTGGCAGTCCCCGAGTAAGGAGTGGCAGTCCCCGAGTAGGGAGCGGCAGTCCCCGAGTAGGGAATGGCAGTCCCCGAGTAGGGAATGGCAGTCCCCGAGTAGGGAATGGCAGTCCCCGAGTAGAGGACGGCAGTCCCCGGGTTCTCTGCAGCACTCTCCCAGTCAATCTCCATCGGGTCAGATTCTTCACTTGGCAGAGAAGGAACAAAGATGGATTCCGAGTTGGGGGAAGGCTTGATGGATGGCTTCCTCAAATGCTCCAAGGCAATCCCTGCCGGGATGGACTGCCGTGAAGATCCCAACTTGGATAGCTCGTCTGCTGCTTCGTTCTCTGCTCGGTGAATGTGCTGGAACTCACAGCCTTCGAAAAACCCAGTCATTGACTGCACCAAGAAACGATACGATGCCATGTTGGCATCCAATGCATCCCAGGTACCCGAGACTTGCTGTACCACCAGATCCGAATCGCCATAGCATATAATGCGCTGCACGCCAACCTCCTTTGCTACTCGCAAACCATGCACCACTGCCTCATACTCGGCTACATTGTTGGATGCCTTGAAATGAATCTGCAGCACGTACTTGAGCTGATCTCGCTTGGGTGACGTGAGCACGACGCCAGCACCAAGGCCTTCTTTCACCTTTGAGCCATCAAAGTGCATTTTCCAATAGTTGGAAACTGGAGCAGGAGGTTCATATTGCATCTCGGCCCAGTCCACAAGAAATTCCGCCAGGACCTGAGACTTGATTGCTTCTCTTCTCGTGTACGCGGGAGCGTACGCGGCTAGCTCGATTGCCCACTTGGCTACTCTGCCACTTGCCTCCTTGTTTCCCATGATATCTGAGATGGGAGCAGAACTTACAACCGTGATGGGGTGCTCCTGGAAATAATGTTTCAGCTTCCTGGCGCCCAGGTACACACCATATGTCATCTTCTGGTAGTGCGGATAGTTTTGCTTGGAACTGGACAGCACTTCACTGAGATAATAGACTGGGCGCTGCACACTCTTGCCTTCTTCTTCTCGCTCCACCACTATCACCACGCTGACTACTCGGTTAGTCGCAGCAATGTACAGCAGCATAGGCTCCTTGGGTAGCGGACTAGCCAAGACGGGAGCGCTAGCCAGCATTGCTTTTAGCTCATTGAATGCCACGTCCGTTTGCGGAGTCCAGACAAACTTGTCGCTTTTCTTCATCAGCTGGTACAGACGCAGAGCCTTCTCGCCCATTCGGCCAAGAAAGCGGCTCAGAGATGCCAGGCAACCCGTGAACTTTTGCACATCTTTCAGTGATCTCGGCAAAGACATGCTTTCAATAGCTTTTATCTTAGAAGGATTGGCTTCAATGCCCCGACTAGAAACCAGAAAACCGAGTAGCTTTCCAGCTGGTACACCAAAGGTGCACTTACTCGGATTCAGTTTCATTTTGTACCTGCGTAGGTTAGCAAAGGTTTCCTCCAGGTCGGCAAGCAGAGTATGTGTTTTATTCGTTTTGATGACAATGTCATCTACGTACACCTGCACATTCTTGCCGAGCTGGTCATGCAAGCATTTCTGCATGCATCTCTGATAGGTTGCACCCGCATTCCTCAGGCCAAAACACATGACACGATAGCAATAAGCCCCGTACGGGGTAATGAAAGCAGTCTTTATTTGATCAGCAGGGTTGAGTGCAATCTGGTGGAAACCAGAGTAGGCATCTATGAAAGACAACAGTTCACAGCCGGCAGTGGAATCGATCACCTGATCGATGCGAGGTAGCGGGAAAGGATCCTTGGGGCATGCCTTGTTCAAGTCGGTGTAGTCGACGCACATGCGCCATGCAGTGGCAGCCTTGGGATCTTCCTTTTTCTTCTCGACCATGACTGGGTTGGCTAACCAGTCCGGGTGCAGCACTTCCATGATGAAGTTACTGATCAGCAGCTTGGTGATTTGATCACCGATGGCCTTCCTTCTCTCATCCCCGAAACGGCGCAAAGCCTGCTTCACGGGTTTGGCGTCAGGACGCACGTGCAAAGAGTGCTCAACCAACTCCCTCGGGACTCCTGGTAGGTCTTCATTGGTCCAGGCGAACACATCCCGATTCTCACGGAGGAAGTGGATGAGCGCGCTTTCCTATTTCTCCGCCAACCCGGCACCAATGATGGCCACGCGCTCCGGGAACTCGGGGTCAACCTGGACTGTCTTGGTCTCCTTGGCAGCTTGGAAAGCTGTACCATGCTGGGTACTCGGCACACCTTGTGCGCCAGCTTGTGCGGACTGAGCCATGGCCACCACCTCGTACATCTTCTTCTTCTCGGCAGCAATCACCATTGATTCCGCCAGTTGAGAGCTAGCAGAGGCACACTCCATGGACTTCTTGTAATCTCCCGAGATGGTGATGATGCCATTGGGACCGGGGATCTTCATCTTCAGATAAGCCACATGTGTAGAGGCCATGAACTTGCTCAGAGCAGGCCTGCCGAGTAGGGCATGATAGGGGCTTTGATGATCCACCACTTCAAACTGCAGGCGCTCTGTGCGGCAGTTCTCCCGGGTACCGAATAGCACATCAATCCACACTCGGCCAATCGGGTTGCATGAGATCCCGGGCACAATGCCATGGAAAGTGGTCTTGCTAGGCAGCATCATGTTCTCGGCCAGGCCAAGCTTCTCGAGTGTGTCCTTGTACACAATGTTGATGCTGCTGCCGTTGTCGATTAGCACCTTGCTGAACCTCACATTCTTCTCGGGGCCCAGGAAGGTAGGATCCAGCACCAAGGCATAGGTACCCGGATTGGGCATCACCTTGGGGTGATCTGCCCGAGTCCACCTGATCTCCTGGTCACACCAGTACATGTAGTGAGGGACAGCCGGAATCACTGCATTGACCTCCATGGCCCGCCTGTGCTGTGACTGCTTGTCGACTGCCTCAGAAGTGAAGATCATATAGCTTTCATGGTGCTCTTGGTACTGGTTGGAGCCATTTCCCCCATTGTTGCCATTGTTGCCATTGTTGTTGCCCTGATAGTTGTTGTTGCCTCTGTTGTTGTTGTTGCGGTTGTAGTTGTTGTTGTTGTTGCGGTATCTCTCATTGTTGAAGTTCCGGTTGGCCCCTAAAGCCACCTGGTTGACATTCTCTCTTCTCGGGTACACTGGCGGCCGAGCTGCGGGTGCGCGAGTAGGCTGCACAGTAGCGTTGGCGGCTGGCAGGGGAGGAGGAGGAGGCAAGCCATCACTCTTGATCACATCCCACCATTCGCATTGCCGAGTAGTGTGGTTCGCAGGCCTCGAGGGATGATGAGTGTGAAAGCTGCATGGGCCATCCTTCATGTCATCGAAGACAAACTTCTTCGGCTGCTCGGAGTTCCCGCTACCCGACTGAGCAGTGCGGAACGGTTTCTTGTTGCCCTGGCCCTGGTTCTGGTTCTGCCCGTAGGCTCCAGCAGGTTTCTGCCTTTGGCCACCACCGCCTCCAACATTCACTGCGTTCACCTCCTCAGGGTCATACCGAGTATCTACTCGGCGCTTATTGCGGAACTCGTTGCGCTTGCTGCTGTTGAAGTTTCTTCTCGGCTCAGAGGAGTCCATCAGTGGCTGAGTAGGATCACCGAGTGCGTACTGATCCGCAATCTTGATGGTCTTGGCCAGGGTGTTCGGCATCTCTCTCTGCAATCTCTGCCAAAGCATACTGCCATGTCGGCAACCCTGCGCAAACCAAGTGATGGCATGTGCCTCATTCACACCCTCACAAGTGTTCCTCAAGGTGCTCCACCGAGTAAGGTACTCGCGGTCCGTCTCGTCTTCTCGCTGCCTGCAAGCCGAGAGCTGCTGTGGCCTATTCGGCCTCTTGTAGGTGCTGGTGAAGTTGCTGACGAAGGCGTCCGAGAAATCCAGCCAGCAATTTATGCTGTGCTTGGGCAAGTTGTTGAGCCAAGTGCGAGCTGTACCCTCTAGCATCTGCGGGACGTACCGCACTGCCCATCTCTTGTTGCCACCCGCAATGTGGACCGCAGTGACGTAGTCATTGAGCCAATCCTCAGGCTTGGTGCTACCATTGTAGCTCTTGGTGCCTCTTGCGAGCTGGAAGCCCTTCACGGAAGGCTCGTTCATGATGCGCGGGCCAAAGCACTCGGGGCCAGGAGGACCCGTGCTCTCAAGCCGCGCCGACAAGCTGATACGGTCCAGCTGGTGCCTTGCATCTCCAGGCGCCAATACGCGCTCACCAACACGGTCATGGATGTCATAACCAGCCATCTCCATAGCCGAGTAGCCATCATCATACCTATCCACCTGCATAGCTGCGGGCTGCTCCACCAGGTTGGCGACTGGTGCCACTGGACGCGGCTGCTGCCTCTGCCGAGTAGGCTGAGCTGCGGGTTGCCGAGAAGTACCCGGACGCGCGGCTTCTCGGGCACGGCTTTGAGCTTGATGGGCTTGAGAGCCTGCTCTTGCAGCGTTGTGTTCCTGCCCGGGCTGCTGCGGCACAGCAACCTGTTTCGCGGCAGCAGCCGGGTCATACACCTGCATTTGCCTGTCTCTACCCGAACGCCCACTGCGGCTCTTCTCGCGGCTAGGATGCGGAGACGAGGCCTGATCGTTAGATCTAGCCGCGTGCGAGTGAACCACCTGCGAAGCTCCAGCTCCCGGGTTGGCCTTCCGGAACTCCTCGTTTTGCCTAGCGGCCTCCAACACCAACTCGTTGAGCCTCTCCTGCTGCCTGAGACGCGCCTCTCCATCTAGGCGCGGCAACTCGGCAGCGACGGCCTGTGCAGCTCTGAGCGTCTTGGCGGGTGTGCTGTACCTTGGCCTTGTGAAGGTGTTCGCGGTGGCGGACTGCGCGGGCACCTCCGCAACTGTCGCCATCTCGGCACCCAGGTTGCGCCGCGTAGCGCCTACCCTGCTGGGCCTCCTGGCGACCGGCGTGAAGCCGTGAGCCTTGTTGTACTCGAGCTGGTCTAAACTCAGCTCAAGCCTGATCTTCTCCAACTCCGCCTGCTCGGCAAGCAGCTCCTGGCGTTGCCGCTCGAGCTGCTCCCTCGCGGCTAGGAGTTCGATGTCGGTGGGCGTGGGCATGCCGGTTCGCGCAGCAGACGCGGGGATAACCGTAGACGTGGAAGGCGGCAAGTTGCTCTCCTTCTCGTAGGGCCGGTGGTTCCTGCCACCAGCAGGCGGGTCGTCAACCTCCTCGGCGACGGCCGCAGCGCCAGTAGCGGCTGCGCCAGTGTTTGCCGCCAAGCCCGTCACCATCACCTCAGCGCAGCATGCAGAGCTGCATGCAGGCCTTCCGCGAGCAGCAACCACCGCAGGAGGATCCTCCGCGTCATGCACCAGCTCGGGGTAGGCGCTGTTGGCGACGGTGGCGACGTAGATGAGATGCGAGCCGAAGGAGATCACCGAGCCGCCCTCGGGCATGGCCATGCCGCCGAAACAGCCGGCGTTGTCGGTGACGAAGTCGAAGGAGCCGAATCTGTGGACAAGGCCACAAACTACGCGCTCCGCTGATGAAGATCCCGTCCGAACAGAAACTCCAGCCAGCGCCGCTGGTTGCCCCACGGTGGGCGCCAACTGTCGTGGTGGTGTCACGGCAGATGCCATGGGATGGCTAAAGATGTGGGGACGATGGACGCTGGAGGTGTCCGGGGAGGGATCACGCGACGAATAGCCGCGTGAGGTAAGATCCACACAACACAAACAACACGATGTACCCAGGTTCAGGGCCCTCGTGAGGAGGTAAAACCCCTACTCCTGCCTTTCTCTATGTATTACGATGTCTCTCCGAGTAGCCACAGTACAGATGGTATCTCTACCGAGTAGCCTCTCTCTCCTCTCCGAGTAGAGCTAGGTCAAGAACTTAGGGTTTCTAGGGTTCACTATGAGCATGTGAGAGCATGCCTCGCGCAGGAGGCGGCGGGGCACCTTATATACATGGTGCCCAGCCGGATACGTCCAAATCTAGACAAGTGTCGACACAGTGTGCACATCGTCCTTTCTCCGAGTACCCGCTGACAGCTTTGGTTCCTAACCTTGGCTGCTTCTGTAAAGTCGTTGGGCAAAACTAGGGGACAGACTGGTATCACTGTACCTAGGCACAGAGTAGGCCCCCCTTATCCTGCCACGGCCTGCTTCCATGCTGTCACTGTCAGGCAGGCCGGTCCCAGGTGAACAGTAGTTCGAATGCTGCCAAGTACGGACCCAGGATACGCGGGATCCTGTGTCAGAACGGCTCCTTTGACTTTCTGGCCCGAGTAGGTTCCCGCCAATTGTTCCCGCCAATTGTACTCGGGCCAACCCTTCTACTCGAAAGGACAGAACTTGATTGATATCTCCTTCTGGTCATCTTGAGGTGAGACCGAGTAGCAGTCGACCGGGTAGCGAGTACCAGGTAGTCGGCTACTCGACCAAAGCTCTCTTCTGTAAGCTGTCTTTACCACCTGTCTTTACCCTACTCGGGGGTAACCCCCCGACAGAGCAGAAAATGAAGCAGCGGATGAACTGTCCAAGTTGGGGTCTTCTCGGCAGTACATCCCGGCTGGGATTGCCTTGGAGCATTTGAGAAAGCCATCCATCAAGCCATCCCCCAACTCGGAGTCCATTTTCGTTCCTTCTCTGCCTAATGAAGAAGCTGTTCCAATGGAGATTGACTGGGAAGGTGCCAAAGAGGACCCGGGGACTGCAGTCTCCATCCCGGGGACTGGCGCCTGCAACCCGGGGACTGCCCCTCCTTACTCGGGGACTGCCCCTCTCAACTCGGGGACTGTCGCGTTCGTTGAGGAAGTCCTTGCAAACCGTTCGGGGCTGCAGAGAATCAACCCCAACTCAGAAAAAGACGCAGCGGTGGCTGTTCTGATGGAAGTGGACGAACCAGTGTTCCCAGCACGGGAAACACCGAGTTGGGCTATGCCCATATTATCCTTTCTAAAGGACGGTACCCTGCTAGATGATGAGGTTACCGCAAGGCAAATTCAGAGAAGATCCAAAGGCTACACTATCTTCAGAGAAGTGCTACATAAAAGAAGTCCCACTGGCGTGTTGCAACGCTGTGTGGAACCGGAAGAAGGAGAAGAAATCCTGGTGGAGATACATCAAGGAGAATGCGGGCATCATGCCTCTTCTCGAGCTCTAGTCAAGAAGGCTTTTCGGCATGGCTTCTTCTGGCTCACTGCTTTGAAGCAAGCTGAAGATATTGTGAGGAAGTGCAACGGCTGCCAGAGATTCGCAAGTAAGATCCACATGCCTGCTTCCGAGTTGAAAACCATTCCCATCACTTGGCCATTTGTTGTTTGGTGTCTGGATATGGTTGGTCCCTTCAAGCCGGCTAGAGGCAACATGACTCACATCTTGGTCATGGTTGATAAGTTCACCAAGTGGATTGAAGTGAAGCCTATTCGGAAATGTGATGGAGCCACCGCTGTAAGTTTCCTGAAGGATGTGATCCTGAGATACGGCTACCCGCACAGCATCATCACGGATAACGGCACGAATTTTGCTGAGGGTGCCATGGTGAGATTCTGCAGAGATAAGCACATCCGGTTAGATGTCGCGTCTGTCGCGCATCCCGCCTCCAATGGGCAGGTGGAAAGAGCAAATGGCATGGTGCTTGCAGGCATAAAGCCAAGGCTAATTGAGCCGCTGCTGAAAACACCTGGGTGTTGGCTAGACGAGTTGCCAGCGGTGTTGTGGAGTCTAAGGACTACCCCTAACCGGTCAACCGGCTACACACCATTCTTCTTGGTTTACGGGGCTGAGGCCGTGTTACCAATTGACCTAGAGCATGACTCCCCCGAGTGACCCTCTACACTGAGGCGGAGGCGAGAGAAGCTCGAGAAGATGACGTTGACCTGCTAGAAGAAGAAAGAGAGCTTACTCTGTCACGATCAGCTGTTTACCAGCAAAACTTGAGGCGTTATCATAGCCGGAAAGTGAACCCAAGGGTTTTCCGAGAAGGAGACATGGTGCTTAGGCTCGTGCAGCGCACAGCCGGGATGCACAAGCTATCTCCTCCATGGGAAGGGCCATTCATTGTGAGCAAGGCTCTACACAATGATGCCTATTACCTTGTTGACGCACAGCCATCCCAGAAGAACAGGCCGGATAAAGCTGGAGAGGAATCTAAGCGCCCCTGGAATGTAGCTCTACTCCGTCGCTTTCATTCGTGAGCAAAAATGTGTATGTGCTCTCTTATCCGAGTTAAACATCTACTCTGCAATCTGAAATTGAACTCGGGGACTGCCCTCGTCCAAACCTGTTCCTAGTGTTTACTCTGCTTTACTTTGTCTATTCGGTTGAAACACTTAGAATTTCAAAAGCATACGAAGTAGTGTGTTTAAACTCACCGGACACTCTGCGACTCTGCTGCTGTCCGCAACCCGGATTCATGGCAAGCCAGAGAACAAGCCAACGAGTCAATGAACACATGAAAAATTGCAAAGGAAAGGAAGCGTGTGGCAACCGAGTAGAGTGTTCTTTACTGCTTGTCTGTTAACTTTTTTCGGCTAAGTGGTGGGCAGCGTTACTATGAATGTTTCTAAGTGGCCAAGTATTTGAAACTCCAACTTTAAAATCTTGTGACTCGACTACCAAAAAAGCAACAAGTTGCAGGTAAGAGCTGAGATAAAAAAGGAAGAGTGGATAAAAAATGCAACTCGGGGACTTGCATGATAACGCAACCCGGCATCGAGCCAGAATTGCTCAAATACTAAGTATAAAACATCAAACTGGAATAAAAATTGAGTAGCAACGGAAAAGATAATTGTTTGATACATATGCACCCGGCATCCCGGGGATCTGATAAAAGTTTTGGAGCATAAGTGTTTTTCAGGAGGTAACTAGTTGGAAGTGGCAGTGTTCTCCAAGTTGGCATTGGCAGCATCAGCTTCGGGGTTGGCAGCAGTTTGCTCAGAGGTGGCAGTGGCCACCGAGATGGGATCGGTAGCTGAAGTAGAGGCAGTGGACTGCGTGCGGAGTAGAGCCGCGTCGTCGAGTGCCGCGCCAGAAGACGAGCCCAGCTCGGGAGCCGCTTCCTGGCTCACCATCTCGGCAGTGATGGTGGCGTCTTGGCCCCCGGCTTCCGGCTCCTCGTCGCTATCCGCAGCAGCCTTGCCCTTCCCCTTCCCGGATCCATCCTTGGCGCCAGTGTTTTCGAAGCAACTCAAGTCTTCCGACTCGGTGTCCTCGTCCTCGTCTTCATCTTCATCTTCATCCTCGCCTTCCACCTCGGTGTCAGGCTCGGTGGGACCGTCGACGAAGATAGCAGTGTCCGCGTAGGAGGCGATCTCGTGCGCAACTGCCTTGCGGCGAGCCACGCAGTCAGGATCGTTCTGCCACTTCGAGTTCTGGCGCACCTCAAGGATGGTGTCGAGATTCAGGTTCTCGTACCAGGTGCAGATGAAGAGGAGTAGCATATCGGCGCCTGCCCGAGCTGCGGATGCACGCCATTGCTTCAACTCGGCCTTGACACCATTGAGCTTCTCGGCGAGCACGCGGATGGTCGCTGGCGCAGAGTTCTGAGGCTAGAACAGAGCGTGAAGCTTGAAGGCTGTGGACACCAAGTCGGTGCCCAAGCCCCTAAGATGATGGAGCTGTGACTGCATGCTCATGAGATTGTCCTCAATTGAGGACTTGGTGTCAGTAGGCAGTCCTTTCTCATCTCGAATTTTTTCCGCCTTAGCCAGGGCAGGTGTGCAAGTCGCGCAGAGATCAGGGAAGATTTCTGAAAATGCTATCAGAAAGGATTAGAAACGGAGGCAGAGAAGAGATGCAAATCAAGCCAAACAGAAGAAGAAGGAAACAGGCAGGTGCAGAGAAGCGTGAACTTACTGTTAAGTTCGCAGAGTAGCGCTTCCAGCTTCCTCCTCCAAGCCTCCTCATCCGCAATATGCTTCTCTTCAACTTTCCGGAAGTTGGCCAGCTGGAGCATGAGGTCCACGTTGCTCTTCTTCAGCACCTCGTTTTCCAACTCGAGGGCCCTCTCCTTGGCATTGGCTGCTGCCTTGATGTTGTCCTTCTCGGCGGCTTGATCTATGGCGTCCTGGAGGGCAGCCCTCAATTGGACTTGCAGCTGTTCCAACTCGGTGTCGTGTTTGTCCTTGAGCTCTGCTGCTTGGCTCTCCAGTTGCTGCTTCACCTCCGCAGGCTTCAGGCAATCAAGATGCTCCTCACGGAACTTCTTGTACTATTCTGCGGAGAGAAACAGCACGGTGAGCAGAGTAACCAAGAGAAAGGAGAGAAACAAGCAAGAAGACGGCAACTCACCTTCCAGCTCCTTTATCTTGCTCTTGGCGGAGGCAGTGAAGACGTGGCAGTGCAGGTGCTGCTCCTGCAGCTCTTTGAGTTTGTCTGCAGAGTAAACAGAGTTAGAGCAAAGAGCGAATCCGGGCGTAAACACAAAACGCACTAACCGAATAGCTAAAGGCTTACCTTCCAGTGCAGAGAGCTGAAGGGCACGATCCACTGCCGCCTGCTCCGTCTCAGCGTCAGTCTTGCGCTCCTTCTCCAAGGCCTCAATGCGCCTCCTTGCGATGCTATGGTTCCAGAGCAGCCGCCGGAACAGATTTGTCCTCTTCATGAGGCTATTCTATGAAAAATAAAGAAAAAAAGTTAGATAGTTTTTTGAAGATTTGGCCCGAGAAGACGGCAAATCGGTTGAGTACTCGTCTACTCGGCCCGAATCTCGGGGACTGGGTAATGGATAAGGAGAAAAAGAAGGATAGAAGAGAAGAAAAGCTGCAACTCGGAACAAGCAACGAATTGGAACAAGCAAATGAAACTTACAGCATATGTCTGCTCGATGTCTTCGGCGGCCTTGCGGCGAACGTATAGCTTCGCGGCCAGTGTGCTTGTGGTGGAGGAGATGGTCATGGGAGTGTAGCCCATATCAGCTTTGTTCCAATCGATGCGCCAGTGGTCCAGTGGGCCCACGGTCATGCCGTTCCAAGTCTTGTTGCCATGGACGTCGCTATCCCACACCTGGTCGATGAAGCCTACTCGGTCAATCATTTGCTCGAGCCCCTCGGAATGCACCTCAGTCTCCTGGACCTCGTGGGAGTAGATCGAAAGGGCCTTCTTCTTATCCGGCAGCATCGAATCTACCGCCTTGGCCTGGGCGCCCTTCGTAAGGGCGATCCGTTGCTCGGTCTTGTTCAATTTGATGCCGTGCTGCTTGGCCATCTGCACCATGTAGGGCAAATAACAGGGCTGCTCTTGAGCGCTCGATCCCTTGCCTGCGCCAGCGGAACTGCCAGAAGCGCCAATCGTAAGCTGCGCGCCCTGCGCAACAGCCTTCCCGGTTGATTTTGGCGGCGGCATCATAGCAGCATCCTGCGCAGCGTTGCGCGGTGGATTCCTGCGGACTGGGACGTCTGTCTGAGAAGCAGTCTTCTTGGCACCTTGCTTGGGAGGAGGGCTCGACGCGGTCTTCTGTGTGCCCTGCTTAGCTGGAGGGCTTGGTGTAGTCTTGGTCTTCTTCGCTTGTCGTGGAGGGCTTGGTGCAGTAGGAGAAGCAGCCCGCTGGGTAGGCGGCACAGGGGGCCGGCTACCCGGCGCAGCATCCGGTTGCGCTTGGCCCTGCAGGTCTTGCTCCACCGCAGTCGTCTCAACCCGCTGCTCGGCAGCGGGATTCGGGCGTGCATCTTCTGTTTCTTCTACCCGCGGCTGGGCCGCGGGGTCGTCTTGAACCGCAGCTTCGTCTTGCGGCTGCTCCAGGTTCTCATCCTGCCGCTCAAGGGCGGCATGATCTTGGTGCTCAGTTTCTTGATTGATATTCTCCCCAGCTGGGGGAGAAGAGGGCGTCTCATCGTGAGCAGCATCCTGCGCGCTCTGATCCGCGCGGGCCTGCCGCTCCAAGTCCATGTCTTGGGCACCAGCGCTCATGTCCCCGGCATTGGTGCCTTCTTCTTCTTCCTTCACGGGAGAGGGCGCACGTGCCCCACCCTGTGCTGATGGCTCATCCTCTTCCGCGGAAAGATCAATGAGAGCCTCGAGGTCGATGACTGATCTTTTCTTGGAGGTGGCGGGAGCCGCAGCAGCATCGGCATTCAAAGGAGCACTGAAGAAGAAAGAGAATTCAGAAAAAGAGAGGGGGAAGAGAACACCGAGAAGCAGCAGCAGAGTATAACGTAGAAGTAAATTACTTACCCCTTGCGGGTGGGGAGTTGCCTTTTGGTGACGGCAACCTTCTTCTTCTTCTCGACCTTCTCGGCCCTCTTGGTTTTCTTGGCGGGAGGCTCTTGGGCACCGCTACCCGTCCTCTTCCGGGTAGTAGGAGCAGCTACAGAGATAGGATCGACGTCGTGGGCATCCTCGTCTTCCTCGTCCGCCTCGGGGTCATCTGCAGAGTAGAGGAGAAAAAAGGGGTTGAGAAGCGGAAAGGAAAGGGGATTGCGCTACTCGCAACTAGAGAGGCGAACTCAGTCACCTTCTTCTTCGTCCTTGGACCAATCCCGAATGGATGCATCAACGTGATGCTTACCCGGCTGTTCGGCGTGAGAGATACAGAGGGTGTCCTGCGTATCATAGGCAGTCTCATCGTCCTCTTCTCGGTCATCGCTCTAGTTGGCCTCAAAGCGCTCCTCATCTTCAACAGCTTGGCGATCGATATGATGGAAAGACAAGCAAGTGGTGCAAATCAATTGAGTACAAGGATGAGGGGCTCTACCCGGTACAAGATGCAAACACAAAGCATATAAATCCAGAAAATCCTATTCAGAGTAGCATGCAAACATAAAGCATATCAGGCTAAGGTTCTCTACTCGACGGGGCGTGCAAACACAAAGCACATAAAGCCAACTAAGATGCTCGGGGTGTGCTACTCAACATGGCGTGCAAACACAAACCACTTAAGGCCTACAGGGTATTGGAGGTGTTCTACTTGGTATCAAGGTACAGAGATAGAAAAGAGAGGCCTAACCTGTTCGATGCGCTTAGTACGGCTATACGGCACAAAGCCGTATTGCCAGGTGTCGGTGAGGTCGGTCTTCATGATGGAGCGCGCCCAGACGGCTACGTCCGCTGTACTCAGCTCGAACGTAGTGGTCCTCGTGCAGTCCCTGCTGCCTCCCATATGGCACATCTTGTGGGTGCGGCGTTGAAGCGGGAGCACCCGGCGTGAGATCCAACACGCGATGGGATCATCGCGTTTGAATCCCAACTCAGTCAGCTCGGCGAGGCGCTTCTCGATCTGAAGGATTTCGTCGTGGCTTTTTGGCTTGTATCCCCAATTCTGCTGGGTTGGCAGCGTGTTCGTCCACTTGGGGAGATTGATCCGGTTCACGATTGGCGCTCCCTCTTCGACAGGAACATTCTTAACGTAAAGGAAGGATCGCTGCCACTTACGTACCGTGTCAAGCCCCTTAATGCGCGGGTGGCTTCCGGCGGTGCGCTGCAGCATCATCGCGCTCCCTGTCTTCGTCATGGCGCGGGAGCTCTCGGTGCTTCCAGGCTTGGGGACGCTCTGCTTCCGGAAGAAGAAGTAGCGCGCCCAGGTATGCACCGTTGGGCGCACACCCAGGAACGCCTCGCAGACCACGGCATGGTATGCGAGCATCACCACGGCGTTGGGAGGCAGGTGGTGCGGCTGCAGCCCGAAGTGTGATGAACTCCTTGAAGAAGTCCGACGCCAGGAGGCCGAATCCCCGCTTGAAGTGCGCGAGGAAGACGACGAACTCGCCCTCCTGCGGTTCGGGGACGATTTCGCCGTCCGGCTTCCGGCACTGCACGCCGGGAGGCACGCAGCGGGTATTGACCAACCAGCTGCAATCCTCCGTCGTGACGTCGGATCCCTCCCATCCGGCGCGAGCGTCATCGTCGCGAGCCATGGGAAGAGACGATTTGGTGGAGGTTTTGCGGAGATTTGGTGGAGGAGTTGCTAGCCTTACGACGTCGCACGGAGCAGCGGCACGGCAAGGTTGCGCGGCGGCGGAGTGCTCTGCGGCGGCGGAAAGGCGAAGGGGCAAGGGATGAATGCGAGCAGGAAAGAGAAGGAGGAGTTACCGAGGGGGTATTTATCTCTCTCCCCTCGGGTTGCCGTTACCAGCGGAGGTAGTGGGATCAGTTGTGCGTGGAGATCGTGCGACGTGGGATGCGGGCCGGTTAGAAACGCACACAGCGCAGGTTGCGCGCGTAACGGGCGCAATTGATCCCACGTCGAGATCGTGGGCGAATAACTGCGGATTGATGTGACCTAACGGGCCGGTGGGCCCAGGTCGCAGTGATGGGCGCGTGGCCTGTCATATCCCGGGCACCGAGGCGTCGGGGGTACGAGGGCGTGACACGTGCCCAGTTGTGATGCGGAGAGATGGATTTGCTCTGCCACGCTGAGATTCTGTCCAAGATTTCACAGTCATTTTACTCGGCGAGAGAGAAGAGAAATGCTGCTACTCGGAAAGGAAGAGGCTCAAGTAAGAAGAGGAGGCTACTCAAAAGTGCTACTCGGCATCTTACGGTTCGAAGGCAAGGTTTGTTTTAAGCTGGAAGAGCCCAGTGAACAAGTTCGCAGGACTCTACCAGCTTCGGGGACTAATGTCGGGGGGTTACCCCCGAGTAGGGTAAAGGCAAGATCAAAGGAGAGGTTTAGCCGAGTAGCTGGCTACCCGGTACTCGCTACCCGGTTGACTGCTATCTGGCCGTACCTGCCAATGGACGGAAGGAAGAATCAAGGAAGTTATTCTCCTCCGAGTAAAGGAAGTGGTCCGAGTAGAGGGAGCGGTTTCCTACTCGGGCCAGAAGTCAAAGGAGCCGTTCTGACACAGGATCCCGCGTATCCTGCGTCCGTACTGGTGCACTGTTCATCTGCAGAGCGCGTGCTTATCCGCGCCAGGGTGTCAGCAGGGCGGTGCAGGTTAGGGGGCCTACCCTGTGGCCGTGTCAGTGATAATAGATCAGCTTCTTGGTTTTGCAGAACGACTTTCCACACGAGACAAACTAGGAAGCCAAAGCTGTCAGCGAGAAGCTGGAGGTGTGCAGTGTGCACACTATGTCGACATCTGTTTGTACTTTTCCCTCTTGGCTGTATCCGGCAGGGCGCCAATATATAAGGTGCCCTACCCCCTCCTGCGCGAGGGACGACACACGGGTCTGGTTTTTGGAGAGATCACCTAGCTTTCGCCTTACATAGAGAGAAGGGTGGCTACTCGGCTGTAGGCCAAACTTGTACTGTGGCTACTCGGTGACACACAAATATAAAGAGAGAAAGGCAGGAGTAGGGGTTTTACCTCCACACGAGGGCCCTGAACCTGGGTAGATCTTGTTGTTTGCAGTGATTGATTCATCCCACACGCGGCTACTCGCTGCGTGATCCCTCCCCGAGCACCTCCAGCGTCCATCGACCCCAAACAATTAGCCATCCTATGGCATCTGCCGTGATACCACCACGACAAGATGCTTCTTGGGGAAGAAGGGGATGGGATATTTATAGCCATCCCCTCAAATTTGACCGTTTGAGCATTTATTGCCTCACCCAATAGTACCGTACGGCGTCCGGTAGTATCGCCCTAGGAAATCTTCACCGGGTCAACGTTGGCTTTGTAGACCAAATTCCACAGTCGGTACTATTGCACGGGGGCGGTAGTGCCGAATCCGGGGCAAGAAAGCTTGGCGAATCTAGTACCCTATTCTGTAAATACCGGCAGTACCGCGCAGAACCGGTATTACCGTGAGACCAGTATTACCGAGCCAACACGGTAGTACCGCCCAACGGTTCCTCTTCGACTGTTGAAACCTTCGAGCCAGCTTCTGTATCCTACAGTAGTACCGGACAAGGCCGGTAGTACCGCATTGCCGGTACTACCGAGCCACTCCGGTAGTGCCGAATCCGGGACACACCCAGGCTGCTGCATCCAGTACCATTTTACTGGAAATCCCGGTACTACTGGACGACCCCGGTAGTACCGCCTCAGACAGAAAGCTTGTTTCTTCAACATGATTTCATCGGGGTTTTGCAATAGATCATATGATATCAATATGTAGAGTTTAAGCACAAGAATTTCTGTATCACTTAGCACACATTAAGGCTCTAATTGTGTTGGCAACAAATATCAAAACATAATGAGGGGAAATGCTCTTTAAGATAGTATGTATTGAACCGTGGTTTTATTTCTTGGACTAATCCTTAGTGTCCTGCGGCCCTAATGCTCTAGGTAAACGGTGTACAATTTAGGAGCAGATCAATGGTGTTAGACTTGATGAGAAGATCTGGAATACTAAGTTGCTTGAACAACTATCTAAAAAGAAGAATAAGGTGGATAAAAATACATCGGGTTAGTACCTAATGTGGATCAGTTTATGGATGCAACTGTGAAGAAGGTACATAAGGTTAACATGATAAAGAATAATACACAAGCTGAGAAGCAAAATAACAAGGAGAAAAAGTTTGCCCTCTGTGAGTATCTCAAAACAGTAGCTTAGTGGTAGTTGGGGGAGATGGAGAAGGAGAGGAGATTGTTGAAGAATGAACTATTTATGTTGAAGGAGATGAAGAAGACCAAGGTGGAGTGCATGAAGATACAAAATAGAAGTGGGATGAGGAAATAGAAGCTCGGCATATGGACAAGATGATGTCAAAAGTATGAAACTATGGTACACATCTTGATTTGGTTACTCGAAAGTGGAAGGTTTGCACTGTAAGTGTAGAGACTTCGTGCAAAAATGTCTATCTTATGAACCACCTACCATTTCAGATGATCATATGATCTTGTGCAATTTAATCTAAGATTGAAAGAGCATGGTGCCCCATGTGTGGTTTTATTAACTAATGATAATCACTATGAACTAATGTTTGCATTGAGTTGTACTTGTAGAGTCTGTCCACAGGCAATGTTTGATGTACATGTGTTGGATTCAAGATGATGATGTGATGAACAAGGTGTTATTCATGTGAATATCCGAAAATTGGTCGTGAGAGAGTCGGCCATATTGCAAGTACGTCTTGAATAAGAATAGTGTGTGAACATTCATGTTTACCTTCAAGGCGTCATTGTAATGAAGAGAGAATAGAAGATACAAGTTTTATCAAGTCATAGTGGATCGACACATAAAGATATAAGATGTACCAAGTAAATCAAGTGATCTCATGGTATGGTATCTTTCCATGGGTTTGCATAAAAAGGAAGAATTCATATAGCACATGGTGGATGACGTCAAGTGGTGATCGTCATCAAGGTTGTGAAGTGCAAGTCCAATAGGAATATATCAAAGAGATCACATGCTTGGTGCTTGCCACCTCTTTGGAGAAAATGGCCAAGTGAAGAGAGACTATCTCACAGTGGTGTGGGGGGGAGTATCGAAGATATGCCCTAGAGACAATAATATTCCCAATCAGCAAAATAAACGTCCTCGGCTCGGCTCATTCCCGCGGCGCGATGCATCGTGTCATGTCGTGACGAGGCGAGGCGAGGCGGGAGAGAAGGAGGAGCACGCGTGTGGGACACCTCTCCTTACTTCACATCAACTCATACTAGTGGTATAATGGCTCACCTTATAAGGTGGCTCCACTCTCTCCCAACTAGCTGTGTGGGACTAAAATTTAGTCCCGGTCCCCACTACTTGCTATGCATGAACAGACCATGAGAGTTTCAGGTTTTTTTTGGTTAGGTTTTTGGGAAAAGCCCAAGTATAAAATCCAACAATCCCCCACAAAGTCTCATTGACACATCTAATCATTTTGTTCCAAACATTTTTTTATATATCGGTGCTTAGTGGAGACTGTTAAGTTGAACTTCCACTTGGAATAATATGCTACACTAGTTCAAAACTTGGATATTCGACTATGTATTGAAATACAAGTTTGTTGTTGTCGTGGTGGTATCACGGCAGATGCCATGGGATGGCTAAAGTTGGGGCCGATGGACGCTGGAGGTGCTCGGGGAGGGATCACACGGCGAGTAGCCGCGTGGGATGGATCACAAACACTGCAAACACCAAGATCTTACCCAGGTTCAGGGCCCTCGTGTGGAGGTAACACCCCTACTCCTGCCTCTCTCTTTATATGTGTGTTACCGAGTAGCCACAGTACAATCAGGCCTCCAGCCGAGTAGCCACTCTTCTCTCTATGTGTTGCCTCTAGTGTTCTGAATAAGTGACCCGAACCTCTCACAGGAGGAGGCAGGGCACCTTATATACTGGTGCCCAGCCGAATAGAAAACAACTATAAGGTACAGCGAGATGTGATAGGAGCCTTGCATAACCGCACACGCCTCCGGGTTCCCGCTGACACTCTCCCCGTAAGTCGTTGCGCCGTTTGGAGATGGGACCTGTCCATCCTTGTCAGTGAGATAGGGTAGGCCCCTAGCCTTGTCCTGTCCCCTCTGTCAGTGACAGGACTAGACAGGCGCCTACATCACTGTAGCCACGCCGTGGTGCGGATAGTCATGTACTCCGTAAGTTGAACCGCACGCCGTACGGACACAGGATACGCGGGATCCGGTGTCAGAACGGCTCCATTGACTTTTGGTCCGAGTAGGAATCCACTCCCTCTACCCGGACAACTTCCTCTACTCGGAAGAAAACAACTTCCTTGATTCTTCCTCCTGGTCATTGGTAGGTACTACCGGATAGCTGTCCACCGGGTCGCAAGTACCGGGTAGCCAGCCAACTTGGTCACAACTGCTCTCCTAGTCTTGCCTTTAGCACCTGCCTTACCCCTACTCGGGAGTAACCCCCCGACATTAGTCCCCGAAGCTGGTAGAGTCCTGCGAACTTGTTCACTAGGCCCTTCCAGCATAAAAACAAATCTTGCCTTCGAACCGTAAGATGCCGAGTAGCACCTCTGGGTAGCCCTTATCCTTGGCTTGAATTTCTTCTTCTCCGAGTAGCACCATTTCTCTTCTTTGATGCCGAGTAAGAAGACTTAGTGAAATCTTTGAAAATGCAATCCCGCCTCAATCGGTGCGAATCCACCTCTGCGTGTCGCAACGGGGCACGTGTCGCACCCCTATCACTCCGACGCCTCGGTACCCGGGATACGGCAGGCCATGCGCCCATAACTGCGGCCAGGGCCACCAGCCCGTTAAGTCTCTTCAACCGCACTCAATAGCCCACGATCACGACGTGGGATTAACTGCGCCCGTTAAGCGCGCAATATGCGCTGTGTGCGTTTCTAACCGGCGCGCAGCCCACGCCGCACGATCTCAGTGCACAACTGATCCCACTATCTCCGCCTGTAACGGCAACTCAAGGGGAGATATAAATACCCCCTCGGTAACTCCTCCTTCTCTTTCCTGCTCACTTCCAGCTTCTGCCTCTTCGCCTCTCCGCCGCTGCAGAGCACTCCGCCACCGCGCATCCTTGCCGTGCCTCTGCTCCGTGCGACACCGAAAAGACAGAGATCACTTTCTCCACCCATCTCTTCCACAAATCTTCCACCAATCCATCTCATCTCCATGGCCCGCGGAGATGACGACGCTCGCGCCAGATGGGAGGGTTCTGACGTCACGGCGGAAGATTGCCGGTGGTTGGTTAATACCCGCCGCGTCCCTCCCGGCGTGCAGTGCCGGCAGCCGGACGGCGAAACCATCCCCGCGCCGCAGGAGGGCGAGTTCTTCGTCTTCCTCGCGCACTTCAAGCGGGGATTTGGCCTCCCGGCGTCGGACTTCTTCAGGGAATTCGTCAATCACTTCGGTCTACAGCCGCATCACCTGCCCCCCAATGCCATGGTGATGCTCGCCTTCCACGCCGTGGTCTGCGAGGCGTTCCTGGGTGTGCGCCCGACTGTTCATACCTGGGCGCGGTACTTCTTCTTCTGGAAGCAAAGCGTCCCCAAGCCCGGAAGCACGGAGAGCTCCCGCGCCATGACGAAGACAGGAAGCGCGATGATGCTGCAGCGCACCGCCGGCAGCCACCCGCGCGTCAAGGGGCTCGACACGGTACGTAATTGGCAGTGCTCCTTCCTTTACGTTAAGAACGTTCCTGCCGAAGAAGGAGCGCCAATCACGGACCGGATAAATCTCCCCAAGTGGACGAATATGCCACCAACGCAGCAGAATTGGGGATACAAGCCGAAGAATCACGACGAAATCCTTCAGATCGAGAGGCGCCTCGCCGAGCTGACGGAGTTGGGATTCAAGCGCGATGATCCCATCGCGTGTTGGATCTGACGCCGAGTGCTCCCGCTTCAACGCCGCTCCCACAAGATGTGCCACATGGGAGGCAGCCGGGACTGCACGAGGACCACCACCTTCGATCTTAGCACCGCCGATGTCGCCGTCTGGGCGAGATCCATCATGAAGACCAGCCTCACCGACACCTGGCAATACGGCTTTGTGTCGTACAGCCGTACTAAGCGCATCGAACAGGTTAGCCCTCTCTTTTCTGTCTATGTACCTTGATACCGAGTAGAACATCTCAAATATCTTGTAGGCCTTAAGTGCTTTGTGTTTGCACGCCATGTTGAGTAGCACACCCCGAGCATCTTAGTTGGCTTTATGTGCTTTGTGTTTGCACGCCCCGTCGAGTAGAGAACCTTAGCCTAATATGCTTTGTGTTTGCATGCTACTCTGAATAGGATTTTCTGGATTTATATGCTTTGTGTTTGCATCTTGTACCGGGTAGAACCCCTCAGCCTTGTACTCAATTGTTTTGCACCACTTGCTTGTCTTTCCAGCATATCGATCGCCAAGCTGTTGAAGATGAGGAGCTCTTTGAGGCCAACTGGAAGAGTGACCGAGAAGAGGACGATGAGACTGCCTACGATACCCAGGACACCCTCTGTATCCCTCACGCCGAACAGCCGGGTAAGCATCAAGTTGACGCGTCCATTCGGGATTGGTCCGAGGACGAAGAAGGTGACTAAGTCCACCTCTCTTATTGCGAGTAGCGCAACCCAACCTCCCTTTCCGTTTCTCAACACTTTTTTCCCTTCTATTCTGCAGATGATCCTGAGGTGGACGAGGAAGACGAGGATGCCCTCGATGTCGATCCTATCTCTGTAGCTGCTCCTACTACTCGGAAGAGGACGGGTAGCGGTGCCCAAGAGCCTGCCGCCAAGAAAACCAAGAAGGCCGAGAAGAAGAAGGTTGCCATCGTCAAAAGGCAACTCCCCACCCGCAAGGGGTGAGTAACTTTTATCTGAGTTGCATTCTACTCCCGCTTCTCGGTGTTCTCTTCCCTTCCTCTTTGTTTCTGAACTCCCCTTCTGTTTTAGTGATCCTCTGGATGCCGATGCTGCTGCGGCTCCCACCACCTCCAAGAGAAAACCTGCCATCGACCTCGAGAAACTTATTGACCTCTCCGAGGAGGAGGACGAGCCAGCAGCACGGGATAGGACGTGTGCGCCCTCTCCCGTGAAGGCAGAAGAAGAAGACGCCAGCGCTGAGAACATGGGCATTGGTGCCCAAAACATGGACTTGGAGCAGCAGGCCCGCGCGGATCAGAGCGCGCAGGATGCTGCTCACGATGAGACGCCTTCTTCTCCCCCAGCTGCCTCAGCTGGGGAGAATACCAATCAAGAAGCTGAGCACCAAGATCATGCCGCCCTTGAGTGGCAGGACGAGAACCTGGAGCAGCCGCTAGACGAAGTTGCGGTTCAAGACGACCCCGCGGCCCAACCGCGGGTAGAAGAAGCAGAAGATGTACGCCCGAATCCTGCTGCCGAGCAGCGGGCTGAGGATACTGTGGTGGAGCAAAACCTGCAGGGCCAAGCGCAGCCGGACGCTGCGTTGGGTAGCCGGCCCCCTGTGCCGCCTACTCAGCAGGTTACTCCACCTGCTGCACCGAGCTCTCCACGACCACAGAAGAAAACCAAGACTGCCCCGAGCCCTCCCGCAAAGCAAAGCACGCAGAAGACCGCGCCAAGCCCTCCTTCCAAGCAAGGTACCAAGAAGCCTGCTTCTCAGACGGATGCTACCGGCAAGAAGGCCGTTCAGCCTGATGCCCCAACTCGCCGGAACCCGCCGCGTCACGCTGCGCAGGACAATGCACTGATGCCACCGCCCAAATCAACCATGAAGCCTGCTGCTAAGAGCGCGCAGCTTACACTTGGCGCTCCTAGCAGTTCTGCTGGCGCGGGCGAAGGATCGAGCGCGAGCGCTCCTCAGTCGCAGCCCAGCTTTCTGCCCTACACGCTGCAGATGGCCAAGCAGCACAGTATTGAGTTGACCAAGGGTGAGCAGCGGATCGCCCTTACGAAGGGCGCCCAGGCCAAGGCGGTGGACGCCAAGTTGTCAGAGAAGAAGAAAACCCTTGTGTTCCACTCACGCGAGGCCAACGAGACTGAAGTTCAAACCGAGGGGCTCCAGCAGGTGATTGACCGAATAGGCTTCATTGATCAGGTGTGGGAGAGCAGCGTCTTTGGGAACAAGACGTGGGATGGCAGCACTGTAGGCACGCTGGACCACTGGCGTACTGACTGGAACAAGGCTGATATGGGCTACAATCCCATGACCATCGCCTCCAACACATGTACGCTGGCCGTGAAGCTATTCGTTCATCGCAAAGCCGCCGAAGACATCGAGTAGACATACGCTGTAAGTTTCTTTTGCTTGTTCCGAGTTGTGACTTTTCTTCTCTTCTGTTCTTCTTTTTCTCCTTAGCCACTATCCAGTCCCCGAGATTCGGGCCGAGTAGACGAGTGCTCAACCGAGTTGCCATCTTCTCGGGCCAAATCTTCCAAAAATTGTCTAATTTGTTTTCTTCCTTTTTCCCAGAATAGCCTCATGAAGAGGACCAACTTGTTCCGGCAGCTGCTCTGGAACCATAGCATCGCTACCCGACGGCTCGCGGCCCTGGAAAAAGAGCGCAAGAACGACGCCGAGTTGGAGCAGGCGGCAGTGGATCGCGCCCTTCAACTCTCTGCAATCGAAAGTAAGCCTTTAGCTATTCGGTTAGTGCGTTTTGTGTTTACACCCGGATTTGCTCTTTGCTCTAACTCTGTTTACTCTGCAGGCAAACTCAAAGAACTGCAGGAGCAGCACCAGCACTGCCACGTCTTCACTGCTTCCGCCGAGAGCAAGATCAAGGAGCTGGAAGGTGAGTTGCCGTCTTCTCGCTTGTTTTTCTCCTTTTTCTTGGTTACTCTGCTCACCGTGTTGTTTCTTTCCGCAGAAGAGTACAAGAAATTCCGTGAGGAGCATCTCGATTGCTTGAAGCCCGCGGAGGTGCAGCAGCAGCTGGCCAGCCGAGAAGCAGAGCTGAGGAACGAACGCGACGCGGAGCGCGCCGAGTTCGAACAGATGCAGGTCAAGCTGAAAGACACTCTCCAGGATGCCCTAAACCAAGCCGCCGAGAAGGACCGAGTCAAGGCAGCAGCCAAAGCTAAGGAGAGGGCCCTCGAGTTGGAAATCGAGGTGCTGAAGAATAGCAACGTGGACCTCATGCTTCAGCTGGCCAATGCGCGTAGAATCGAAGAGAGCCATATTGCCGATGAGGAGGCCTGGAAGAACAAGCTGCATGCGCTACTCATTGACCTCAACAGTAAGTTTGTGCTTCTCTGCATTTGACTGCTTCCTTCTTCTCTTCCCTTGGCTTTGTTTGCTTATCCTCTTTCCTACTTGACTTCATTTCCGCTCCGTTTCCATTTCTGACTCTTTCCGATAGCTTTCTCAGATATCTTCCCTGATCTCTGCGCGGTTAGCATGCCTGCTTTGGCCAAAGCTCAAGGAATCCGAGCTGAGAAAGGGTTGCCCACTAGCACCAAGTCTACGATCGAGGACAACCTCACGAGCATCCAGTCACAGCTCCGCCAGCTTAGGGGCTTGGGCACCGGCCTGGTGTCCACGGCCTTCAAGCTGCACGATCTGTTTTGGCCTCGCGAGTCTGCGCCCAAAACTATTCGCGCCCTCGCCGAGAAGCTGAATGGCGCAAAGGCCGAGCTGAAGAAATGGCGTGCGTCCGCAGCTCGGGCAGGGGCCGATCTGCTTCTTCGCTTCATATGCAGCTGGTACGAGAACCTCAACCTCGACACCATTCTCGAGTTGCGTCAAGGCTCGAAGTGGTCAGATGATGCCGACTGCGTTGCACGCCGCAAGGCAGTTGCGTACGAGATCGCCTCCTACGCGGACACTGCCCTCTTCGTCGACGGCCCCACCCAGCCTGACACCGAGGCGGAAATCGAGGATGAAGATGACGAGGAAGATGACGATGAGGACACCGAGTCGGACGACTTGAGTGTCTTCGAAAATACTGGTGCCGAGGAGGGATCCGGGAAGGGGAAGGTCAAGGTTGTTGCGGATAGCGACGAGGAGCCGGAAACCGAGGGCCAAGATGCCAACCTCACCACCGAGATGGTGATCCAGCAACCTGCCCCCGAGTTGGGCTCTTCGTCTGGCGCGGCACTCGACGATGCAGCGCTACTCCGCACCCAGTCCGCTGCTTCCACCTCAGCTACCGACCCCATCTCTGTGGCCACTGCCACCTCTGAGCGAGCCACCACCAACACCGAAGCTGATGCTGCCAACGCCAACCTGGACAACACTGCTACTTCCAACCAGTGATCTCCTGCAAACACTTATGCCCTAGAATTTTTATCAGATCCCCGGGATGCCGGGTGCATATGTATCAAACAATTATCATTTCCGTCGCTACTCAGTTTTATTTCCCTTGAAGTTTGAAGTTTATTAATTTGAGCAACATTGGCCCGATGTCGGGTTGCGTTATTATGCAAGTCCCCGAGTTGCATTTTTTATCCGCTCTTTCCTTTTTGTCTCAGCTCTTACCTGCAACTTGTTGCTTTGTTGGTAGTCGAGTCACAAGAGTTCAAAGTAGGAGTTTCAAATACTTAGCCACTTAGAAAAATTCATAGTAACGCTGCCCACCATTTAGCCGGAAAGAAAAAACAGTAAAAAACACTCTATTCGGTTGCCACACGCTTCCTTTCCTTTGCAATTTTTCATGTGTTCATTGACTATTTGGCTTGTTCTCTGGCTTTCCATGAAGCCGGGTTGCGGACAGCAGCAGAGTCGTAGAGTGTCCGGTGAGTTTAAACACGCTACTTTGTATGCTTTTGAAATTCTAAGTGGTTCAACCGAATAGACAAAGTAAAGCATAGTAAACAAAAGGAACAGTTCGGACGAGGGCAGTCCCCGAGTTCAATTTCAGATTGCCGAATAGAAGTTTAACTCGGATAAGAGAGTACATACATAATTTGCTCACGAATGAAAACGGCGGAGTAGAGCTACATTCCAAGGGCGCTTGGATTATTCTCCTGCTCTATCCGGCCTGTTCTTCTGGGATGGCTGTGCGTCAACAAGGTAATAGGCATCATTGTGTAGAGCCTTGCTCACAATGAACGGCCCTTCCCACGGAGGAGATATCTTGTGCATCCCGGCAGTGCGTTGCACAAGCCTAAGCACCATGTCTCCTTCTCGAAAAACCCTTGGGTTCACTTTCCGGCTATGATAACGCCTCAAGTTTTGCTGATAAACAGCTGAATGTGACAGAGTTAACTCTCTTGCTTCTTCTAGCAGGTCAACGTCATTTTCTCGAGCTTCTCTAGCCTCTGCCTCCGTGTAGAGCGTTACACGGGGCGAGTCATGCTCTAGGTCGGTAGGCAATACGGCCTCAGCTCCATAAACCAGAAAGAATGGCGTGTAGCCGATTGACCGGTTAGGGGTAGTCCTTAGACTCCACAACACCGCTGGCAACTCGTCTAGCCAACACCCAGGTGTTTTCAGCAGCGGCTCAATCAGCCTTGGCTTTATGCCTGATAGCACCATGCCATTTGCTCTTTCCACTTGACCATTGGAGGCGGGATGCGCAACAGATGCAACATCTAGCCGAATGCGCTTATCTCTGCAGAACCTCGCAAACCTGCCTTCAGCAAAGTTTGTGCCATTATCCGTGATAATGCTGTGCGGGTAGCCATACCTCAGGATCACATCCTTTAGGAAACTCACGGCAGTGGCTCCATCACACTTCCGAATAGGCTTCACCTCGATCCACTTTGTGAATTTGTCAACCATGACCAAGATGTGAGTCATGTTGCCTCTAGCCGGTTTGAAAGGACCCACCATATCCAAGCACCAAACAACAAATGGCCAAGTAATGGGAATGGTCTTCAACTCGGAAGCTGGCATATGAATCTTACTTGCAAATCTTTGGCAGCCATTGCGTTTTCTCACGATATCTTTAGCTTGCTTCAAGGCAGAGAGCCAAAAGAAGCCATGCCGAAAAGCCTTGTTGACCAGAGCCCGAGAAGAGGCGTGGTGCCCGCATTCCCCTTGGTGTATCTCCACCAGTATTTCTTCTCCCTCTTCTGGCTCTACACAGCGCTGCAGCACACCAGTAGGACTTCTTCTATGCAGCACATCTCTGAAGATTGTATAGCCCTTGGATCTTCTCTGAATTTGCCTCGAGGTAACCTCATCACTCGGCAAGGTGCCGTCTTTTAGAAAGGATAATATGGGTAGAGCCCAACTCGGTGTCTCCCGGATGGGAAACACTGGTTCGTCTAGTTCCATTGGATCATCCACCACTTCTTCTTCTTCTGGGGCGGGGACGAGTCCTCGAGATCTCGTGCACGCAGCGAGAACTCTCTCAATGAATGCGACAGTCCCCCAGTTAGGAGGGGCAGTCCCCGAGTAGGAAGGGACAGTCCCCGGGTTGCAGGCGCCAGTCCCCGGGATGGATACGGCAGTCCCCGGGTTCTCTTTTGCAGCCTCCCAGTCAATCTCCATTGGGACAGCTTCCTCACCAGGAAGAGAAGGAACAAATATGGATTCTGAGTTGGGGGATGGCTTGATAGATGGCTTCCTCAAATGCTCCAAGGAAACGCCAGCCGGGATGTATTGCCGAGAAGACCCCAACTTGGACAGTTCATCAGCTGCCTCATTCTCTGCTCGGTGTATGTGTTGGAACTCGCATCCTTCAAAGAATCTAGTCATGGTTTGCACCAGGAACCGGTATGAAGCCATGTTGGCATCCAGAGTATCCCAAGTGCATGAAACTTGCTACACAACGAGATCCGAGTCTCCATAGCATATAATGCGCTGCACGCCAACCTCCTTGGCCACCTTCAAGCCGTGTACCACGGCCTCGTACTCTGCTACGTTGTTGGATGCCTTGAAGTGGATTTGCAGCATGTACTTGAGTTGATCTCGCTTGGGTGACGTGAGCACCACGCCAGCACCCAAGCCTTACTTCACCTTGGAGCCATCAAAATGCATCTTCCAGTAGTTGGATAACGGAGTAGGAGGCTCATACTGCACCTCAGCCCAATCCACCAGAAAATCCGCAAGAATTTGAGACTTGATGGCTTCTCTTCTCGCATACGCAGGAGCGTACGCGGCCAGCTCAATCGCCCACTTGGCTACTCTGCCACTTGCTTCCTTGTTGCCCATGATGTCCGAGATGGGAGCAGAACTCACCACAGTGATGGGATGCTCTTGGAAATAGTGCTTCAGCTTCTTGGCGCCCAGGTACACACCGTAAGTCATCTTCTGGTAATGTGGGTAGTTTTGCTTGGAGCTGGACAGCACCTCACTGAGATAATATACAGGCCGCTGCACAGTCTTGCCTTCTTCTTCTCTTTCCACCACAATCACCACACTGACTACTCGGTTAGTCGCAACAATGTACAGCAGCATTGGCTCCTTGGGTAGCGGGCTAGCCAAGATTGGAGCGCTACCCAGCATGTCTTTCAGCTCCTTGAATGCCACATCAGCTTGCGGTGTCCAGACAAACTTGTCATTTTTCTTCATCAACTGATACAGAGGCAAGGCCTTCTCGCCCATTCTGCCCAGGAAGCGGCTCAGAGAAGCCAAGCAACCAGTGAACTTTTGCACATCCTTCAGGGATCTCGGCAAAGACATGCTCTCAATGGCTTTTATCTTTGAAGGATTTGCCTCAATGCCCCGACTGGATACCAAGAAGCCGAGTAACTTGCCAGCCGGGACGCCAAAGGTGCATTTAGTCGGATTCAGCTTCATCTTGTACTTGCGCAAATTGGCAAATGTTTCCTCAATGTCACTAAGCAGAGTATGTGTTTTATTCGTTTTGATGACAATGTCATCTACGTACACCTGCACATTTTTGCCGATTTGATCATGCAAGCATTTCTGCATGCATCTCTGATAGGTAGCCCCCGCATTCCGCAACCCAAAGCACATGACACGATAGCAATAAGCCCATACAGGGTAATGAAAGCAGTCTTTATTTGATCAGCTGGGTTGAGAGCTATCTGATGAAAACCAGAGTAGGCATCTATGAAAGACAAAAGCTCACAACCAGCAGTGGAATCGATCACCTGATCTATGCGGGGTAGCGGAAAGGGATCTTTGGGGCAGGCCTTGTTCAGGTCGGTGTAGTCCACACACATGCGCCACGCGGTATCCGCTTTGGGGTCCTCCTTCTTCTTCTCAACCATCACCGGGTTGGCTAGCCAGTCAGGATGCAAAACCTCCATGATAAAGTTGCTTATCAGCAACTTGGTGATCTGGTCACCAATGGCCTTCCTTCTCTCATCGCCTGCTTCACTGGCTTGGCATCATGCCGCACATGTAGCGAGTGCTCAACCAACTCCCTCGGGACACCTGGTAAATCCTCATTGGACCAGGCGAACACATCCCGATTCTCACGGAGGAAGTGGATGAGCTCGCTTTCCTATTTCTCTCCCAACCCGGTGCCAATGATGGCAACACGGTCTGTGAACTCAGGGTCAACCTGGACTTTCTTCGTTCCCTGGGACGCCTGGAATGCAGTCCCGTACTGGGAACTCGGCATGCCGGGCGCACCACCTTGCGCTTCTTGCGCCATCGCCACCACCTCGTACATCTTCTTCTTCTCGGCAGCAATGACCATGGATTCTGCTAACTGGGAACCAGCAGAGGCACACTCCAAAGACCTCTTGTAGTCACCCGAGATGGTGATCACTCCATTGGGACCAGGGATCTTCATCTTCAGATATGCAGCATGGGTAGAAGCCATGAACTTGGTAAGTGCAGGCCTACCGAGAAGGGCGTGGTAGGGGCTCTGAAGATCAACCACCTCGAACCGGACGTACTCGGTGCGGCAGTTTTCCCTGGTGCCGAATAGGACATCCAGCCAGATGCGGCCGATTGGAGCACAAGATACCCCCGGCACAATTCCGTGGAATGTGGTCCTGCTGGGCAGTAGCATGTTCTCGCCAAGGCCGAGCTTCTTCAATGTATCCAGATAAAAGATGTTGATGATGCTGCCGTTGTCAATCAGCACCTTGCTGAAACGGACATTCTTCTCGGGTCCCAGAAAAGTGGGATCCAGCACCAAAGCATAGCTACCCGGGTTGGGCACCACCTTGGGGTGATCAGCCTTGGACCAAGTCACCTCCTGGTCGCACCAGCGCAGATAGTTAGGCACTGCCGGGATGACGGCGTTTACCTCCATTGCACGCCTGTGCTGCGACTGCTTGTCAACTGGCTCGGTGACGAAAATCATGTAGCTCTCGTGGTGCTCTTGGTACTGGTTGCGGTCTCCACCACCATTGTTGTCGTTGTTGTTGTTACCTTGGTTGTTGTTGTTGTTGCCTCTGTTGTTGTTGCGGGTGTAGTAGTTGTTGTTGTTGTTGCGGTAGCGGTCGTTGTTGAAGTGGCGATTGGCTCCTAAAGCCACCTGGTTGACATTCTCTCTTCTCGGGAAGGCTGCAGGCCGAGGAGCGGGTGCCCGAGCTGGCTGCACATTGGCATTCGCAGCTGGCAGAGGAGGAGGAGGAGGCAAGCCCTCGTTCTTGATTTGCCCTCGTTCTTGATTTGCTCCCACCAACTGCATTGCCGAGTAGTGTGGTTGGCAGGCCTGGCAGGATGCCGAGTGTGGAAGCTGCACGGGCCATCCTTCATCTCCGTAAAGACGAAGTTTGGGGCAGGACCCGAGTTGCCGCTACCCTGCTGGGAAGCACTGTATGGTTTCTTGATGCCTCCTGATTCTGGTTTTGCCCGTACTGGGCTCCAGCAGTTTTTTGCCTCTCGCTACTCCCAGCAGCCGTGGTCACAGCATTCACCTCCTCGGGATCATACCGAGTATCAATCCGGTCGCCCCTGCGCTTGTTGCGGAAATCATTGCGCTTGTTGTTGTTGTTGTTGTAGTTCCTTCTCGGCTCGGGGGAGTCCATCAGAGGCTGAGTTGGATCGCCGAGGGCATACATGTCAGCAATCTTGATGGTCTCCGCGAGTGTACTCGGCATCTCGCGCTGCAGCTTCTGCCACAACATGTTGCCATGCCTGCAGCCCTGCGCAAACCAAGTGATGGCCTGGGCCTCATTCACACCTTCACAGGTGTTCCTCAAGGAGCTCCACCGAGTAAGATACTCGCGGTCGGTCTCGTCTTCCCGCTGCTTGCAAGCGGACAACTGCTGCGGCCTATTCGGCCTCTTGTACGTGCTAGTGAAGTTGCTGATGAAGGCATCCGAGAATTCCA
The DNA here is from genome assembly GCA_028641055.1 of Alopecurus myosuroides. Classification (NCBI taxonomy): domain Eukaryota; kingdom Viridiplantae; phylum Streptophyta; class Magnoliopsida; order Poales; family Poaceae; genus Alopecurus; species Alopecurus myosuroides. The sequence goes on from CM054057.1 coordinate 182,242,695, forward strand.
GCCAGCAATTGATACTGTCCTTGGGCAGGTTGTTGAGCCACGTCCGAGCTGGACCCTCAAGCATTTGCGGCACATACCGCACAGCCCATCTCCGGTTCCCGCCTGCAATGTGCACGGCTGTGACATAGTCACTCAACCAATCTTCTGGCTTGGTGCTGCCGTTGTAGCACTTGGTCCCCCTGGCCAGCTGGAAGTGGGGCACGGAAGGCTCGTTTATGATACGAGCACCAAAGCATTCTGGGTCAGGTGGCCCCTTGTTCTCGAGTTGCGCGGACAGATTGATCCTGTCCAGCTTGAACCTGGCATCACTGGGCTCCAACATGCGCTCGCCAAGGCGATCAGCAATGTTCCTGGGGTCAGCATAACCGGCTAGCCCCATCGCCGAGTAGCCATCATCATATCTGTTTTTCTGCACGACTGCGGGTTGCACCACAGGGTTGGCTGCTAGCGCAGCCGCACGCGGCTGTGCGGCAGCAGGCTGTTGCGTCCTCTGCCGAGTAGGCTGAGCAGCAGGACGCCGAGAAGGCCCCGCGTTGTCCCCGCTATGTCCCCTACTCTGAGCTTTATGGGCTTGATAGCCTGCTCCTGCAGTAGTGTGTTTCTAACCGGATTCTCGCGGCACAGCGCGCTGTTTCGCGGCGAGAACCGGGTCGTACACCTGCATCTCTCTACCTTTCCCAGAGCGTTCACTCTGGTCCCTCTCGCGACTGGGATGCGGGGATGAGGCCTGATTGTTAGATCTGACCGCATGCGAATGCACCACCTGAGAAGCACCAGCACCCGGATTGGCTTTCCGGAACTCCTCATTCTGCCTAGCAGCCTCTAGCACCAGCTCATTGAGCCTCTCCTGCTGCCTAGCGCGCGCGTCACCAGCTAGGTTTGGCAACTCTGCGGCTACAGCCTCTGCAGCTCTAAGGTTTTTGGCGGGGGTGCTGTATCTAGGCCTGGTGGAGGCGTTTGCGGTGGCAGATTGGCTGGGAGCCTCTACAACTGTTGCCATCTCGGCGCCTAAGTTGCGACGCGTAGCGCCTGCCTTGCTGTGTTTCCTAACAACAGGAGTAAAGCCGTGGGCCTTGTTGTACTCGTTCTGATCTAGGCTAAGCTCGAGCCTAACCTTATCCAACTCCAGCTGTTCGGAGAGCAACTCCTGGCGCTGTCGGTTGAGCTGCGCCCTCATGGTCAAGAGCTCAAGCTCGGTGGGAGGCGGCATGCCCATCCGCACAGCGGATGCCGGTATCGTTGGTGTAGTGGAGAGGGGGATGTTGCAGTCCTTCTCGTAGGGCTTGTGGGTCTTCCCGCCAGCACTCGAGCCAGCGAGATCCTCGATGACGCCCGCGGCAGCAGCCGCACCCTTCCCGGCATCAGCAGCCAGGCCGGCCACCATCACCTCCACGCTGTCCGCAGAACAGCCAGTCGGCCTTCCGCGGGCAGCGATCACAGCAGGAGGATCGTCCACGACCAGCACCTCCTCTGGGAACTCGCGGACGATAGCGGTGGCGACGTAGACGAGATGCGAGCCGAAGGAGAGCACCGAGCCGCCTGCCGGCATGGGCCTCCCGCCGAAATCTCCGGCGTTGTCGGTGACGAAGTCGAATGAGCCGAATCTGTGGACAAGGCCACAGACCACGCGCTCCCCAGCAGCAGAAACGGGTCCCGTCCGAACATGGACTCCAGCCAGCGCCGCTGTCTGCCCCACGGTGGGCGCCAACTGTCGTGGTGGTATCACGGCAGATGCCATGGGATGTCTAAAGTTGGGGCCGATGGACACTGGAGGTGCTCGGGGAGGAATCACACGGCGAGTAGCCGCGTGGGATGGATCACAAACACTGCAAACACCAAGATCTTACCCAGGTTCAGGGCCCTCGTGTGGAGGTAGCACCCCTACTCCTGCCTCTCTCTTTATATGTGTGTTACCGAGTAGCCACAGTACAATCAGGCCTCCAGCCGAGTAGCCACTCTTCTCTCTATGTGTTGCCTCTAGTGTTCTGAATAAGTGACCCGAACCTCTCACAGGAGGAGGCAGGGCACCTTATATACTGGTGCCCAGCCGAATAGAAAACAACTATAAGGTACAACGAGATGTGACAGGAGCCCTGCAGAACCACGCACGCCTCCGGGTTCCCGCTGACACTCTCCCCGTAAGTCGTTGCGCCGTTTGGAGATGGGACCTGTCCATCCTTGTCAGTGAGATAGGGTAGGCCCCTAGCCTTGTCTTGTCCCCTCTGTCAGTGACAGGACTAGACAGGCGCCTACATCACTGTAGCCACGCCGTGGTGCGGATAGTCATGTACTCCGTAAGTTGAACCGCACGCCGTACGGACACAGGATACGCGGGATCCGGTGTCAGAACGGCTCCATTGACTTCTGGTCCGAGTAGGAATCCACTCCCTCTACCCGGACAACTTCCTCTACTCGGAAGAAAACAACTTCCTTGATTCTTCCTCCTGGTCATTGGTAGGTACTACCGGATAGCTGTCCACCGGGTAGCAAGTACCGGGTAGCCAGCCAACTTGGTCACAACTGCTCTCCTAGTCTTGCCTTTAGCACCTGCCTTACCCCTACTCGGGGGCAACCCCCCGACAGTTGTGATACCAGTTTCACACAATGTGTTGATCGATACTAGGCTTCCGCAAGGCTTCCTCGCGGGTGGAACGATACGTCGTACTCCAAAGGCATTGCATGATTTATTAGAAAACACCAAAATCTCATAGACAACATCGTTTAACAGTCAAACTCATATAGGTGAGTTTCTCAAGAGATGCTCTGCATGACACATCTATTCTTATATAAATAAGATACTTGGAACACATTAAGACAAATGTCAACCTTCCATGCAGATTAAGTGATTATTGCATCTTCACGGAGTGGGATATTAAGGATACTCTCCTCTCAGCTGACCAATAGCTTGTCTCCCACTTCTAGTTCACGGGATCTCTGATCACATAGAGTATGTTACCACTATGGACAACTCATACCATGGATCTCAAACCCATATACCTCCATGCATTATCTATCACATTACGTGATAAACCTGCTGGGCTGCGCAACGGGAATTTAAAAATTTCGCCAAATTGTTACGCAACTGCCAAGATCTATCTATGCAGATACAAGTGAATATAAACTCCAACATCTAGTTTCGAGATCGTGTACCAAACATTGTTGTAGAGGAAGAGGTGTCTATGACGATGTCGATGAAGTTTGTAGAAGATTCTCACGCACAAGCTTGTGGGTGAGGATGTTGCCGACTCCCCGTATCTAGCACGTGATCCAGCAGACTGAGTGTCTCACATGTTACCCCTCTAAGAGTATGCACACATAAGTCGGAGGAAATTCTGCAGCACTTCGCTGTCCAGAACTTAGCGTTGCGGGTGTATATGAAGGTGGAGTTCTCAACACATGAGAGAGAGAGAGTAACTAGAAGCTACGCATGATTAGGAGATGATCACCTCAGCCTAATTAGTAGAGGCTATAATCCAATTAGATAATCTCTAATCTAATTAGAGGTGACTCTAATCCAATAAGAAGATCTCTAAACCAATTAGAAGGGCTCTAATTAGATTGCTCTAATTAATCTCCTAATTATTAGAGAGGTTCTAATCCTATTAGAATTAGAGGCTCTAATTAGTTCTTCTAATTATTAGAGAAGTCTATAATAAATTAGAAGTTTTAATTATCCCTCTAATTATTCCAGAGAAAGAGAGGGACCAAAGACTCAATTGTATGTTCTCCAAAGAGAGGAGGGATGGGGATTATATAGTGGGTAAAGCGAGGGCACCTGCCATAGGGGGGAGGGTCGGTCCCCCCCTCCCTTGTCCGCACCATGCCTCCTAGGTGGATTCAGATTCGACTCCAAGTTATCTATCACGCGGAAACACCGTTCTAGTGATACTCCTACTTGATCCGGACCTACCAATATACACAAAAATAAGCCCAAACTTAAGTGTGTTTCCCCTACAGGTTTGATAGCGTGTGGACATGAAACTGGAAACTCTTTCCTTTTCAATAATCAGTACTTGGGCCGTGGACACCCATATTGACTCGCAGATACTAAACGAATAAACTGTTGAACATACCCGGGACTATTGATTTCGGTATTGCCTATGAAAAAATCTGTGGTTCACTAATACTTTGTATCGTCTCGTTGTCAGGTAAGTTTCCTATTTCTCGTTACTGTATTATGCTATCCCACATGATGTAACATCACCATGCATTGTCTGCAGAACTTATGGATATCAAGAATACCAAGTGGGCCCAAGTATGTATCTTTGTTTTTACGAAGGAGTAATTCCCATCTCAGAACATCGAGATAACATACTTCTTTAGAATTACCCAGTAACCACCTTTATGTTCACCCATTTTACGGTGTGACTCTTGACAACACCGAAGTAAAACCTCCAGAATATACTATCCCGGTAATCTCATGGTCAAAGGATGCATTGTAATATAACTGTGATGTGATATGATTCTAAGGACAAAGATGTCTTAGTGGAATTTCTTAGCATATCAATCTACTTAGGGAATACCCATCCATATTGTTCCCTTCCAAGAATATGCTATTCATTGATGTTGACAAAAATAATGTCCATGACCAGGAAAACATAGTCATCAAACATGCAATGAATTAGTCGTTAAAGGCAAGATAGGGTTTGCTTCTGTGTTCATGTTACTACACGTCAGCGTGATTTTTCCTCTTAATCTGATATTCAGGAACCACGTCAGTTATAGCATAGTAATATGAATCATAATTATGAAACAAATGTATGAATATTATTGCCTTTGGGGAATACATCCAACATTTTTCCACTTGCACAACTGGCAAGAATCCGTTTGCATAAATCCATCAAACATCTAGAAGATGTGAGTGAACACTCATGTAAACAATGCGTTATTGTCATAGTATAGGAATTAGGGTCAATGACAATTTCATATGTATTTTGCTAAATACATTACAATTTGTTCAGTTTCTTTTAGCAAGATCATATACCTGGGTCGGTTCAGTACTATTGTTACCCTAACAACAAACTCTTATATTTTTCTAGACTTTTAACCAAGTCCATGATCAGGAAAATGTGATAATCTCATAAACCATAAGCTAATCTTAGAGACAAGATTATGAACTCTTGTTTGTTTATGTCTTCACACCAGCACAAAGATTTTCCTTTGAAATCTCACTTTTCAAGTGCTATAGCGGTTGTAGCAGATGATATAAACTTAATTCTGAACTTGGAGATAGAATAATAACTGAATATTGTTGTCTTTAGGGCATATCTCCAACAAGTCGAGCGAGCTTCAGTCAACACGTCGAGGAGCCCGCGATGGATCCCATCGGTGCCAGGAGTGGCAAAGCTTACGTCGATGATGGAGTGGCCAAAACCAAGGATTGGGGGTCGGTTGCTGATGTTGCTAGGACAGAGGAGGGAACCTATCTTGGATAATCGACGGTTGTTTTTGAAGGGGTTACACACCCGGAAATATTAGAAGCAATGGTTGTGAGGGAAGGGTTGTCGTGGTGGTGTCACGGCAGATGCCATGGGATGGCTAAAGATGTGGGGACGAAGGACGCTGGAGGTGTCCGGGGAGGGATCACGCGACGAGTAACCGCGTGAGGTAAGAACAATACACTGCAAACAACACGATCTACCCAGGTTCAGGGCCCTCGTGAGGAGGTAAAACCCCTACTCCTGCCTCTCTGTATGTATTATGATGTTTCTCCGAGTAGCCACAGTACAAATGATATTGCTACCGAGTAGCCACTCCCCTCCCTCCGAGTAGAGCTAGGTCAAGAACTTAGGGTTTCTAGGGTTCAATGTGAGCGTGTATGAGCGTCTATCAGCCTCTAGGAGCATGCCTCGCGCAGGAGGCGGCGGGGCACCTTATATACATGGTGCCCAGCCGGATACGTCCAAATCTAAACAGGTGTCGACATAGTGTGCACATCGTCCTTTCTCCGAGTACCCGCTGACAGCTTTGGCTCCTAATCTTGGCTGCTTCCGTAAAGTCGTCGGGCAAAACTAGGGGACAGACTGGTATCACTGTACCTAGGCTCAGAGTAGGCCCCCCTTATCCTACCACGGCCTGCTTCCATGCTGTCACTGTCAGGCAGGCCGGTCCCAGATGAACAGTAGTTCGAATGCTGCCAAGTACGGACCCAGGATACGCGGGATCCTGTGTCAGAACGGCTCCTTTGACTTTCTGGCCCGAGTAGGTTCCCGCCAATTGTTCCCGCCAATTGTACTCAGGCCAACCCTTCTACTCGAAAGGATAGAACTTGATTGATATCTCCTTCTGGTCATCTTGAGGTGAGACCGAGTAGCAGTCGACCGGGTAGCGAGTACCAGGTAGTCGGCTACTCGACCAAACCTCTCTTCTGTAAGCCGCCTTTACCACTTGCCTTTACCCTACTCGAGGGTAACCCCCCGACAGCAGTCCCCGAAACTGGTTGAGTCTTGCGAACTTGTTCACTAGGCTCTGCCAGTTTAAAACCAATTTTTGCCTCATAGCCCTTGAACCTCAAGATGCCGAGTAAACGGCCACCGAGTAGCACTCTGACAGGTATCTTCTGTCTCTTGTCTCCCGAGTAGTACTTGCTTTCTACTCTGTAACCGAGTAAAAAGACTTAGAGAATTTTCTTGAATGGAGCCATTGCGGAGCAGAACACCATCCAACCGTCCGTGCTGCGGCCGGACGCGTGTCAAGCATCCACGACCCTGTCGTTTCGCTGCCCACGACACATCGTGCCACGCGCCCAGTTTTCACGGGGCGGGCCCACCGGCTCGTTATGTCCCATCAATCGTAATAATAGGCCACGATCTGATCGTGGGATCTACTGTGGCCGTTACGCGCGCATCCCGCGCTTCCGTGCGTTTCTATTCGGCCACAGGCCCCACCACACAGCAATCATGGCCACGATTGATCCCACTACGCCGACGGTAACGGTAAAATCGCGGAGAGGGTATAAATACCCCCGCCGGTAACTTCCTTTTCCCCTTCCCTTGCACTATTCCTCTTTCGTCCTCTGTTCTCCTCCGCCACCGAGCTCTCCGCCGCCGCGCAAGCTTTCGCTCCGCCGCGGACTCAATTCGCCCAACCACTCCGTCCAATTTCTTCCACTTCTCCTACTCGCAACAATGGCCAAAGGCGGCTGGGCGGGCTCGATCGTTACCAGTGAGGATTTCGCCTGGCTCGTTAACACCAGGCGAGTTCCTCCCGGCGTGGAGTGCCGGGCCCCCGACGATGAAGTCGTGCCAACTCCGCGAGAGGGCGAGCGCGTCGTCTTCATGTCGCACTTCGAGCGGGGCTTCGGACTGCCGGCCTCCGAGTTCCTTCGTAAGTTTCTCGACCACTTTGGCCTCCAGATGCATCATCTGCCGCCGAACGCCGTCGTCTTCCTCGCCTACCACGCCGTGGTATGCGAGGCCTTCCTCGGCATCCACCCGACGTCGGAGACCTGGCTGAGGTACTTCCACCTCCGCCAGCAGACTGTCGGGAAGAAGGACAGCGCGGGCATGGCCGGCCGCGCAACCGACACCGGCTGCGCCATGATGATACAGCGGACCGGGACGAACCACCCCCGTATCAAGGGGCTGGACTCCGTTCGACTGTGGCAGAAGACATTCTTCTATGTCAAGAATATCCCCGCCGCTGAAGGAGCCCAGGTACACGACAGGATCAACCTTCCCCCCTGGAGCCTCCGCGCTCCCACCGGGAAGAACTGGAAGGAGAAGCCCGCCAATGACGACAACGCCATCGAGATAGAGAGGAGGCTAGGCTGGCTGGTAGGGCAAGGCCTCAAGAATGACGATCCGGTGGCTTGCTGGATTCAGCGCCGAGTGCTGCCGCTTCAGGAGCGCTGCCATCTCATGTGCTACATGGGAGGCCCCCGAGACTGCACCAGGACGACAACCATTGAGATCGACAACATCGATGTTCCTGGGCATGCCAGGGCCATCTTGATGACGAGCCTCAGCGATCATTGGCAGTACGGGTTCGTCCCGTACAGCCGCACGAAGCCGATTGAGCGGGTACGTCCTTCTTACTCTGTTTTTGCACATGCTTTCTGAGTAGATAACTCTTCTTCACCGAGTAGGATACTTAGCCGAATCTCCTAGGCTTAATGTGCTTTGTACTTGCACGCCTTGTCGGGTAGCCTACTCGGGAACGATTCTTAGGCTTAGTGTGCTTTGCGCCTGCACGCCTTTCCGTGTAGGATACTCTACAATCATGCTTAGGCCTCATATGCTTTGTATCTGCACGCCTATCCGAGTAGATACACTCAGCGAGCTGCCTAGGCTTAGTGTGCTTTGTGTTTGCACGCCTATCCGAGTAGAAACACTCAGCGAGCTGCCTAGGCTTAGCGCGCTTTGTGTTTGCACGCCTGTCCGAGTAGAATTCCTTCTCGATACTCGGATAATCTGTGACCCTTCTCTGTCTTTCAGGTCCTTACTCGCCAGAAAGCTGAAAGCTGCGAGCGCTTTGATGGCAACTTCTCTGCCGATCGCGAGGAGGACGATGTGCCCTCCTTCGATGCCGTGGATCAGATCAATCTCTCACGCTCCCCAACAACAGAGAAACGCGAGACCGAATCATCTCTCCGCGACTGGCCGGAGGACGAATCTGAAGGTAATTGCGCACTTGCTTTGCTTGTTCTCAAAAGACACCAATCCACCGATTACTATTTCTGACTTGCTCCTTTTCTTTCCTGAATCCGCAGATGATTTTGCTGATGAGCACGAGGATGAGGACGAAGACGAGAACGAGGACGATGCGGTCCTTGTCGTCAAACCTCTGTCCGTCGCAGCCCCCAACACCCGCAAGCGGACTGGCAGTGACGCCCACGGGCCTCCAGCCAAGAAGAAGAAGCCAGTCGAGAAGCCGAAACCGACCAAGACAGTCGTGAAGAGATTAAGGCGAAAGCTCCCTTCCACCACTGCGTAAGTTTTCTTCTCGACCGCCTCTCCTCCCGCGCTGTGGTGTCTTCCCCAATCTCTTTCTAACTTCTGGTACTTTCTTTCTCGGCAGCCCTGCCATGGACGCGAATGCCGCTCTCGCGCCCGACCAAGCCAACAAAGCACCAGTACCTCTGATCAATCTCGACGATGAGGAGGATGACGCTACCAACGTCCAAGGAGCAGAAACAGAACAGCAGAACCGTGCGTCGTCAGCAGCACATGACACTGCTGCTCATCAGGACAGAGCGCCTTCTCCTCCGACCAGCAATGCCGAGGAGGGTCAGGACCAAGGAATGCATGACACCGCCACCCACGAGCAACCAGACGCAGAGCAAGAGCAGCCCACCAGCGGGGCTGCCGCACAAGAGAATCCTGCTGGCGAGCAGCGGGTAGAGGACGCCGCCACCACGGATGCCACCATGGCGGACGCCTATCCACTGAGCGACGCGCACACAGCCGCCGCACCGACTAGCGCCCAGCCCGATGCCGCGCAAGGTGATAGTTCCGTGGTACCTCCAATCGTTCAGGGCACCGTACCGCCAGTTTCCTCCTCAGTGCCACAGAACCAGGACCCAGCCAGGCAACAGGCCCTAGATGCCCTGAGGGATGAAGTTGACAGAAGAGCAACCGAGAAAGAAGCTGCCGAGAAGGCCGAGGCTGAAAAAGAGGCAGCCGAGAGGGAAACCGCCGAGAAGGCCAAGGCCGAGAAAGAGGCCGCCGAGAAGGAAGCGGCCGAGAAGGCGAAGGCGAGAGCTGAGGGAAAGAGACTCGAAGATCCCGAGAAGCAGAGAACCGAAAAAGAGAGGGCGAAGAAACGGGCCAGGGATCAGAATCAAATGCCGCCGCCAGCCTCGGGTGGAGCACTGGTGATTCGAGAATCCGGCCCGGTTGCCACTGCGACCGCTGCCGCCGCCATCGCCGCTGGCCAACCTTGCTTCCCGGATTACATGGTTAAGGTTAGCCAGCAAAACATAATCGGCTTCTCTCCCCAGGACAAGCAGCTTGCCCTTCTGAGGGGACGAAAGGCCGTAGCCAGGAACTCCCCTCCCCCAGATCCAAGCCAGAACCAGTCCGTCGCTATCGCTTCTCGGGGAGTCCAAGATCCAACGATAAAATCCCGGAGCCTCGAGCAGGTGCTGGATACCATTGGCTATATCGACGCCAAATGGGACAGCAAGGTTCTCGGCACGGACAACTGGCACGGTCTTGGTCTCGGCGCAATCGACCACATGCGCGTCGAGTGGAACAAAGTGGATCTGGGATACAAGCCCATGACCGTCTCCACCGAGACTGCCACTCTCGCCGCCAAGATGTTCCTGCACCGCAAGAACGCCGAGGACATCGAGCAAGCTTACGCAGTAAGTTTCACTTGTCCTTTTCTGAGTTGCATTTTTCTTCTCTTCTATTCGCCTTCCTTCTTCTTCACCATCACCCAGTCCCCGAGATTCTGGCCGAGTAGGCGGATACTCTCCGAGTAGCCTCCTACTCGGGTTGAATCTTCTCTGCTCTGTCTAACTTGTTTTCTTCTCGCTTCTCAGGATAGCGTCCTGAAGCGGACCAACTTATATCGCGTGCTTCTCTGGAATCACTCTATCGCTAGGAGGCGAATCGCTGCATTGGAGAAGGAGAAGGCAGCTGCGGAGGCTGCGAGCAAGAATGCCAACGACAGCACTCAGCAACTGGCTGAAGTGAAAGGTATGCTTTTAGCCATGTGGTTACTGCGTTTCTTGTTTACGCCCGCGTCTGCTTTCTTTTGCACTAACCTTTCCTACTCTGCAGAGAACCTGAAGAACTTGGCTGAGGAGCACGAGAAGTGCCGTGCGTTTGTGGAGAACGCCGAGGCCACCATCAAGAAGTTGGAAGGTGAGTAGCCGTCTACCCGGCATCATTCTTTGTGCCTGTTTCCTTTGCTTCTCTGCTAACCGTGCCTTGCTCTTTTCAGAAGATCACAAACTGTTTGTTGAGGAACACCAGGACTGCGTCAAACCGGAGGAGGTGCAGAAGCAGCTGTCCGACCAGGCTGTTGAGTTGGTGAAGGACCACACCGCAGAGGTGGCGGAGCTGCAAACCCATCTGCGGACAGCACTCCAGGATGCTGTCACTCTTGGCGCCGAGAGGGACAGAGCAATCGCCGAGAAGGCCAAAGCCGAGACAACCTTCAACGCCAAGATCAATACCCTCAAGCAGGAGTGCGAGGTACTGAAAAAGGCCAATTCTGGGCTCTTCGCACAGATGGATACTCTGCGCCTGATCCAGGAAAAGCACATATCCAATGAAGAATCCTGGAAGAGCCAGCTGCAGGCGCTGCGCGTCGAGCTTAAGAGTAAGCTTTCTCTTCTCTGCATCCTTTTCTTCTCGGTCAAATTTCTTCTCGGTTCTTCCTCTACCCGGTTCTTTTCTCCTCTGATTCTGAATTTCCTACTTGCTCCCCCAGAGATCTTTCCTGCCATCATTTCTTCCTGCGTGCCCGCTCTGGCTAAGGCCCGAGCAGCACGTGCTGCGAATGGCGAGCCAGAGGACACCAGGGCCGAAATTGAAGATAGCATGCTGGTGATGCAAAGCCAGTTCCAGCGCCTATCCGCCGTTGGTTCTGACCTCGTGCGCGTGGGCTTTGAGCTTCATAAGCTCTTCTGGCCTGAGGAACCTGAGCCAACAACCATTCGGGGCCTCGCACTCAAGCTGCAGAATGTGAAGGCCGAGTTGAAGAAGTGGCGTGCTTCCGGAGCTCGTGCAGGCGCGGACTTGATGCTTCTCTACATCTCCTCCTGGTATGAAAATCTTAACATGCAGCTCATCCGCGGGAAGCGCGACAACTCCAAGTGGGAGACAGACTCCGACTGCGTGGCCACGCGGAAATCGATCGCGTACGGAGTGGCGGAGTGCGCTGAGACGGAGATCTACATCGACGGCCCCCCCGAGCCCGACACCGAGGTGGAGGAGGACGAGGAGGAGGAAGATGACGACACGGAGTCCGACTTGGAGGGCCTCTTCGATTCCCCCAGGAGCAGTGCCGGGAAAGGGAAAGGCACGGCCATCTCGAGTAGCGATGAGGAGGCCGAGCACATCGAGACCGCCCCACTCGACTTCGGCACCTCTTCAGGGGCTGCTCTTGACGACACGATGCCCGCCCCCGGCCGCGCCTCCAGTTCTTCTTCAGCTCCAGGGCCCATCTCGGTGGCCACGGCCACTTCTGACCAGGCAGCCACCGAGCAGGACGTCGTGATGGAGGAATCCGCCACCGTCCAGTCAGAGGCGGATGCCACCCATGCCAATGCTGAGGAAGAAACGACAGCCAGGGCCACTACAGAATCTGCAGCAGCCAATGCCAGCACCGACAACACCGCTTCCTCCGCATAAGTTTACCTGCAAACTTTTTTACTCGAACACTTATCAGATCCCCGGGATGCCGGGAGCAGATGTAATAGACTATCTTTGTTTTGCTTGCTACTCAGTTTTTATCCCCTCTTTGTTTATTTCGAAATTAATCAATTTGAACAACGCTGGCTCAATGCCGAGTTGCGTTTCCATGCGAGTCCCCGAGTTGCATTTCTTATTCACCCTATCTTTTCATCTCTGCTCTACCCGCGACTTGTCGCTTTTTTGGTATTCGAGTCACAAGAATCAAGTAGTAGGGCTGCAAATACTTAGCCGCTAGAAGCAATCATGGTAACGCAGCCCACCACTTAGCCGAGAAGACGAAAACAGGGAACAAAAGTAACAAGCAATCTACTCGGTTCCTGCACTCTTTCTTCCTTAGCGATTTTCGTGTGCTCATTGACCTTTTGCTTGTTCTCTTGCTTGCCATGAAGCCGGGTTTCGGACAGCAGCAGAGTCGAAGAGTTGGCATATAGGTTTAAACACAGTACTCAATGCACTTATGAGTTCTGAAGTGGAGCAACCGAATAGACAAAGGACCAAGCCGAGTAAAAACACTTAGAGCAATTTTGGGCGAGGGCAGTCCCCGAGAACAATTTCAGATTGCAGAGTAGAATTTCAACTCGGTTAAGAGGGTACATACACATCTTCGCTCACGAATGAAAACGACGAAGTAGAGCTACATTCCAAGGGCGCTTCGTTTCCTCTCCAGCTTTGTCTGCCCTGTTCGCCTGCGACGGGCGCACATCTACAAGGTAGTACGCATCATTGTGCAGCGCTTTGCTCACAATGAAAGGCCCTTCCCATGGAGGAGACAACTTGTGCATCCCGGCTGTGCGCTGCACAAGCCTAAGGACCATGTCTCCTTCTCGGAAAACCCTTGGGTTCACCTTTCGGCTATGATAGCGCCGCAGGTTTTGCTGGTAGATAGCCGAACGTGACAGAGTCAGCTCTCTTGCTTCTTCAAGCAGGTCAACGTCGTCTTCTCGAGCTTCTCTCGCCTCCACCTCAGTGTAGAGGGCTACTCGGGGGGAGTCATGCTCTAAGTCTATTGGCAACACGGCCTCAGCCCCGTATACCAAGAAGAATGGCGTGTAGCCGGTTGACCGGTTAGGGGTAGTCCTTAGACTCCACAACACCGCTGGCAACTCTTCTAGCCAACACCCAGGTGTTTTCAGCAACGGCTCAATCAGCCTTGGCTTTATGCCTGCCAGTACCATTCCATTTGCTCTCTCAACTTGCCCATTGGAGGCAGGGTGCGCGACTGACGCAACGTCTAGTCGGATATGCTTATCTCTGCAGAATCGCACCATTGCCCCCTCTGCAAAGTTGGTGCCGTTGTCGGTGATGATACTGTGCGGGTAGCCATATCTCATGATCACATCCTTCACGAACTTCACAGTTGTGACCCCATCGCACTTCCGAATAGGTTTCACCTCGATCCACTTGGTGAACTTGTCCACCATGACCAAAATATGTGTCATATTGCCTTTAGCCGGCTTGAAAGGACCAACCATATCCAAGCACCAAACAGCAAATGGCCATGTGATAGGAATTGTTTTCAACTCGGAAGCAGGCATGTGAATCTTACTTGCGAACATCTGGCAGCCATTGCACTTCCTCACAATATCTTCAGCTTGTTGCAGTGCAGTGAGCCAGTAGAAGCCATGCCGAAAAGCTTTCTTGACCAAAGCCCGAGATGAGGCGTGATGCCCACATTCCCCTTGATGTATCTCCACCAGAATTTCTTCTCCCTCTTCTGGGCTCACACAGCGTTGCAGCACGCCGGTGGCACTTCTCTTGTGCAGCACCTCTCGGACTATAGTGTAGCCCTTGGACCTTCTCTGAATCTGCCTCGCAGTCACCTCATCTTCAGGTAAAGTACCGTCCCTTAGAAAGGATAATATGGGCATGGCCCAACTCGGTGTTTCCCGTATGGGAAACACTGGTTCGTCCAGTTCCATTGGGACAGGCTCTTGCGGCTGCACAGGAGGAGTAGGAGCGCTTCTTTGCAGCCCGGACCGATTGGCGAGAACTTCTTCAATGAATGCGACAGCCTCTGGGTTGAGGGCGGCAGTCCCCGAGTGCGGAGTGGCAGTCCCCGAGTAAGGAATGGCAGTCCCCGAGTGGGGAGTGGCAGTCCCCGAGTAAGGAATGGCAGTCCCCGAGTAGGGAATGGCAGTCCCCGAGTAAGGAATGGCAGTCCCCGAGTGGGGAGTGGCAGTCCCCGAGTAGCGAGTGGCAGTCCCCGAGTAGAGGACGGCAGTCCCCGGGTTCCCTGCAGCACTCTCCCAGTCAATCTCCATTGGGTCAGATTCTTCACTTGGCAGAGAAGGAACAAAGATAGATTCCGAGTTGGGGGAAGGCTTGATGGATGGCTTCCTCAAATGCTCCAAGGAAATCCCTGCCGGAATGGACTGCCGAGAAGATCCCAACTTGGATAGCTCGTCTGCTGCTTCGTTCTCTGCTCGGTGAATGTGCTGAAACTCACAGCCTTCGAAGAACCCAGTCATTGACTGCACCAAGAAGCGATAAGATGCCATGTTGGCATCCAAAGCATCCCAGGTACCTGAGACTTGCTGCACCACCAGATCTGAATCGCCGTAGCATATAATGCGCTGCACACCAACCTCCTTTGCTACTCGCAAACCATGCACCACTGCCTCGTACTCGGCTACATTGTTGGATGCCTTTAAATGAATCTGCAGCACATACTTGAGCTGATCTCGCTTGGGTGACGTGAGCACGACGCCAGCACCAAGGCCCTCCTTCACTTTCGAGCCATCGAAATGCATCCTCCAATAGTTGGAAACTGGAGCAGGAGGTTCATACTGCATCTCGGCCCAGTCCACAAGAAACTCTGCCAGGACCTGAGACTTGATTGCTTCTCTTCTCGCATACGCGGGAGCGTATGCGGCTAGCTCAATCGCCCACTTGGCTACTCTGCCACTCGCCTCCTTGTTACCCATGATATCCGAGATGGGAGCAGAACTCACAATAGTGATGGGGTGCTCCTGGAAGTAATGTTTCAGCTTCCTGGCGCCCAGGTACACACCATAAGTCATCTTCTGATAGTGCGGATAGTTTTGCTTGGAACTGGACAGCACTTCACTGAGATAATAGACTGGACGCTGCACACTCTTGCCTTCTTCTTCTCGCTCCACCACTATCACCACGCTGACTACTCGGTTAGTCGCAGCAATGTACAACAGCATAGGCTCCTTGGGTAGCGGACTAGCCAAGACGGGAGCGCTAGCCAGCATTGCTTTCAGCTCATTGAATGCCACATCCGCTTGTGGAGTCCAGACAAACTTGTCACTTTTCTTCATCAGCTGGTACAGAGGCAAGGCCTTCTCGCCCATTCGGCCCAGAAATCGGCTCAGAGATGCCAAACAACCCGTGAATTTCTGCACATCTTTCAGTGATCTCGGTAAAGACATGCTCTCAATAGCTTTTATCTTAGAAGGATTGTCTTCAATGCCCCGACTAGAAACTAGAAAACCGAGTAGCTTTCCAGCTGGTACACCAAAGGTGCACTTACTCGGATTCAGTTTCATTTTGTACTTGCGTAGGTTAGCAAAGGTTTCCTCCAGGTCGGCAAGCAGAGTATGTGTTTTATTCGTTTTGATGACAATGTCATCTACGTACACCTGCACATTCTTGCCGAGCTGGTCGTGCAAGCATTTCTGCATGCATCTCTGATAGGTTGCACCCGCATTCCTCAAGCCAAAACACATGACACGATAGCAATAAGCCCCGTACGGGGTAATGAAAGCAGTCTTTATTTGATCAGCAGGGTTGAGTGCAATCTGGTGGAAACCAGAGTAGGCATCTATGAAAGACAACAGTTCACAACCAGCAGTGGAATCGATCACCTGATCGATGCGGGGTAGCGGGAAAGGATCCTTGGGGCATGCCTTGTTCAAGTCGGTGTAGTCGACGCACATGCGCCATGCGGTGGCAGCCTTGGGATCTTCCTTTTTCTTCTCGACCATGACCGGGTTGGCTAACCAATCCGGGTGCAGCACTTCCATGATGAAGTTACTTATCAGCAGCTTGGTGATCTGATCACCGATGGCCTTCCTTCTCTCATCTCCGAAACGGCGCATAGCCTGCTTCACGGGCTTGGCGTCAGGACGCACATGCAAAGAGTGCTCAACCAACTCCCTCGGGACTCCTGGTAGATCTTCATTGGCCCAGGCGAACACATCCCGATTCTCACGGAGGAAGTGGATGAGCGCGCTTTCCTATTTCTCCGCCAACCCGGAACCAATGATGGCTACACGGTCGGGGAACTCGGGGTCGACCTGGACTGTCTTGGTCTCCTTGGCAGCTTGGAAAGCAGTACCATGCTGGGTACTCGGCACACCTTGTGCGCCAGCTTGTGCGGACTGAGCCATGGCCACCACCTCATACATCTTCTTCTTCTCGGCAGCAATCACCATCGATTCCGCCAGCTGGGAGCTAGCAGAGGCACACTCCATGGACTTCTTGTAATCTCCCGAGATGGTGATAATGCCGTTGGGACCAGGGATCTTCATCTTCAGATAAGCCACATGGGTAGATGCCATGAACTTGCTCAGAGCAGGCCTGCCGAGTAGAGCATGATAAGGGCTCTGATGATCCACCACTTCAAACTGCAGGCGCTCTGTGCGACAGTTCTCCCGGGTACCGAATAGCACATCAATCCACACTCGGCCAATCGGGTTGCACGAGATTCCGAGCACAATGCCATGGAAGGTGGTCTTGCTAGGCAGCATCATGTTCTCGGCCAGGCCAAGCTTCTCGAGTGTGTCCTTGTACACAATGTTGATGCTGCTGCCGTTGTCGATTAGCACTTTGCTGAACCTCACATTCTTCTCGGGACCCAGGAAGGTAGGATCTAGCACCAAGGCATAGGTACCCGGGTTGGGCATCACCTTGGGATGATCTGCTCGAGTCCACCTGATCTCCTGGTCACACCAATACATGTAGTGAGGGACAGCCGGAATCACTGCATTGACCTCCATGGCCCGCCTGTGCTGTGACTGCTTGTCGACTGCCTCAGAAGTGAAGATCATGTAGCTCTCATGGTGCTCTTGGTACTGGTTGGAGCCATTGCCCCCATTGTTGCCATTGTTGTTGTTGTTGCCCCGATAGTTGTTGTTGTTGTTGCGGTATCTCTCATTGTTGAAGTTCTGGTTGGCTCCTAAAGCCACCTGGTTGACATTCTCTCTTCTCGGGTACACTGGCGGCCGAGCTGCGGGTGCGCGAGTAGGCTGAACGGTAGCATTGGCGGCTGGTAGAGGAGGAGGAGGAGGCAAGCCATCACTCTTGATCACATCCCACCATTCGCATTGCCGAGTAGTGTGGTTAGCAGGCCTCGAGGGATGATGAGTGTGAAAGTTGCATGGGCCATCCTTCATGTCATCGAAGACAAACTTCTTCGGCTGCTCGGAGTTCCCGCTACCCGACTGAGAGGCGCGAAATGGCTTCTTGTTGCCTTGGCCCTGGTTCTGGTTCTGCCCGTAGGCTCCAGCAGGTTTCTGCCTTTGGCCACCACCGCCTCCGATATTGACTGCATTCACCTCCTCAGGATCATACCGAGTATCTACTCGGCGCTTGTTGCGGAACTCGCTGCGCTTGCTGCTGTTGAAGTTCCTTCTCGGCTCAGAGGAGTCCATCAGTGGCTGAGTGGGATCACCGAGTGCGTACTGATCCGCAATCTTGATGGTCTCAGCCAGGGTGTTCGGCATCTCTCTCTGCAATCTCTGCCAAAGCATGCTGCCATGTCGGCAACCCTGCGCAAACCAAGTGATGGCATGTGCTTCATTCACACCCTCACAGGTGTTCCTCAAAGTGCTCCACCGAGTAAGATACTCGCGGTCTGTCTCGTCTTCTCGCTGCCTGCAGGCTGACAGCTGCTGGGGCCTATTCGGCCTCTTGTATGTACTCGTGAAGTTGCTGATGAAGGCATCCGAGAAGTCCAGCCAGCAGTTAATGCTGTTCTTGGGCAAGTTGTTGAGCCAAGTGCGAGCTGGACCCTCTAGCATCTGCGGCACATAGCGCACCGCCCATCTCCTGTTGCCATTCGCGATATGGACCGCGGTGACATAGTCATTGAGCCAATCTTCAGGCTTGGTGCTGCCATTGTAGCTCTTGGTGCCTCTTGCGAGCTGGAAGCCCTTTACGGAAGGCTCGTTCATGATGCGCGGGCCAAAGCACTCGGGGCCAGGAGGACCCGTGCTCTCAAGCCGCGCCGACAAGCTGATACGGTCCAGCTGGTGCCTTGCATCTCCAGGCGCCAACACGCGCTCACCAACACGGTCATGAATATCATAGCCATCCATCTCCATAGCCGAGTAGCCATCATCATACCTATCCACCTGCATAGCTGCGGGCTGCTCCACCGGGTTGGCGACTGGTGCCACTGGGCGCGGCTGCTGCCTCTGCCGAGTAGGCTGAGCTGCGGGTTGCCGAGAAGAACCTGGGTGCGCGGCTTCTCGGGCACGGCTTTGAGCTTGATGGGCTTGAGAGCCTGCTCTTGCAGCGTTGTGTTCCTGCCCGGGCTGCTGCGGCACAGCAACCTGTTTCGCGGCAGCAGCCGGGTCATACACCTGCATTTGCCTGTCTCTACCCGAACGCCCGCTGCGGCTCTTCTCGCGGCTAGGATGCGGAGACGAGGCCTGATCGTTAGATCTAGCCGCGTGCGAGTGAACCACCTGCGAAGCTCCAGCTCCCGGGTTGGCCTTCCGGAACTCCTCGTTCTGCCTAGCGGCCTCCAACACCAACTCGTTGAGCCTCTCCTGCTGCCTGAGACGCGCCTCTCCATCCAGGCGCGGCAACTCGGCAGCCACGGCCTGTGCAGCTCTGAGCGTCTTGGCAGGTGTGCTATACCTTGGCCTTGTGAAGGTGTTCGCGGTGGCGGACTGAGCGGGCACCTCCGCGACCGTTGCCATCTCGACACCCAAGTTACGCCGCGTAGCGCCTACTCTGCTGGGCCTCCTGGCGACTGGCGTGAAGCCGTGAGCCTTGTTGTACTCGAGCTGGTCTAAACTCAGCTCAAGCCTGATCTTGTCCAACTCCGCCTGCTCGGCAAGCAGCTCCTGGCGTTGCCGCTCGAGCTGCTCCCTCGCGGCTAGGAGCTCGATGTCGGTGGGAGTAGGCATACCAGCTCGCGCAGCAGACGCGGGGATGACCGTAGACGTGGAAGGCGGCAAGTTGCTTTCCTTCTCGTAGGGCCGATGGTTCCTGCCACCAGCAGGCGGTTCGTCAACCTCCTCGACAACGGCCGCAGCGCCAGTAGCAGCTGCGCCAGTGTTTGCCGCCAAACCCGTCACCATCACCTCAGCGCAGCTCGCAGAGCCGCATGCAGGCCTTCCGCGAGCAGCAATCACCGCAGGGGGATCCTCCGCGTCATGCACCAGCTCGGGGTACGCGCGGTTGGCGACGGTGGCGACGTAGACGAGATGAGAGCCGAAGGAGATCACCGAGCCGCCCTCCGGCATGGCCATGCCGCCGAAACAGCCGGCGTTGTCGGTGACGAAGTCGAAGGAGCCGAATCTGTGGACAAGGCCACAAACTACGCGCTCCGCTGAAGAAGATCCCGTCCGAACAGAAACTCCAGCCAGCGCCGCTGGTTGCCCCACGGTGGGCGCCAACTGTCGTGGTGGTGTCACGGCAGATGCCATGGGATGGCTAAAGATGTGGGGACGAAGGACGCTGGAGGTGTCCGGGGAGGGATCACGCGACGAGTAGCCGCGTGAGGTAAGAACAATACACTGCAAACAACACGATCTACCCAGGTTCAGGGCCCTCGTGAGGAGGTAAAACCCCTACTCCTGCCTCTCTGTATGTATTATGATGTTTCTCCGAGTAGCCACAGTACAAATGATATTGCTACCGAGTAGCCACTCCCCTCCCTCCGAGTAGAGCTAGGTCAAGAACTTAGGGTTTCTAGGGTTCAATGTGAGCGTGTATGAGCGTCTATCAGCCTCTAGGAGCATGCCTCGCGCAGGAGGCGGCGGGGCACCTTATATACATGGTGCCCAGCCGGATACGTCCAAATCTAAACAGGTGTCGACATAGTGTGCACATCGTCCTTTCTCCGAGTACCCGCTGACAGCTTTGGCTCCTAATCTTGGCTGCTTCCGTAAAGTCGTCGGGCAAAACTAGGGGACAGACTGGTATCACTGTACCTAGGCTCAGAGTAGGCCCCCCTTATCCTGCCACGGCCTGCTTCCATGCTGTCACTGTCAGGCAGGCCGGTCCCAGATGAACAGTAGTTCGAATGCTGCCAAGTACGGACCCAGGATACGCGGGATCCTGTGTCAGAACGGCTCCTTTGACTTTCTGGCCCGAGTAGGTTCCCGCCAATTGTTCCCGCCAATTGTACTCGGGCCAACCCTTCTACTCGAAAGGATAGAACTTGATTGATATCTCCTTCTGGTCATCTTGAGGTGAGACCGAGTAGCAGTCGACCGGGTAGCGAGTACCAGGTAGTCGGCTACTCGACCAAACCTCTCTTCTGTAAGCCGCCTTTACCACTTGCCTTTACCCTACTCGGGGGTAACCCCCCGACAAGGGTTGAACCTTGCAGCAGACCTAAACCTCACGCGAGTGGAAATTGCGAGTGACTGCCTAGTCGTGGTCAAGGCTTTCAAGGAGAAGAACTTGGGCAGATATAGCCATATCCTGGAAGAGATCATGACTATGATGAGGGGTTTGGTGTAAGTTGTGTTTAGGCATGAAAGGAGGGAGTCCAATGAAGAACCGCACAAGCTTGCACGATCGGTCCTCACCTTGCCGGCGGGGCGCTACATTTGGCTTGTTAATCCGCCGGACAGTGATTGTATCCCTAGATTTATGAATTTGTAATAAAGGTGTAGAAGGATTCTAAAAAAAAAGTTGCTGGTGCATGCGCCCATATTCATGGCAATACATTGGCAGAGAAGTTGATTGGTGCCCCACGGAATAACCAATGTATGTAGCTGATTGTGGCATTCGGCGATGTGGCGACATTGATGCAAAATTGTTACATAGTCCGGCGATGTCCTTATCACTTGGCGTGACGACAACGTGCGTAGTTTAGTTTACCTTCGGAGAGGTTTCCCTTTTCTAGTGATTTACTCTTCTCCTCTCTTCTCTTCTCCTTGAACCTGTTTCATTCTTGGGCCTGGAAGACTGGAACACTCGGACATGAAGTAATTAGGATCATCACAATTCTACCAAAACCTCTTTTGCTTAATGATCGTCCCTTGCTACCTTACCTCTCTTGGCCACGAAGTGATTATGTGTATCAAGCAACACATCCATAAAAATCTCAAATTGTGTACCGTGCTTATGCCATAATCATGCTAAAGTTGATAGTATCTTATATTTGTGCTATGAGTCGTAGTTATACCTGGCCATAAAAAGCCCGACCCCACCCGAAATTCCCAGGCCTGAATGCATGGCCCGGCCTGGGCCTTGGTTTTTGGCGTTTTAACAAAGAGGCCCGTCCCGAGGCCCGAAAGCCCGACAGTTTTTGCACCCACGGGCTGGGCTTGGGCCTGAAAACTAGGCTCGACGGTCGGGCCAGGCCTGGGCCTTGGGTTTCTGCCGTGGGCTTTTTTAGGACCGGCCCGAGTTATGGCCAGGTAT